>JAHRHZ010000021.1:43975816-44192836 GCA_024137785.1 Ginglymostoma cirratum
TGAATAAAACGTCCCATGCAGACAAGTGAATTAGTTTTTCCTCCCCCATCCCCCATCCCCCACCCCACCCCACCCTAACATGTAACTTCTTATGCTTGCCTGGAGGGAATGGAGAATGGAGGCGAGTCCGAATCCAGCCCAAGGTGGAAGACATGTTTGAGACCATGCTATGCGGGATGCAGATCCCAGGCCGGAGCGGGAGACAGTCTGAGCCGGACCCGGCTTGGGAGTCGGGTCCTGTAGGTGGGTCCCGGAGGTGAGTCTGGGCCGGAAGCTAACGTGGAGGCCCCAAGGCATCATGTCCTGAAGCATGAACTCAGTGAAAAGGACTATAATTTGAGGACTTTTTAAAGATATTGTTATTCTTATTCTGGACTTTGAGTAAGTCGAGCACTTTTTAAAACTTTGTATTCCTATGCTAAGTGTTTTTTTTCAATCTTTCAATTCTGTAACAAACACTTAAAATAAATGTACCTAGGTACCCAGTACCTAAGATGGTGCCAAAGCTGCTCTCGCTGCTCTCATTCGCTGCTCTCATTCGAGCGCACCTGCCAATGAACGGTATTCTATTCTCTAGTAATTCTGGCACAGATATAGAGAGGGAAAAAATAGCAGAGAAGTTAGTGATAGCTGAAGTGGAAATCTGAAAACCACATCCAAAACATTGGACATAACAATTGGATAAGTGGAAATAAAGATTGATTGGCTGATAGCGAGTAAAGCCATGTTTAGATCCAAATATATATCAGTTGTATAGTAGTACTCTAGGACCAGGAAGTGTTGATTTATATCAGCCAGCAATTTGCAACAGATGGAGGATAAGCTCTATTTTTAATCACGTGGACTTGGACGTTTTGTACATGTTCACGAAAGACACGCCTGTGGGATAATTGTACCAGATGGAACACATTCCCGTCAGTTAAAATAAAAATAGATAATACCAATTTCATGTTTCTTAACAGTGCACAAGCAGTAGAAAATAGTGATCTTTATTGTGATCAAATAATAACTTTACTACTATTTTAAAAACATTAGCCATGTCTGAATAGCTAATGCCACCCTCTATTATCATGAATAAAGAAAATGAATTAAATAAACAGGAAAAATAAATAGAAACTTTATCAGCAATATAAGGTCATCTCTGTTCACTTCCTTGTACCTCTCCACACCTACATTCCAGTTCCCCTCCTCACTTTCTGCTGTATCACTACTTTTGCCATGTAGGATCTATGAACAAAAATAACCAAATTTGTTGAACACCTATGAAATTAAGAAATTACCAACAATGATCCACATTTTGTAGTTTTTATTTTAACATATCTTGGACCCAATGAAAATTAAACATGAATTAACAGGCAAGTCATACCTTCGATAATAAACATAAATTTCACTCTGATTAGTATATTCAACAACCATATGTCTTTGGCAGCTACAAGCATTCTCCTACAGCATGTATTGTATCACAGTGTTCCACAAAACGCTGTTCTTTATTTACGGAGGATAAGTCAGGAGTCCAATTTGATAGCCTTCACCTCTGAGTTTCTCAGATACATTAAACATCAGGAAGGCACACTTCAGTGTGTCCTCTTTCCTTTTGGGCATTTCAGTCCTGATGGCATAGCTTTCCAGAGGTCCTTTTTAACTAGCCAACCGATGACTTCCTGGTGTATGATTTGGCCATTCCTGGGAAAATACCCATCTCTTTCATGTCTCTGAGATTCTTATACAGCTTTTCAGCTTTTTAAGTTTCTCAGCCAGTTCACACAATGCTTTGAAGAGGTCCTTTTTAAACAAATAGAATGAAAACTAACATTTTCTTGAGAGTGATTTGATTCTTTTTGTCACGGGGAATTCTGTGTTTCTCTTTTTGTCTCTACGTTCTTTCTCTCTGTGCCTCCATCTGTGTGCTGATCACTGTATTCCTCAGCTCCTCTGTTTGTAGCTCTCCTTTACCTCTGTCTGTCAGATGGCTTCTTTCTCAACTTGCTTCAGTGTCCAGGTCAGAGGTCACCGTGTGACAATAGGCTAGCGTTATGAAGGATCTTCTGGTATTAACTTTTTATTGATGATTGGTATTTGAAGGATTGTGAAGAAAGGAAGGTACACCTTTGGTTTTGTTAAGAGGTTACTAAGAGAACTGGATGTACCTTTAAAGACATTGGAAGTCACATGACAAGCTGACTTGTTTACTGGAAGTTATATGTCTGAGTTATGGTTAGATGGAGTTGCGGTTATTTGTTGTTTAGAGTTTGGTTGGTGTGTAGTCTGCTGAGAGAAGTCACCCAAATACCCAAATAATCCTCTTCCGCCAACTTTGGAAAGACTTCTCTGAATCCAGCGTGAGAGCTGGAAACTGAGACATCTGCTACTCCTGAGAATCTTCCAAAAAACTTCCTTCCAGCATCTCCCTGAATGAACAGCATCTGTAGAAATCTTAGGGATAATCTTGTGTCTGGTAACAAACATCGGTGGTTCTGTAACACCAGCCTACGTGAACAAGGACACCAGACTCAAAGTTGTCTGGAACCTTTCGTATCTTTTTTTACTTCAAGAACTAACAATTACTTGGCCACGTGTGTGTGCGTGTGCGTGTGTGTGTGTGTGTGTTGTATATTTACGTTGTATATTCAAGACCGTGTTAATTTTGCATCTTCATTGAATAGGCTTTCTTTCCCAATATAATACCAAGAGAGTTTCTCAAATTAGCAGTTTGTTTGCGTAATCTGTCTGCTGAGTTTCGTTATGTCCGTGCTTGTTAATTATAGGACACATGTGAAAAGTCTCATGGTGCAAATTAGGCAGGAGATGAAGAACTTTTAATGCTTCTCAGGAGAGGGTAGAGGGAAGGAGAGCAGGTTTGGTGTGACTGGTTTAATTGCCATCAGATACCATGTCAGTTTCAACTGAAACTCTGTTGTGTAATCCATATTGAAACCTGGCCAATGTGTGAAGGTCGGGTGATGCCTGTGCTGTTTTAAGTAAGTGCTTCTGGTCCCTTTTCAAACAATCATTTTGGTGCATGAAAGACACAGATATTAAATCAGCATATGGAATTCTAAATAAATAGTTCATACTTTAAATTATCATCATACAAATATTTCAAAAGCATCTAACATTGGAATTTACAGTCTCACATTGGGGTCCAAAAGTACTTGTAGCTGTCAATCAAATTTTATATAATAGAAGGCACCCCACTCTGGTAATGGATGGCTGTGATATCAGTCATGCATCACTAATTCAGGAATGTAAACTCTCAGCCTTGTGTCAATAGAATGAAATTTTTTTAATACACCAGACATTGTTTACAAAATTTAAACAGCAGAACTTTTAACTATCTTGACACTTTTTTTTTTTAGCAGGTCCTTTCTCCAGATCCTTCTGACACTTTTTGACAGGTCCTTCTGACAGTTTTGAGAGTTGTCTTTGAAAGATCTGACACTTGCAGTTAGCTTGACAGTAATGAGTTAATTCATTGTTCATGCACATTTATGACTACCTTTTATCAATTACAAAGGACGCCAAAAACAGATTTGAATGGAGGCAGTCCATGGTTTACATTGCCAGCAAACTCAACAAATTGAACATGTGTGAAACTCATCCTGCCCACAGTTTCCATCCATTGGCGATGCCAATATTGGGAGCATGACTTTGGATTCCTAATCACTTAAATCATTTACTTCCTGTCAGAAAGACTCTCCAATGTGGCAAAACTCTGAGCCTTAGTAAAGTATTTGACCATGAATCGAGCTCTGGAGTACATCTGCTCCATCGTTAAGACCATTTATGTTCACCTCCATAATAGTACTCAAATCTGTCCATCCCTCCCCTTTATCTGCTACTGAAAGCCTCCTCCGTACCTTTTGCTACTTGTAGACCTGACTATTCCAATGTGCTGTATGCTGATTTCCCATCCTGCACTTTGTATGAAGTTGTGGTTATCAAAATCTCTGCTACATATACCTGATCTCACACCAAGTCTCAGTCACCAATAATCCTACTTGCTTGTTGACCTCTGTTGGCCTGTGGTCTAGCAACACCTCAATTTAAAATATTTCATCCTTGTTTTCAAATTTCTTCAGGACCCTGTCCCTCCCTATCTCTATGATCTTCAGCCTTACAAGTCTTCATGTTTTCTCAATTACTAGCCTCTGGGACATGGATTTTAAAATTTGCATAATTTGTGGCCATTCTTTCAGTTACCTCAGTCCTAAGATTTAGAATTCCTTCTCAAAACCCTCACTCTGCTTTATCAGGTCACTCTGTGTCTTTAAAATACTCCTTAAAACCTCCCTCTTCTGCCAAGTTTTTCATCATCTGCCCTAATTATTCCTGTGGCTTGGTGTTAAACCGTGATTATTGACATTCTTAAGCCATTGGGATATTTTACTATATTAGAAGAGCTAAATAGTTGTGAATTGTTGTTACTGAATTGTGAAAAATGATGTTAATACTAAAAAGCGATATCTTGTAAAAGCTTAATAGCTTGCCTGGAGATCTTTTGTTTGTCACGCTTAAGCTGTAAGTTGGCAGGTACCATAAAATCATTTTGTAAGTTTAAATGTGATTTTGTTTAGTATCATAGCTACGTTGCTGTGTACAGTGTGTACTTATTCCTATGTGAGCAATCAGGCGTTTGAATTGAACTCATCAGTTTTAATTTTCTAAATCCAACGACAAGCAAAACATTTCAGTACATGTGGGGAGGATGTAAAACTTATTGATGTTCCAGTTAGGATGCTTTTTTCCAGGATCTAGCACTGACTTAAAAGGGAAGTGGCGTTGCACTTTGGGAGCTGTTCAGAAGAGAGCCTTTGTAGTGATTGGAACGAGGGCCACGTGGATCTCATTGACTATGAGATCCTTGATTGGAGTTGTTAACCTGGACCAATCAGGGAGCCCTGGCTGACAGATATTCAGAGAGTCTCTTCATTCTAGGGACTGGATCTGAGCTGTCTGGTCAGAGCCCATATACTGTGCACATGTAAATGAAGGTTGACTTGGTGATGGGATAGTGGCCTCTGTGTATTTATTTCCCCTTGAATTTCCAGGCATTTGGTGAAAGGCTTTATTTCTTGCATGCTTTGAAGAGGGAGTCAACAAGGAGTTGAACATGAACCTGATCTCAGTTTCTCGTTGAGCACATGCAGGTTTTGTCTGCATGTCACAGGTTGGTGACTGAGTTTGGAATGACATTTGTTTTGAACTGAAGGCAGCAACAGTTGAACAGTTCTTCCTGTGTTCAGTATATTATTCCACGCCTACAGATAATTTGCTGGGGCGAGATGCAATATTATCAAATATTAGCATCCAAAATGGAGAAGAGAGCTGGTGCAAGAAATATCTTCGTGGAAGTTAAGCACCTCTGTTGACCCATGGAATACCCTGACTGGTGACCAATAAAAGTGGAGAAAAGTTACTCTGGGCTGGCACTGAACATATCAAGAGACTTAATCAAGAGCATGCAGAGGACGTCAAAGTTTAGGAAAGAGTGCACAAAGCTCCGAGCTACTCATCTAGCTGGCACTTCAAGTGCCACGTACCCTGTGTCTGCAGATCATGCATTGAAATTACAGGACAGTAGAGAATCTATTGGACTGGCATGGAAACAAGTCATCCTCGTCCCTGAGGGACTGCCTAAGAAGAGGATTTTTCTCAAAAGATTTCCTATTCAATGGATTGTTTCTGTAATTCCTCGTGTACCAATCAGTGTATTCTAGACTATAATGAGCAGCCCCTTGGGATGTATGCTTCAGTCCTGCCTGCTATTGTTGTAGGAAACTAAGTGTTACGGTTTTGTGGACAGGAATGCAGCGCCCATCTTGAGGCCAGGGATTTTCTCCAGCAATGCAGCAATATTTTATTCCTAAAGCGAGAATGAGTTGAGGGACAAGGCAGATCAGGAAGTGGCGTTAAACATGGGGCGCATTAAATGGAGGCAGGAAGGTGATAAATCCCTGTTTCAATGAAAGATAGCAGACAGTAAGCTGGCAGTGTGAACTGGGGGAGAAGAGAGCTTCGCGGGCAGTGGAAGGAGAGATAAGTCAACGTGAATGACAGCTGGAGGGGTGAAGCATTTTCAACTGAGGGAAGAGCACCTCGAACTGAGGCTGACAGAAAGAACCAAAATATCCTCATGTTCTCGATAGTCATGTTGCAAAAACAATTAAACAGCATGTGTCAGTGCAATTTGTCAGTTTCCCTGATGGAAATGAGCATTTCTGCTGTTTTTCTGCAGCACAAGTGATGTGAGGATTGACATACCTATGGGTTAAGTTCTGACTAGTCCCAGTTTTACTGCACTTTCAGTGTAACTGCACAGCATGTGTTCCTCTTCAGTGCCTTTTTTTGGGTTTGTCTTTGAAGAAATCAGTTTTGCTAAATTTTCTAATTTAGCCTGAATGTAAATCTATATGCTTCACTAAATATGTGTTAGTTAGAAATCTGAAATCAGATACAAGACATCATAAACCTGTGTAGGGGCAAAATGTGGGCAGGATAACTGATTGGTATCCATAACCAGGTAATGTAGTGTTTGGCTTTTGTGTGTTGCTGCTGTTAACCTAAGTCCAGGGATTGGTAAACTAAAAAGCATAGATAAAGAAGACTGATGGTGGTTTAACCTGAAAGCGACCATACTGCAGGCGAGGGGAGAGGTTGAACTGAAGCATGCTGCTTCAAAGACATATAAGAACTCACCGAGTTCATGATAATACTGCACCTTTAAATCGACTGGACAGAAGTCCTGCAAAGTGTCTCCTGGATCTTTCTGGGCCAATGAATGAATTGCTAGAATCTAGATCTAGCAAATACCCAGTGTTGTGTTCGTGGAACATTTGGCCATGTTTATCTGTACTTGCCCTGTGACTTCCAATCCCATGCCTACCAGATGCAACCAGATAAAACTTATACAGTTTTTTGGAGATAGAGTCAACCAGCAGTTTCTTGGTATCTTGTCACGTAGCTACTTCTCAGAGGGGTTGGTGCTTGGTAAGCTAAATTTGAACTGGGTACAATGGTCAGCACAGATGAATTCTACCATTTTCGTAGCTTACTGTTAATACCTGTTTAATCTTCTTTCATTAAACACCATTCGGCTGCAAAATGGGGAAGAAGGTGTTTCATGAGTGTGGCTGGTATGAGTATGCCCTGTAGCTTAACTACGTCTACGTGAGTAAACTCAGATGTGGAATTTAAAATATTAAAATCTGCGTACAGTTATAAGAAAAGAACTAAATTATATTAAAGCTGTCAGAACTGGGGAATGTGGCATGAATGGAAAGATAGAAGTATATAATCTTGTGACTGTGAAATTGAATCAAACAATATTTAAAAAAACGAGATTATTTATTGTCAGACAAATGCTGCACTATTTTTCAGAATCCTATCAGTGTTAATCTTAAAAAGCACATAAACCATTAAAGGTAGTCAGTTTTAAAATTGTGGTTTTGCTTTGTGAAGTCACTGTAATTCCTCGAGCACATAACTAAATCAGTAGATATTATCCACTGCAACTTAAATTTCAGAAGCTTTCTCAGATCCAAATGTGTAGTTTTTAAAGAAGCTTAAGTCAGCTTCAGTGAACTATGTTTATTTATTTGTTTCAAAATGCAACAGACAGGCAGATGCGGTTACAAATTGTGAAAGATTTGGAAGGGTACAGAGAATGCAGTTCCTTTTTGTATGCTTAGTCTCCTGTGCCATTTGCATTATGCAGGACATGTCAGAATTTAATAATATTGATGTGATATCTTTGCTGGACAGAGTAAACCAGTGTGAAGATACAAAAGGTAAAGTTGCCATAGTCCTACCAGACCATAGGCTGATCTCTCATGAGAGAGAGATGACTGGTGGTCGTTTAAGCTGAAGGTCACCATACCCCAGGCAAGGGGATAGGCTGAGAATGTGTGTCTATCATGGTAACTGACTCCCAAACAATTTGTACACATTTGTTGCTGGACAGTTCAGCATGTTATTGGTTTGGAACCGGGAATACTTTACTCAGTGTGGATAATGGACAGCTTTATTGTGGCTTTGAAAATGTTGCCCATTCATTGCAAGCATTAGGCTTGTACATGTCAATCATGCTTTACTATCTGGGGTTTAGGAAGAGAAAAGAAGCTGGGAAGAATCTTACGAGCCTGATGAATTGGACTGCTGGCATACAGGTAGACTGCTAGTAGTTGTTTCAACACATTGTGCCTGAAAGTAGTTCAGATCCATGTCAGAATCTTACAGAGATGTCTGACAAAGGGGAAAATTGTATTAAAAATCAAAAGCAAATTCACTCTTTGTTCGAGAAAACTTCTTAGACCTAGGCCAAAACAGATTAAGGTTGCTCCTAAAATTGTGAAAGCTTGAATCAAGAAATAAAGAATCCACTTAAGAGTAGGAATCCAGTAACCAAGTTAAATTTGAAAACAATGGGAAACAGGAAACAACTTTTATACAATGGTTTGGATCTGCAGTGCTGCTCAAGGTTAAACAAACGTTTGACAGCAGCATGTCTTTCGGTGTCTCATAAATTCTTGGGCCTGCTTTAGTCAGAAATATCACCCTTTCCCTTTCCCAAATATCGCTGGTTAGCAGAAATATCCTGCATGTTATTTTTCACTATTAATATCTTGAACTATTTCATTTCATGGTCTTTGTGGATACCAGTGGAATAACCTGTGACAAAGCAGGGGGTTCTGCATAGTCGGTATTCACAGCTTGGTGCCAAATTAAGAAGCAGAACTTCAAAGGTCATAATTTCTGCATTTCTACCTAAGTTGTGTGCAAATTGGCATGGCTAAAACCAGAGTAGAGAGATGAATGTGTGGCTGAAAGCTCAAAGCTCAAAGATACGGAAGAAATGAGTTCCAATTCTTGAGGCACTGGGGAAGCATTCCAGATGAGTTGTACAGAAAAGACGGTCTTCACCTGTATGGGGCTGATATTTTTGCCAACTGCATGACAAGGGATGCAGAGAGGATTTTAACTTGAAGAAAAGGGGAAAAGGGGTCAAATTTTGAGAAGATGTGGTCCGCCAAAGATTAGAGTCAAGGCCAAAGAACAGGATACAGGAAATGATAAACAGACCATACAGGAAAGGACAATCAGTAAACCAACAGATAAGACCAGGACTTACAGACAGAGTAAAACGTTAAAAACAAAGGCTTGTGTTTGAATGCAGATAAACTGAGAGTGCAATTAATAAGTACAATCTGGTAGCCATTACTGAGACATAGCTGCAGGGTGACATGGATTGGGACCTGAATTTTCAAAGGGTGCAGGACATAGGAACATAGAAAATAAGATCACATGTAGACCATTTTCCCCTTCAGGTTTGCACAATTTAAATCATAGAATCCCTACAGTGTGGAAGCAGGCCATTCAGCCCACACTGACCCTCTGAAGAGTATCCCACCCCGACACCTGTCCCTGTAACCCTGCATTTCCCATGGCTTATCCACCTAGCCTGCACATCCCTGGACACTATGGGCAACTTAGCGTAGCCAATTATCCTAACCTGCGCATCTTAGGACTGTGGGAGGAAACCCACGCAGGCATGGGGACAATGTGCAAACTCCATGCAGACAGTCACCTGAGGGTGGAATCGAACCCAGGTCCCTGGCACTGTGAGGCAGCAGTGCTAACCACTGAGCCACCATGCTGCCCCTACTCGTTACGATAATGGCTGACCATCCAACTCAATAGTCTGTTCCTGTTTCTCCCCCATATCCTGTGATCCCTTGAGGCCCAAATGGTATTACCACTCCTCCTTGAAATCAAGCCCAAACATTGTATGATTGCTTTCTGTGGTAGCAAGTTCCCCAGGCTAACGATTTCCTGGGTGAAGAAATTTCTCCTGATCTCAATCCTAAATGACTTACGCCGTTTCCTTAAACTGTGACACATAGTTCTATGTTCTCCTGCCATCTGCAACCATCTTCCACCACCTACTCTGTTTAGTCCTGTTGAATTTACGGGTTCCTGTGAGATCCCACTCATTCTTCTGAACTCCGGTGAATATAATTCTAACCAATTCAAACTATCTTCATACATCAGCCCTGTCATCCCAGGAATCGGCCTGGCATTACAAGAACACCCTTTTTCGGATAAGGATGTCAGAACTGCACAGGATATTCCAGGTGTGGCCTCACCAAGGCCCTGTATAATTGCGGCAAGTCAACCCTTCCCCTGTACTTGAACCTTCTCACAATGAAAGCCAACATACCATTTGCTTGTTTTACCATCTGCTGCACTGCATACTTACTTCAGTGACTGATGTATGATGGCACCTAGGTCTCATTGCACATTCCACTCTTAATCTTGAACAATTTGTTTCCTGTCTTTGCAATCAAAGTGGATAACCTTTTGTTTATTCAAATGATACTGTGTCTGCTATGCATGTGCCCACTCGCTCAACTTGTCCAAATCGTGCTTAACATTTAGGAATGACAGGAAGGTAGGAAGAGGTGAAGGGGAGGGTCTATTACTTGTTGATGGTATTAGTACAAATGAGAGGAATGACATCAGCTCAAGAAACCAAAGTGTAGAAACCGCTTGTGTTGAAATGAGAAATGATAAAAGCAAGGTGTCCCTTCTGGAAGTGGGGTACAAGCTTCTAAGAGTAACCATATGGTAGGGTGGAGTATAAAAGGAGAAATAATGAGATCCTGTCAGAAGGTTACAGCAATAATCATGGGATAGCCTAATCAGGAAGTCATTGAATGTTTTCAGGATACTTTCTTAGAACACAATGTTCTAGAGCTGACTAGAAAAGAGACTACACTGGACCTCATTTGTGCAATGAAGTAGGATTAATTAATGATTAGTGAAGATTCCTCTTGGTATTAGCAACCATAGTATGACTAAATTTTCCATTCTGTTTGAGGGGGAGAGGAGTGGGTCTGAGATTGTTTCTAAAAAAAAAAAAAAAAGGGCATGAAAGCCGAGCTGGCTAAAGTGAATTGATAAATTAGGCTAAGGGAATATGTCTTTAGAGATGCAGCGGCAGACATTTAAGGGGATATTTGCAGAATAGATACATTCCAACAAATCAGAAAAATTCCAAAGGATGGATCCATTATCCATGATTTGATAAAAAAATTTTAAAATAATATCAAACCGGAAGGAAAAGCGCATAATTAACACAAGTACAGGTAGCAAGTCAGAAAATTTGGGAAAAATGTACAATGACAAGAAATTACAAGGAGGAAAAATTAAAGTACTAGAAAAAGCTAGACAGAAATATAAAACAGTAAGAGTTTCTATAAATATATAAAAATAAGAAGGTTTAACAATGTCAGTATTGATCTTGTGGGAAGAGAGACCGGAGAATTGGTAATGGAAAATAAGGAAATGGCAAATGAATTGAATAGGTATTTAGCATCAGTCTCCACTATAGAAGATACAAGCAATGATGCAGAAGCAATGATAAATCAGCTGAAGAAAATCAAATGACAGAGAAGTGGTTCTCAGTAAATTGTTAGAGCTATGGGCTGACAAGTGTCCAGGTCCTGATCAACTTCATCCTCGCATCTGAAAAATAGTAGTTAATGAGAGGGTTGATGCATTAGTTTTGATTTTGCAAAATGCCCTTGATTTGTGCATGGTCGCATTAGCTTGGAAGATAGTAAATATAACCCCTTTTCTCAAAAAGAGAGTGGTACAGTCAGCAGCAAATGCAGGTCAGTTAACTTATTATCTATATGTTACCCTTTTTAGAATTGAGATAAGGCAATTTTATTTTTTCACAAAGATCATGAGTCTTCGGAATGCTCTGTCTAAAAAAGGTGAGGGGAGCACAGTCTTTGAATATTTTTAAGAGAGAGGTATATAGGTTCTTGTTCAGTAAGGGCCAGAAGGGTTATTGTATAGACAGCAATGTGGATTTGAGTTTGTAGTCAGACCAGCCATGAGCTTATTGGATGGTGGAGTGGATTTGAGGGGCGGAATTGCCACCTTCTGCTCCCAGTGGTAGATCCTCCATTCACAGATGGACCCTCAATTCATTGATAGACCCTGAATCATGACTGTACTCTCCCAGCCTCTCAGTAATACTTATTAATAAAACCATCTTTGAAGGTCAGCCCATCTGTGTTTGCAACGGTCTTGTCACAAAAAATTAGAATTTTGATATGATTTCTAAAGGGAAAAATATCTTTTCAGTTCCTCTACTGGCATGCTGGAAGGTTATTGAACCCAAATTTGTTTGGCTAGGGTCATCCACGATCAGATCTTGTCATCAAAATATAATATACGGCACTGTTACAATTGACAAAGCCAAGTTTTGAATATAAGGTAGACCTTAGACCAGGGTATATTAAATGAGTGTACAAAGCGAAGACAAGTAGAAATTGATGAGAGTAAAATCCTCATAAAATATATTCATACATCAAATTAAATGGAGGTTATAAGCACAGTTTTCTGCAAAATGTGCAGTGGTAACTCATTTGTACAACTCCTTACAAGGATCTGATTGGACTTTGATCTTATCAGTTTGTTATGTTCAGCTGATTATTCCTGACTTGTGTGAACTTTTTGGTGCTAACAAGATCAGTAGAATTCCATGTTGTTATTACCTGTAATGTCTTATTATAGATAATAGCCACTTCATGGAGTGCATTGTTTTAGCCCTAATAATAAGTTGATTCTTTACCACATTCCCTTATGCCCAACTCTGTGTATCACTTAATGAAAAAATTTCTCTTACACGGCTTTGATTCTTGTATCTAATAGATTTCAGTCCCTGAAATGTGGGAATCAGTATGCGATTGTATGACTTTTCTATGTTAAAAGGCAAGGGTCAGTCTGATTCAGTTGGTAATACAAGATTTTCTTGAAACAAATTAAAGCATTAAAATATAAGATTCATACTTTCTACTTAGAAAATATAGTTTAAAAAAATAATATTACTACAATATAAAGACAAATAGAGAGGAGTATATTAGCACAATTGGACTCAGTCTGATGAAACTATCTTTCCATTAGACTGTGTCCCATTTAGAATATCTATGTCATGAAGAAAGTCAAAGCTATGGAGAAGAGACAAAAGACAAAATAAGAGAGATGGGTAGGCTCTGAACATCATATTAGAAAATTAAGCTGAGCAGGTGGAAGGGGTGTCAGAGGGAGAGCGCTTTGGTAGAAGTAGCCATAATCCAGTTAGAATTAAGCTAGTTATGGCAAAGGACAAATATAGACAGTGAATAAAAGTTCTCAACAGGGAAGAACTTAATTAAGCTGAGATGTGATTTACAGCTACTTGAAAGTAAATTAATGCCAAGTCAGTAGGTGGCTTTCAAGGAAATATACTGAATGATTAGAGCATGTATGTATCCTTTAAAGAAGAAGAGTGGGACTAACAAACCCAGAACCTGCTGAAAGGCTTAAAGAAGGGGATAAAAATAAAAGAGAAACTTGTGGCACATAACCAGGTGTTTAATACAAGAGTAAACTGGGTGAAGTATAAAAATATGGGAATACGAGTAAATTAGGAAAGCAAAGAGAGCATATGAATACATTTTGGCAATTGAAATCAGCAAAAAAAAGTGATCTTTTAAAAAAATATATACCTAAAGAGCAAGAGGCCAACTAAAGAAAGAGTAGAGTCTATTAGAAACCATATGAATAAGCTGTGTGAGGGTTCAGAGAACCTAAGAACGGTTCTTAATGAATACTTTGTGCTCGTTCTCTCAAATGAGAGGTATAATACCAACACTGCAAGTATGGAGGAGTGTGAAATAGCTCATAGATTTTGACAAAGGGAGAGAGGAAGTATTGTGGAGTTTAATATCTACGTCAATGTATAAATCCCCAGCCCAGGATGAACTGTATCCCAGCCTAACAGTATCCTAGGAAGCAGGAGAATTAGCAGTGGAGGCTCTGATCATCATCTTCTAATCTTCTTTGGCTAGAGATATGGTTCCAGTGGACTGCAGGTCAGCTTACATTGTACTATTGTTTAGTGGAGAGAAAGGAATAGACTGGATGATTACTGACCAGTCACCCTTTCCTCTCTGGTCAAAAAATTACTGGAACAAGTTTGACTGACAGGATATAAATTAATTTAGACACTCATTAATGAAAGACATTCCATATGAATTTGTTGAGAGAAGATCATGCCTAACAAAAATAATTTGAATTTTTGAGGACGGAACAAGGAAGGTCTTCAAGTTTAATACATTTGATGCAGTTCTTTTGGATTTTAACAACTTTGTGATTAGATCTCACATTAGTAGACTGGTCATGAAAGTAAAAGACCTCAGCCAAAGGGACAAATTGGATCAGAAGCTGGAATACAAGAATAATGAACGGTGGGGTGTGTTTTGTGATGAGAAGGCTGTTTCCACTGGGTCTTCACAGAGATCAATGCTAAGGCTCTTGCTTTTTGTGGCACCTATCCAATGATTTGGACTGGAATCTAGGTACCTATGATGAAATTTTGGAGCTAATAGAAAATTTGGCCGATGGTTTAATAAGGAAGGAGAAAGCTGAAAACTATGGGAAGTTATCACCAGACTAGTGAAATAGGTGGAATAGCGTCTATTAGAGTTCAGTCTGGCAAAAAGAAATAATGAATTTGGGGAATGTTAACAAGGCAAGGGAAGACACAAAAAATAGAAAGATACTGTGATCATGTAGAGCAAAGGAGGGACTTGGTGTCAATGTCCATAGATCCCTGAAGATGGCTGGGAAAGCAGATAAGGAGGTATGGAAGATGTTTAGGAAGTTAAAAGAGGATTTAAGACGAAAGCTTTTCACTCAAATTATTGGGCTCTGACACAGCCTGAAAGAGTGGTAGAAGTAGAAACCTTTAAATTTAAGATGCAAATGGCTATGCATTAAAGTGGCTTACTGGTAGAAAGTAAGATTGGATTGGATGGCTATTCATTGGCTGATATGAACATTTTGGGCTGATTCGTCTCTTTCAATGCCACACATTTCTATGATTCCATTATCTTTGTGAATATAATATTGGGGAATGAGAGGCTTTAACAATGAGAGATTTGAGGAAAGCAGTCACCTCTGATAGAACAGAGAAGACAAGAGATGATTGAGGTAAGTAGGAAAATATTCTCATTGGTCACCATTTACAATGAGAAGGTACATATTTAATTTAATGAAAAGAATCTTTAGCAGAATTTTTTTATACATGGATCATTGTTAGGAGAAGGAATATTTTACAAGATTCATTGGGAGAAGAATTCATAGTGAGGAAATGGATAAATAGACCAAAAAAGGTGTGGGGAAGAGTTAAAGAAATAAAAGGCATTGGTGTAGAAATGATTGTGTGTGAGAGAAAGAGAGTACACACAGAGCAAGGGAAATCAACCTATCATCCATCACCCTGGGTTGGTCTTTCATGTGATGAAACTAACAAAATCAGCCTGATTAATTACAGTTGTCTATTGAATTGTCTTTTCACATGTTTTCTTTTTTTCCACCTTTTCAAATCCCTTTTGTAGCCTAACTTCTGTCTCAATTATCCCTTAGCTTACTGTCTCATATAGAGCACCGTAACTCATGCACCTCAACTTCCTGACATATTTGGGTTATGACACT
The DNA here is from genome assembly GCA_024137785.1 of Ginglymostoma cirratum. Taxonomy (NCBI): domain Eukaryota; kingdom Metazoa; phylum Chordata; class Chondrichthyes; order Orectolobiformes; family Ginglymostomatidae; genus Ginglymostoma; species Ginglymostoma cirratum. The sequence continues at coordinate 43,991,366 of JAHRHZ010000021.1, forward strand.
GCAAACTAAGATAGTGTCAGAAACTTGACTGAATTTATTATATGCAAGTATGTGCCTTTCTTAGACAGTAAACTGAATTATGTCACAGTATGTTTTATGTCCACTTATAAATACCATTTGTATTCCATTTAATGAAGTGCTGCACAAATCTGTGTGTGTTTTCCCTACAGATCTGGGATATTGGTGGTCAGCCAAGATTCCGAAGCATGTGGGAACGTTACTGCAGAGGAGTTAATGCTATTGTGTAAGTTTTCAAATGATAAATTGTGATCTTTCTACTCGTTTGGATGTTATATGTCATATTGTCCTTCCTCCTGTCAACTAACTCTGTTCCTTTTGTTTGAGTTAATTTCATGGTTCAACTATTCGTCTTATTTTTAGCTACATGGTGGATGCTGCAGACTTTGAAAAGATTGAAGCTTCAAAGAACGAACTTCACAACTTATTAGATAAACCACAGTTGCAAGGAATTCCTGTAAGTCTAACTTTTTAAACCTTGTGTTCAAGTTGTCTTGCATTGCACCTACACATCCAAATAGAAGAGCCTTATTCTTAGGTTTTCTACTCCCTTGCAATTGTGTATGGAATGTGTATTTTCTATCTGTTAATGCTTTTTTTGAAGCAAAATTTTTTTTGTGCATCCTTACAACTCACTTTTCTAAAACAAAATTCAAACAACACAACCTGCATTGGTGCTTTGCTTGAGAATAACATTTTGTTTGGAACGCAAGTGCTTCAGAAAATTTTGGAATGCCATTTTTGCCATAAGGCATAAAACGATGAGTTCCAACTTTCAGTTGTATCCCCTGTGCCTTTTTAAAAATGGAATCAGGCTCTTACACATAGATGGAGCACAAAACTACAATGTTAGTGCATTATACTGCAATATTTTTATTAGCCAGAACGTATAGGATCAGGAGTGCACCGGTTGATCAAGAGGTCCACCTTAATCAATGTAAATGCAAGGACTGTGTAATAGAAATGTAATTCAGGGGGTATACACGTCATCATTACATTTTATTTAAGTGATGTAAGCTGTAAATAATGCAATTTGCCTTAAATAGAACTTAGTGGGAGAGAGCCTTCTCACTCACACCGTCAACTGATTACTCTGACATGGCGAGGATTATGATGATACAGTAAATGCTACCATATTTGAGGTATATAATTGTTTTCCTGTTTATTGAGAGTGCTGATTTGTACTTGCTACACCCCTTGAAAAGCTGTTCCAGTAAAGCTACAAATGTGGCATCTACTCCACAAGACCATAAGACATAGGAGTAGAAGTAAGGCCTTTCGGCCCATCGAGTCCACTCCGCCATTTAATCATGGCTGATGGGCATTTCAGCTCCACTTACCCGCACTCTCCCCGTAGCCCTTGATTCCTTGCGAGATCAAGAATTTATCAATCTCTGCCTTGAAGACATTTAACGTCCTGGCCTCCACTGCGCTCTGTGGCAATGAATTCCACAGGCCCACCACTCTCTGGCTGAAGAAATGCCTCCTCATTTCCGTTCTAAATTGACCCCTCTAATTCTAAGGCTGTGCCCACGGGTCCTAGTATCCCCACCTAACGGAAACAACTTTCCAGCGTCCACCCTTTCTAAGCCATGCATTATCTTGTAAGTTTCTATTAGATCGCCCCTCAACCTTCTAAACTCTAATGAATACAATCCCAGGATCCTCAGCCATTCATCGTATGTTAGGCCTACCATTCCAGGGATCATCTGTGTGAATGTGTATTCATACTCAACAATGAAATCAGGGCAAGTCCAAACTGCTGAGTTATTTTCTCATCAGTCAACTCTCAATCATCAGTAAGTTGGTACGAGGAATCATCAACTGTGCAATCAAGCAGCACTTTAACCTGCTCACTGACATTCAGTTTGGCTTCCATTAGGGCCATTCAAATGCCATGACCTCATTACAGCCTTGGTTCAAACAAAGAATAAGAAAGAAAAGAGGTGAAGTGAGAGTGACTGTTCTTGACATTAATGCCACATTTGACTGAGCATCAAGGAGCCCCAGCAAAACTGGAGCCACAGGAATCGGGAGAAAGCTCTCCATTGGTTGGATTCGTACATAACGAGGATGGTTGTCATTGTTGGAAATCAGTCTTCCAGTTGTAAGACATCTCTGTAATAGTTGCTCAGGGTTTTGTCCTTGGCACAACTATTTTCAGCTGTTTTATTTATAGTCTTTCTGCCATTATAAGGTCAGAGGCTGGGATGATGATTGCACAATTCATCACTCCTCAGATACTGAAGCAGTATAAGTCCAAATGCAGCAAGACCTGGACAATATCCAGCCTTAAGCTGAGAAGTATCAAGTAATGCTTGTGTCATAAAAGTGCCAGACAATGATCATATTCAACAAGAACAAATCTACCTATTGACCTTTTGACATTCAATGGTATTACCATTGCTGAGTCCTCTGTATCAGTATATGTAGGGTTACCATTGACCAGAAATTGATCTGGGCTTGTCATGTAAATATAGTAGCTACAAGAACAGGTCAGTGTCTAGCAATCCTGCAGCAGGTAACTCACCTCCTGACTCCCCAAAACCTATCCACAATCTACAAGTTACAGATGCTTGACTATGCATTCAACTTGTAAGACTCAGGTTCGGATCTACACCAATTTGAGAGGTGTGAAAATGGCCTTATTTCCCTAATTTGTTATCTTGCCAAAATCATTAAAAAGGGTTTCTGAATAAAATTGCTTTACGTTAGGTCTCTTTGACTGCTACCAGCTCTCTGAGCTCAATGACCTGTCTAACAGATTTGCTGCAGATGTCAATTTGCTTGTTGTCAAAGTTTGCAGAATGAGTGCAAAATGAAAGAACTGCAGATGCTGTAAATCAGAAACAAAAATAGAGTGTGCTGGAAAAATCAGCAGGTCTGGCAGCATCTGTGGAGAGAAAGCAGTTAACGTTTTGGGTCTGGTGACCTTTCCTCAGAACTGTGTACTCTCTCTTATTTGGACTCCTTATCTGAGCCAGCAGAAGAAAGGGAGTGGGGACAAAATAACTACAGATTCTGGAATCTAAGGTAGACAAACAGGAGGCCGGAAGAGCACAGCAAGCCAGGCAGCATCTGGATGAAAGAAGAAGTCAACGTTTCAGGTATTACCCTTCTTCAGGACTGCTTGTTATGCACATCTTGCTAGGGGATCCACTTTGCTTAAGTTATTCCATGAAGGGTCACTGGATCTGAAACATTAACTCTGATTTCTCTTCACAGATGCTGCCAGACCTGCTGAGCTTTTCCAGCCATCTCTATTTTTGTTGACAGAAAGAGTCCCTGCGTTTGTTTTTTAAATATGAGGGTGATACAGCAAAAGCAGGATTTAAGGCACATTCCTACTTGCCTTGTGGACATTAAGAGTGAACCATGGAGTGTGGAAGTCACATGTAAGACAGACCCTGTACAACGTGAGAAGTTCTCCTCTCTCGTGTTTTCCTAGTGCTAGCCCACAAAGTTACTGAATTCCCTTTCACAACTATGATGATAGAATTTGTTACCACGATTCTCCAGGTCACTAGCCTAGTGCTACAGCACTTTGTAACACCTTACACTGTGCACATACCCAGGTAGTAATATGTGTGCAAAGTTCAGAGACTGATATCATAGTTAGACTATGCGGGAATAGTTTTAAAGAAAGAACTTGTTACTACATGATGTCCGTCGCAAGCTCAAGCACTTTGTAAAGCATGAAAAGTTCTCTGTGAAAGTCAGTGTTAGATGGAAGAATTACAGCAGCCAATTTGTGTGCAGCAAGGGCTCACAAATAACAATGTGACCATGACCACATACGTCAGTGTAAGTATGGGAAAATGAGGATATTCTTTCAATATTTTAAGCTCTAATAAGCCTCTCGGGTGTCCAAGATGAGGTTTTATGCTGCAGCACATGCTTAACACAACATCCCCTTTTGGTTGAGGAGTTGAAGTTCTCACTCAGAATGGGCATCTGGAAGATTATTAGGAGTCAATTACCATTTAAATTCCTGGGCAACCACATGGTAGAGGCTGCAGGTCATTTTGGTGGATAACATTTGGCCTGACTACATCTTATAACTGAGACAAGCTGATCGTGAGTAAACTAGATGGTGCTGAAGATTAAACTTTTGCTTGTCAAAGACAAATACGCTTAAAGTGTTCGCTTACTGCTGGAGGGTTGAAGAGGATTTTGAAATAGTGGGAGGTTTTTCTAGGACACTGTTTTCATCCATACTGTCAACATTTATTCTGGAAATTCTCCAAAGACTACACCTAAAAAGAATTAGTGCTGTGCTGCTCTGTCTTATTTGGACTCCTCATCGGAGCCAGCAGAAGAAAGGGAGTGGGGACAAAAAGACTGCAGATGCTGGAATCTAAGGTTGACAAACAGGAGGCTGGAAGAACACAGCAAGCCAGGCATCATTTGGAGGAAAGGACCAGTCAATGTTTCAGATATTACCCTTCTTCAGGACTGCTTGTTTATTCACATCTTGATAGGGATCCCCTTTGCTTGAGTTATTCCATGAAAATGAGTGCATGCCTGCAGGCATGAGACCTCATCTTGGATACCTCAGAGGCTGTTAAGAGCTTAAAATATTCAAAGAATATCCTCATTTTCCCATACTTACACTGACATATCTGGTCATGGTCACATTGTTACTTGTGAGCCTTTGCTGCGCATAAATTGACTGCTACAATTCTTCCATCTAACACTGACTTTAGCAGAGAACTTTTCATGCTTTACAAAGTGCTTGAGCTTGCAATGGACATCATGTAGTAACAAGTTCTTTCTTTAAAACCTTTTCTGCATTGTTTAAATTATAGTAATTAGCAATTAAAAGCATAATTGCTTGCTAAATCCAGGTCTGCAAACAGACAATAACCAGTGTCATGATCTTGACGGGAAGATTGGAGCTCAAGACCCATGATTTGATGAGTCATCACAAAAGTGAAAATGACCAATTACTAAGACCACTATCTTAAAAAAAACTCACACCAGGTTTACATCACTAAGCAAGTAAAGCAAACTTATTTAATGCACACTTATTATTTAAATTGGTAAAATTAATTACTCCTAAGGAAATCTAAGCTATGCCCCTTTAAAATCAAACATGCACACATTCATTCATAAATATGATTCACTAGACAGGGAGCTTTACAGAACTATCATGAGTGGAAACCATAGGTAAACGGGAAGAAATTCAATGGATCAAGTGTCCAAACTGAAGGGTTGGAATAAGGTGACTTTCTAACAGTCTGGCCTTTGGCGAGGATGTGCCTACAATGTTTGTAGTGATCCTCCATTCAGTAGCTGGTCAGTTGGTCCTAACTTTTTGCTTGAGTTGAAAGTTTTTCTTTTCAACTTTTTTTGCTGCTTTTCTTCCACTCTCAGAGGGAGAGAGAGAGATCTGTCCTGGTTTCAGGCTTTGGAAGGTCTTGGAGCAATTTCTCTTGTTTCAGTTCTGTTACAAGCTATAACTGAACTAATTAAAAGCTGTTGCTGGCAATGTTTTTTAATACAAAAATACCTGGTGTCAGCATGTCTTGAAAAGGTATCAAATCCAGAATGTTCAATTAATTTCTACTTTCCAAAGTTACATGACTTTGTGTAAACAGTTGATAAGCACCCCATTGAACACCTTCAACATTCACTCCTTCCACCATTGATGCACAGTGATGGCAGTTTATACTGTCTGCACTAGACATCTACTTCTACTACATGCACTGCAGTAATTCAGTAAGGCTCCTTAAACAACTCTTCTCAAATCCGCATCTCAGTCACCCAGAAGGAGAAAGGGCAACTGATCCGTGAAAGAACCGCCACCTGCTGGACACACACAATTCTGCCTTGGAACTTTATTTACCTTTCCCTCACTGTGGCTGGGTTAAATTCTTGGAAATCCCTTCCTAATAGCACTGTGGGTCTACATTTATCTCATGGACTGCAGTGGTTTAAGAAGGCAACTCCCCGCCATTATCTTGAGGGAAATTAGGGGTGGCTAACAAATGCTGCTAGCCTAGCATCCTGTGAATTAAAATAAAAGATATGCATTCTGTGAATAGTGAGTGTACTACCCTTTGAATCAGGCAGACAGACTCCGAGACTCTGAACTGAACATTTGGTCATCATTAACGAGTTTATTTTTATAAGTTTATGTTCCTGCTAAGACTGAACTGATATGGAATTCAGTATAAATGTGCTAAATATTCTAACACACATCGGAAGTGTTTTACTAAGATCCCATACCAGAGGTTAGTCAATAAAATTAGAATGTGTGGAACTGGGAAAATATATTTAACATGGATTGAGATATGGCTAACTGTCAGAAAGCAGAAAGTAGGAACTTGCTGATCATTCTTGAGATGGTAGGCTGTTACTAGTGAGGTACGGCAAGGGCTAGTGCTTGGTCCACAACTGTTCATAATATATGTCAATGATTTGAATGTGGGGATCAGTTATAATGTTTCCATATTTGTTGATGACACCCAAACAGAGTGGGAATGTAAGACGTGGTAGACTGGTTAGCAAGGTTAGATCACATGGAATGCACTTGGATACAGAACTCGTTTGAAAGTAGAAGACCAAGGGTGCTACTGGAGGTTTGTGCTCAGCGGTGTGCCACAAGGATCTGTGCTGGGTCCGCTGCTTTTTGTCTTTTAAATAAATGATTTGGATGTGAACGTAGTAGGTATGGTTAGTAAGTTTGCAGATGACACCAAAATTGGAGATGGAATGGACAGCAAAGAAGGTTACCTCGGAGTACAACAGGATCTTGATCAGGTGGGCCAATGGGCCGAGGAGTAGCAGATGGAGTTTAATTTAGGGAAATGTGCAGTGCTGCGTTTTGAAAAGGCAAATCAGGGCAGGACTTATACACTTAATGGTAAGGCCCTGGGGAGTGTTGCTGAACAAAGAGACCTTGGAATGCAGGTTCATAGTTCCTTGAAAGTGAATTCACAGGTAGACAGGGTAGTGAAGAAGGCCTTTGGTATGCTTGTCTTTATTGGTCAGTGCATTGAGTATAGGAGTTGGGAGGTCATGTTGCAGCTGTAGAGAACATTGGTTAGGCCACTTTTGGAATACTGTGTGCAATTCTGGTCTTCCTGCTATAGACAGGATGTTGGGAAACTTGAAAGATCAGAAAAGATTTACAAGGATGTTGCCAGGGTAGGAGGGTTTGAGATATAGGGAGAGGCTGAATAGGCTGGGGCTATTTTCCCTGGAGGCTGAGGGGTGATCTTAGAGGTTTATAAAATCATGAGGGGCATTGATAGGGTGAATAGACAAGGTCTTTTCCCCATGGTGGGGGAATCCAAAACTAGAGGGCATAGGTTTAAGGTGAGAGAGAAAAGATTTAAAAGGGAACTAAGGGACAGTTTTTCCACGCAGAGAGTGGCACATATGTGGAATAAGCTGCCCGAGGGAATGGTTGATGCTGGTACAATTACGACATATAAAAGGCATCTGGATGGGTGTATGAACAGGAAGGTGTGTGAATGTAATGAGCTGCCAGAGGAAGTGGTAGAGGCTGGTATAATTACAATATTTAAAAGGCATCTGGATGGGTATATGAACCGGAAGGGTTTAGAGGGATATGGGCCAAATGCTGGCAAATGGGACTAGATTAAGTTAGGATATCTGGTCGGCATTGACGAGTTGGCCTGAAGGGTCTGTTTCCGTACTGTACGTCTCTGACTCTCTGACTGTGTGTGGATGACGCAAAGAGACATCAAGAAGTCATGGACAGGGTAAGCTTTAACAACATAATATAATGTGAATAAATGTGAAGTTGTTCACTTCAGAAAAACAAAAGACAGTGGGAGTATCCAAACTATCCTGTGTGTCCTTGTTCACAAGTCACTAAAAGTTAGCATTAAAGTGCAGCATGCAATTCGGAAGGCACGTGGTGTTGTGGCCTTCATTGCAAGAGGATTTCAGTACGGGGTTGAAGACATCTTACTGCTGTTGTATTGAACCTTGGTACAACCACCCCAGTGTATCGTACAGAGCTTTGGTTTCCTTATCTAAGGAGGAGTATACTTGCCGTAGAAGGAGTGCAAGGGATGATGGGATTGTTTTATAAAACAGGTTAAGGAGACTGCATCTGTATTTTCTTGTTTCACAGAGTGAGGCATGGGCTTCAGTGAAACGCACAAAATCCTTACAAGGTGGGCTTGAATAAGATGTCCCATGGCTCATGAGCCTAAAAGGATGAGGGGTGGGTTCTTTAAGACTGAGATGAGGGGGAATTTCCTCACACTTGGGGTGGCGAATCTTCAGACTTCAGACCACAGAGGGCTTTGGAACCTCAATCATTGAGCAGGCTTATGACACTAATGTCATTAAGGGATACAGAGGTACTGCAGGATAGTGACTTTGAAGTAGGTGATCAGGCATGATCTAATTGAATGGAGAATCGGGCTTGACTGACTAAATGGCTGTTTCTGTCTCTATATTGTGATGCACCTCATATCTGTCTACCAAAATCCACAGTCATTGGCAGCCAAGAGGATAAGAAACTGAAATAAATAATTAATTAGCAACAGATTTCTGAATACTGATAACCTGTGAAGATTAGTTACGTTTGTCACATTGTCAGGCTATTTCAGGTAAATACAGCTTCGGCTTTAGTGACTGAGAACTGAAACTGCTCAATGCCTCAAAATGAAAGTATGCAAATAAAATGGCAATTTGTCTGCTTATTAGTTTTGTTAGCTGCGTGCCGAACAAATTCAAATGTGATGGTGCTGAAAGTAATTAAACAACTCCTGTTGCTTCTGAAATGAACATGCTATCTTCTTGTATCAGAGATAAAAGGTACTGCAGATGCTGGAGAATCCGAGATAACAAGGCGTGGGGCTGGATGAACACAGCAGGCCAAGCAGCATCATAGGAGCAGGAAAACTTGACGTTTCGGGCCTAGACCCTTCATCAGAAATGGGGGAGGGGAAGAGGGTTCTGAAATAAATGGGGAGAGAGGGGGAGGCGGATAGAGGAGAGGATAGGTGGAGAGGAGGCAGACAAGTCGCAGAGGCGGGGATGGAGCCAGTAAAGGTGAGTGTAGGTAGGGGGGTAGGGAGGAGATAGGTCAGTCCCGGGCGGACGGACAGGTCACGGGGGCGGGATGATGTTAGTAGATAGGAGATGGGGGTGTGGCTTGGGGTGAGAGGAAAAACAGGTTAGGGAGGTGGAGATGAGCTGGGCTGGTTTTGGGATGCGGTTGGGGGAGGGGAGATTTTGAAGCTTGTGAAATCCACATTGATGCCATTGGGCTGCAGCGTTCCCAGGCTGAATATGATTTGCTGTTCCTGCAGCCTTCGGGTGGTATCACTGTGGCATTGCAGGAGGCCAAGGATGGACATGTCATCTGAGGAATGGGAGGGGGAGTTGAAATGGTTCGCGACTGGGAGGTGCAGTTGTTTGTTGCGAACTGAGCGCAGGTGTTCTGCAAAGCGGTCCCCAAGCCTCCGCTTGGTTTCCCTGATGTAGAGGAAGCCACAACAGGTACAGCGGATGCAGTATACCACATTGGCAGATGTGCAGGTGAACCTCTGCCTGATGTGGAAAGTCTTCTTGGGGCCTGGGATTGGGGTGAGGGAGGAGGTGTGGGGGCAGGTGTAGCACTTCCTGCGGTTACAAGGAAAAGTGCCGGTTGTGGTGGGGCTGGAGGGGAGTGTGGAGCAGACAAGGGAGTCGAGGAGGGAGTGGTCCCTCCGGAAGGCAGATAAGGGTGGGGAGGGAAAAATGTCTTTGGTGGTGGGGTCTGATTGCAGATGGCGGAAGTGTCGGAGGATGATGTGTTGGATCCGGAGGTTGGTGGGGTGGTATGTGAGGACGAGGGGGATTCTCCTTTGGTTATTGTTGCGGGGACGGGGCGTGAGGGATGTGTTCCGGGAAATGCGGGAGACACGGTTTATTGTTGCGGGGACGGGGCGTGAGGGATGTTTATTGTTGCGGGGACGGGGCGTGAGGGATGTGTTGTTGCGGGGACGGGGCGTGAGGGTTTATCCCCGTACCTACAGCACAACTAGTTAATATTCCTGGCAGAAGAATCGACAGAGAAGGGGTTCCTGACAGAACATTCGAGGGAGAAGACACTGAACATTGTGGGAGACATGTAACCTGGATGTGATTTCAAGAGACTAAGTTCTAACTTTTTTTGTTTCATATAAGTGGGACTTGAATTTATTGGAACAGAATCTTGCTACTTTTGGGAATAGTTATTGATTAGAAAGGGTTTATTCGGTTTGTTAATAGTTTAGTTAATTTGGTCACTGTGAGACTTAGATAAGTAAATTATTATTTGTTGATTGTAAAGTGAGTGACAGGGATTTATTTTATTTAACCACTAGAAGTAGCTAAAAGGCAGGTTACACTACTTTTCAGACTCCTTTTAGAGACTAGAGGGCAAGATGCTCCTCTTTGGGTGTTTCCAGAGCGGGGGATCAACCTCTGCTTTACAACGAAAACAATGTTGCCATATAAACCCAGCTCTCCCATCAGCTGTGCTGCACTCAGTGCTTCAAAAGTGAATCTATAGACAGTCTACCATGTTCAATATTCGCTCCTTTCATCACTGGTGTGCAACAGCAGCACTCTGTACCGTTTACAAGATGCACCACAGCTACTCATCAAGGCACCTTCAACAGCACCTTCCGAACATACAGCCTTCACCACTTAGAAAGACAAGGGTAGCAGGCAAAGGGGAAATGTCACTACCTACATGTTCCCCTCCAAGCTACACATCATCCTGGCTTGGAAGTATATTGTCATTCCTTCAGTATTACTGGAAGAAAATCCTGGATCTCCCTCCCTAACAGAACTGTGGGTTTATCTCCATCACACAGACTGTAGCTGTGCAACAAAGTTCAAAAGTTTGGTAACTAAATAAAAATATATTTCATAAAAACATCACAGACAACAAGGTCTGGAGAATTTTTATGATTAGGAATCTTACCACAAAGGAACAGAGTCATTGCTGTGTTAAAAAGTTATGCTAGTTTTTCCCATTGATAATGAAATGGATGTGCTTCATAGCAGTTCAGATCTATGGAATTTCAACAGTAGTGTGAGATTAGTACAGTTGGAATGAAGGGAAAATGCAGGAGAATGGACATGAGGAATGTAAGATCAGCCATTATCATATTGAATAGCCGAGCAAGGTCAAGAGACCGAACCGCTTACTCCTCTTTCTAATTCTTTCTGGTCGTAAAGTACTCATTTTGACCCCACATTCAACACTGACCAGGTTAGGATTCTGACTTTCCTTTCAGAGGAGGGGAAGAAGAGAGGAGAAAAAATAAAGTGTGGAGAAGAGAGAAGGAATGTGGGAGTGGTGAGAGGGGTGTCTCCTGTGATGGTGCTCCCTCTGTAGTTAATGCACAATGTCCGGTCTGAAAGTCAGCTTTTACAAGATTACTCCCAAGCTGCTTGCCAATTAGCATCGAGTCAAATCAACTCAGAGAGCTCAATTTGTGACTCAAGAAATAGTGTGAAAGAGCAAAGGCTTCGATTCTTGTAGCACTGACACCGGTCCTGGGAAAAGAGAGAGCTGTCTAGTTGGCACAAATTCCATTTAAACCAGTTTTGTATCCAGTGTCCTGGCAAAGGTATTACTAAGACTATAGGCAGACTTTAAACTGAAAAAAAGCTTGGGGGGAGTGCTCAAGTAAGAAGAAACTCAAATTTAAGGGAACATTCAAGGCTGCAGGAGAGTGTAAAGATAAGCTGAGTGTGGCAGGAAGGGACAAAAAAAAAATCTAAGGTTCTACCTAATCTATTTTACCTAAATCTAGTCTAGCAACAAAATCTAAACTGTGACTGGGCAATAGCCAGTAATGAAAAATGTGGACACTTGCATTAGGGTTCTCAAGATCTGACCATTCTGTCTTCATCCTATCCAAACGAACCTCCGGTACTTTGGAACCCAATATATAAATTCAAATTTATATGTAAAACCCACAGCCTCAATAGCTATTGATAGAACATTCAAGAGTATATTGTGAATTAATTTAAGATAAAAGTCCCTGTGGGCTTCATTGACAGATATGACATTAATATCTTTCCAAATTTCCAGAAGTTCCACCAAGCGGGCATGTGGCACTCTGTGTACAAGGTATACCTCTTGATTGTTGCTGCTAGAATTGTGGTATACCTTTCTCACTCTAAAATTAAGGACTGGTGCTCCAATAGTATCCTTAATAGGATATGCAGACCCTATGAAGGTCTGTTGTCTAGCCTCAGCAGCTGAGGAAGGTCATAAGTGAGTGTGTTTGATCCCTGGCAAAATGATGTAGTGGAGAATTGAGTGATAGGCAGAGTTGGAAGAGAGCTTTAGGATGCAATTCTGGTTTCTGATTTGGAAGATATTTTGCCACTAATGCATGTAAAAGGAATCTCTGCTTGCAAATATGTCTGAGCAGGGATCCAGCAGCTGGACGTAATGTGTCTCTGCTGCACCTAACTTAGCTGATCTTCCCTGAGATGAATGCTGAATTTCAGCCATGCTATCTGCAGGAGTGGATCTGTGTGGATATAGGATGGAAGAATTTCTTCTTGATGTCTAATGTCGAAGAGCAGTCATTTTGGACTCAATGATAACTCTATTTCTCTCTCCATAGCTGCTGTCAGACCTGCGTTTTCTGTTTTTATTTCCAGTACCTGCAGTATTTAGCTTTCGTATTTCTGTGTTTTGATGATAAGCTTATTTTTTTTTTTAAATAATGCAGTCAGAGGGATATTGGGACTTACTCAGTATGATAGATCTGTACTTTGATATGAGCTCTTTTCTCATGCATTTGATGTACTTAGCAAAAAAACTGTTGTATTTAAAAGAGATAATAGGAACTGCCGATGCTGGAGTCTGAGATAACAAGGTGTGGAGTTGGAGGAACACAGCAGGCCAGGCAGCATCAGAGGAGCAGGAAAGCTGACATTTCGGGTCTGGACCCTTCTTCAGAAAATACTTATTTACTATCTATTTAAAAGACACCTGGATGTGTATATAAATAAGGAGGGTTTAGAGGGATACGGGCCAAATGCTGGCAAGTGGGACTAGACTAATTTAGGTTATCTGGTCAGCATGGATGGGTTGGGCTGAAGGGTCTGTTTCCATTTCTCTATGTCTCTAAGTGCATTTGGGTTAGAGTGGTGATTTACTTCCTTCCAGACAATGTGTGCAGATCACCAGCATCCTTGTTTGTAGGTGAGATGACCCACACTAGCCTTACATTGAAAGTTAAATGTCAGAAGCCGATGGTTTCAGTCTTTTGATTACAGCAGTTGTTTGTGATCAGGAGGTGCCATGCAGATGAACGATTGGTATTTATTAAAAAAAAACTTTGTTTTAAATCACTCTTAGTGACTATGTTTGTACTTATTCCGAATTCAGATGTAATTCACTAAAAGTCATACCCAATTCAGGTTTGATTGCTGTTTGCTTTGTAATAAACTTGTTATTGACATTTTTCTTTTTTAAGGTGGAAATCTAAAGAGCAGGAGGATAAAAACTCTGAATCGTTCCTTTTATTCAGTGGTTCCTATCGTAGAAATAGGTCGGTCAAATAACAAGACATGGGTAAAGCATGAATATCTGCCTCACCAGCCTACACTATCTTTCAGCCCAGTTTCAAGCCTTTTGCTTCTTTAAATTTGACTTTCCCATCATATTGTACGGTATTTTTGAGGGCAGAGATGTCTAGACTTGGGCCCAATTCTCATACTCTCTCTTGAGCTCTTCCCCTGTCATCTTAATCAGGATTTTGATCACCTCTCCTAACTCTTCCACAATTTCTTGATACTTGTTTCCCTTTTTTGTGAAAATTCTTATAATAATTGCGATGTTGAAGGTGATGTAGAATTGACGGAAGACTTGAAACATTTGACCCAAGTGTCTCTTGCAAAGAAGATTGCAAAATTCTACAATGCAGCTAGAACCCACAGCATCTATGTGAAACCTAATGTAGGTCTAAGTGACATGTGCTGTGACAAATAGTCAACATTGGATGCAACTTGCTGCATCTTTTTTTGCAATGACCGAGTAGCAAGGCCAGGTTCTCGTTAGGCAGCAATTTCCAATTGAGAGGGAATATAGCTTGTTAAACATCTTATTAATGCTGCAACCCCCCTTCTTTAGTATTCAGTTTCCTATCTTACTAAACACCAAGCTAGATGTCAAAAATTCTCGACATGGAAATCGGAGCAGATACTGGCAACTTCAGCACACTGCTGGCCGTGAGGAATCCCCATGTTATTCAGCACCTCAGAGCATCATCCACAGCCATCAGCACTTCCATGGATGTTAGTATTCAACATTAACCAAGTCCACATGACCGTAAATGACACCTTTCTGATTCTCTTGGCTGCTCAGGAAGCACAAAGTTACGTTTCAGGGCACACCACCAGCGAGCATTACAAGGCTGCTGCAGGATACTTTAATGCAGAGACAGGCACCCAGTTTATGGATTAGACCAGGCCCCAGCTTGGGGCTGCTCAATTGTTCTTTTCATGCTTGCTCACTTTGTGCTTAGCTGCATGCTCCCAGCATCCCTGCCTTGCCTTGCAGTGCCGTTTAGTTCAGTCACACAACTGAGCACTTTGCCTGGAGGTAGTAAGAGCTGCCGATGCTGGAGTCTGAGATAACACAGTGTGGAACTGGAAGAACACAGCAGGCCAGGCAGCATCAGAGGAGCAGGAAAGCTAATGTTTCGGAGAAGGGTCCCGACCCGAAACATCAGCTTTCCTGCTTTACTGATGCTGCCTGGCCTGCAGTGTTCCTCCAGCTCCACACTGAGCACTTTGCCTTGCTGATCAGCAGTCCTCACTCAAGGAGGTGAACATCTTGCTGTACAGCAGTGTGCCATGTCAATCTTACATCCACTCCATATGCAAACACCTTATGTGGCAAGTACACTGCAGGTACAGCAAGCAGGCAGCCTTGACCTAATGTATTCGGGGTCTGGTCCTAACCAAAATCCAATGAAGTACTTATCAATTGGAGGGCCCCAGCATGGTAAGGCAAGGATGCCTCCAGCATCTGGCCAGGAGGGGTCCATGCCTCTGCAGTCTGGGGAGTGGGTCACAGTCAGTCCTGTGGGTCCATAGCGGCCAATCTGGAGGATGAGGCTAATATGGTTGGAGGTGGAGGAAGATGTACAGCCATTGTTCAGGGGTCTGAGCACTTCGTATTGATGCTGACTATGAGGTTAGGCCGGGCAATAATGTTTGTAAGGAGGGATGCACTGAAGTATGAATAGGAAAGGATTGTCCACAGTCAAGAGCGCCCTTGCTTCAAGTGGGGGTAGACTCAGCATGTGCACACAGCTGCCGTGGTCATCTCTCCTATGCCAGGGGCAGGTGTGGAAAGTAGGGCAGGTGTAGGCTTATACAGGCAGGTTGGGGTGGGGTTATGAGGAGGCATGAAGGCTGATGTTCATGGGAATGGCCATCAGGGGAAGAGGCCTCACCAACACATTTAGGGGACAGTCAGAATCTATTTCCCAAAGAATGCTTACGATTGTCTTCCATCTTTCTAGTAATCCAAATGATGCATGGGAAAGAAAATTGTGGCCACACCCAGCAGGGTCAGGGTAAGTGACGTGAGGTGTGAGGGAGGGGGCTGCAGGGCCTACAGGTTATAGATATAGAGTCTTAGAGGTCTACAGGATGGAAACAGGTCCTTCAGCTCAACTTTCCCGTGCCACCCAGTTTTCACAATTTAAGCTTGTCCCATTTGCCTGCATTTGGTCCATATTCCGCCGTGCCTATCCCATCCACATACCTGTCTAAATGTTACTTGAGTAAGGTGTCGGGTATTTTGAAGGGAAGCACACAAACCTGTAGGGCTTCCTAATGGTTGGTGATCCTAATGCTTCCTGTGTGCTGTTCACTTCCTTACCCCAGACATTGCTGATCATTCACATCAATACCTTTCGTACACGGACACCAGGGTAAGTATAGGGGATCTTTTAGAACAAGGGACATCGTGTCAGTCGGACGAACAAATACAGGTAGAACCAAATAATCACATGATTATAAACGTGCAGGTTCATGTGCAGTAGGGGGTTGAGAAAAGATTTACCGGGATGTTGCCGGGACTGAAGTGTTTGAGTTATAAAGAGAGGCTGGATAGCCTGGAACTCTTTTCACTGGAGTGTAGGAGATTAAGGCGTTCCCTTACAAAGGTTTATAAATTCATAAGGGACAAGGATAAGGTGAATAGCAAAGGACTTTTCCCAAGGGTGGACGGTTCAAAACTAAGGGGCACATTTTTAAGGTGGGAGGAGAAAGATTTAAAGGGGACCTGAGGAGCAACTTTTTCTCACAGAGGGTGGATCGTATGTGGAATGAACTGCCAGAGGAAGTGGTAGGTGCAGGTACAGTTACTATATTTAAAAGATATTTGGATAGGTACATGAGTAGGAAAGATTTAGAAAGATATGGGCCAAATGCAGGCAAATGGGGCTGGTTTAGTTCAGTTTGGGCATCTTGGTCGGCACGGACAAGTTG
Source organism: Ginglymostoma cirratum (assembly GCA_024137785.1). Taxonomy (NCBI): domain Eukaryota; kingdom Metazoa; phylum Chordata; class Chondrichthyes; order Orectolobiformes; family Ginglymostomatidae; genus Ginglymostoma; species Ginglymostoma cirratum. The sequence goes on from JAHRHZ010000021.1 coordinate 44,007,875, forward strand.
GACTGAATGGTCTGTTTCTGTGCTGTGTGACTCTATACTCAATCTCACGGTGCCACCAAAGTGCCCTCAGCAGGTTTTCTTCATTCCCGCTACATCTTCATGTAGTACCTGGTTCTTCACCTTGGGTCGCGGGAGAGCTATTTGGCCCTAGGGGGTTGATTGGGCGACTCTGGGGCATTTGTATCTGCGTAGCCCTGACGTGGTGAGAGTCTTGTTGCCACAGGCAAGTGACCCTTCCTCACAAACGTCCAAGTGTTGGATGGGTAGGCAGGGTGTGGTGCAGAGCCTGACCACCTTTGAACTGTCCTGAAGTGAATATTCTGAGGGCCTGCACATGCTCCCTTGGCTGCCTGGATACCTTCTGGCATCACCCTACCTCACTGTGGGGAACAGCCACCTTTAGTGTCATAGAGGTCTGCAAACTAGAAGAAGGCCCTTTGCATCGCCACCAATCATCTAAATGTTCTCATCTCATTTTCCAGCACTTGGCCAATAGCCTTGTATGCCTTGGCATCACAAGTGTACATCCAAGTACTTTTTAAATGTCACAAGGGTTTCTACCTCTACCACCCTTACGAGCAGTGAGTTCTAGATACTAGCCACCCTTAGGATGAAAAAGTTTTCCACACATCTTCTCTCTACCTCCTGCCCCTTACCTTAAATCGATGCCTCCTGGTTATTCATTCCTCCATTAAGAAGAAAAACTTTCTTCCTGTTTGCCCTTTCTATGCCCCTCATAATTTTAGACATCTTAATCATGTCTCCCCTCAGTCTTCTCTGCTCCAAGGTAAACAGTCTGTCCGATCTCTCTTCGTCACTGAAGCTCTCCAGCCTAAGCAACATTCTGGTAAATCTCTGCACCCTCATCCAGAGCTATCACATCCCCTTATAATGTGGATTCTGGAACTGCACACAATACTGTAACTGTGGCCTAGCCTATGTTTTATGCAGTTCCACCATATCCTCCCTGCACTTAAACTCTGTGTGTCAGCAAATGAAGGTAGTGATTCCATATACCTTGTTAACCACTTTATCTCCGTGTTCTTCTCCCTTAAGGGACAGGTGGACCTCTGATCATTGGTGCTTCCCAGGGTCTTACTGTTTATCATGTATTCCCTTACCATGTTTGTCCTACCCAAGTGCATCACCTCACATTTATCTGGATTGAATTCCATTTGCCACTGATCAGCTTGTCTATATTCTCCCATTACCCCCATGGCTATCCTCCTCACTATTTACCACCCCACCAAGTTTCCTATCATCCGCGATTTACTGATCAAGTCTCCTACATTCAAGTCTAAATCTACATTCAAGTCTAAATCATTTGTATGTACTATAATCAGCAAGGGCCCAACACCGATCCCTGCAGGACCCCAATGGACACAGACTTCCAAAATGTCTCTTGGCTGTCATTCTCGGCTTCCTGCTATTCAGCCATTTTTGGATCCAATTAGCCAAATTTCCCTGGATTCCATAGCCTCTTGCCTTCGCCATCAGCCTCCCGTGCAGGACCTTATCATAAGCCTTGCTGAAGACCAAGTAGTCTACATCTAATGCATTGCCCTCATCAACACACCTGGTCAACTCTTTGAAACATTCAATCAAGTTGGTCAGATATGACCTCCCCTTAATATAACCATTCCTGATTAATCCCTGCCTCTCAAAGTGCACATTAATTCTGGCAGTCAGAATTGCATCCAATAGCTTCCCCACCACTGAGGTTAGACTAATGCTGTGTAGTTTCCTGCCTAATCCCCTCCTGCCCTCTTTAATAACAGTATCACATTGGCTGTCCTCCAGTCCTCCGGCATCTCTCCTGTGGCCAGACAGGAATTGAAAATGATTTCCAGCACCCCTGTTATTTCTTCCCTTGTGTCATACAACAGCCTGGGTACATTTCACCATTTCCCTAGTGGTTTATCTACATGTAAGGCTGCTCAGAATTTCCTATCTGTCTACGCAGATTTCTTCAATGATATCACAGTCCTTTTCCTTGATTTCTATTTTCACATCATCCCTCTTACTGCACACGATGTTCCCAGTCCCCCTTTTGCCATACCTTCTATCCTGAGGGCTAATGGCTGAGGGCTAATGACAGTGCATGTGTGTGTCTCTCTCCAACAGACCCTAAGGGAGCTGGGCCTGGCTGCTTCCATGGAAGCAGCCAACCTGTTCATGGAGACAGGCAGAAGGTCCCATGACTCGCTAAACTCCTACAGCCTCTGAGCAATGCCTCCCACCTACCTGTCTGCAGATCCTGTTCCTCCCTGTGCATGGGATGAAGTCACCGATTGCTGATAGCAATGGGTCCTCTCCTGCCTGGAGTTGACCAGTTACCTGGTCTCTGGCAGTCCTCCGAGTGCCAAGGGCCTGAGCGATTCTTCATCAGTCAGCTGTGGAGCTGTCACAGTGAGGGACTCAGAGATAGCAAGAACTGCAGATGCTGGAGTCAGAGTCAACACAGTGTAGAGCTGGAGGAGTGCAGCAGGTCAGGCAGGATCAGAGGAGCAGGAAAGTCGATGTTTTGGGTTTACACTCTTCATCAGGACTGGGAAAGGGGGAAGGGAGCTCGCAAATAAATGGAGGGGTGGGGTGGGTGGGGCTGGATGAAAGTGGGTGGGATGGTGATAGTTGGATTCAAGTAGGGGGTAGTGGGGATTGGTCAGTGGGATGGGAGGGGAGGATAGGTGGGAGAGAAGATCGACAGGTTGTGTCAGGTCAAAGAGGTGGGAATGAGAGGGAGGGTTGGACATGGGATGAGGCCGGGGTGGGGAGATTTTGAAACTGGTGAATTCTGTGTTGAGGCCATTGGGCTGTAAGCTCCTCAGGCGGAATATGAGATGTTGTTCCTCCAGTTTACCTCTGTTTATTTCCGAGCTCCCTTTCCCCCTCCCCAGACCCAATGAAGGATGTAAACGTAAAACATCGACTTTCCTGCTCCTCTGATGCTGCCTGATCTTCTGTGTTCCTCCAGCTCCACGTTGTATTGACAGTGAGGGACTCACTACCTTTGTGCTTCCCAACTTCCAAGCACTTACATTCCTACTGAGGTGACAGTATCTGAACTGGTGGAGGGTGCTGGAGCCAGCTTTGCTGATGCTTCCCCTGAGACCTCGGTATTGTCATCTTCCAGGGTCAGGGAGGTGGTTTCTGAGGGTGGGGGCGTTAACTGTTTCTCTGTGGAGTTGCTGGTATTTGTATTAGACGAGGGAGAGAAGGCATTATGGTCAGTGGTTAAATGTAGCATAGAATGAATGAGTCAGAACAGGGACACTGGGAGTTACTGATGAATAAAGAGTGATGCTTATGTGGTTGATGTGACATAGATATCTCAGCATCCCCATAGGAGTTGTCCTTGTCTTCATCTGTATAGACTAGGATTCTCTCCTCATTGGGCTGTGGAGTTGAATGTGGGTGTTTTTTTTTCACCAGTTCAGGCCCTTTCTTCCCTATTGTGGACTGTCTTCTCCTGTAATGAGGAAAAGGGAAGAATTGACTGAGCTGCAAGTGGGTGGCACTGCTGTTAATGCTGGTGCAGGTGGACGAAAGGTGGTGGAGTCCCAGGTGAGTGAATAAGCAGTGCAGACTCTTGTGGGGTTAGTGGTGTAGGAAGTTGGGGAGGGTTGCGGGTGCTGGGAAGATGTTGCAGACTACAGTGAGACTAGCTGGGCATGAGACTTGGTGGGAGGTGCATGAAGTAGTCGAGAGAAAGGTATGGCAGACCGAAGAAAGTAGTTGACCTCCACACCATTGAGATCTGGCTCTGATCTGGGTGGCAACCTCAAACTAGGCTCCCTCTGTCCTTTGGAAGATCATCTCTCATATGCATCATACCCTCCACTAGGACACCTCCAGATCTCTGTCAGAGAACTGCAATGTCATTTTTCCCCTCTCCAACATGTTCAGATTCCTTCCATCAATGAGTTGAGCAGTCTTGGGATGCCATTGCTTATTTGGCTACACTGTGTGGCCTTTTAAACAATGGCACAGGCATCAGAATGCTGGTCTTTTGACAGATATGCAGTAAATGGCAAATTGTTGTGGGAATGCTGGTGGTAAGATGGGGGTAGGATTGGGACCTGAGGGATGCCATTAGAGTCAGTTAGGTAAGGTCAGAAATCACACGACCCCAGGTTATAGTCCACCAGGTTTATTTGAAAACACAAGCTTGCACAGTCTGACTCCTTCTTCAGGTGTCAGTGAAAGAAGTGGCATCAGAAACAGAATTTATAAGCAAAAGTTCAAAGGGTCATAGAACTGAAGCGAATGTATTGAACAAACCTAAGATGCCTTTTAAATCTTTAATCAGTTAGAAAGGATTAATATGCAAATCCCAGAATGTCTTTCAAGTCACTGTTCTGAGATAAGAAAAGGTTTTAGAGGTGACAGTTGATCAGGTAGTTTATATACCATGTTTACTAAGAGCCATGTTTGCTGGGCCTCATGGCAATCACTGCTTGTCTGCTCCTTTGTTTGCTTTTCTTTCTTGTCTTTCTCTTTCTCCTTTTTTTTTCCTTTTTCATTTTACCTCCTATCCTCGGGCGGTATTGGCAGCGTTCTGGGTGAAGGCCAGCGTGGACTCGACTGCTGGAACTCCCGGCCTCGAGGTGAAACCCAGTGCAGTCTGAGTTGGAGGGACTGTTATTCTGAATTCTTATTTCTCTATTTTACTAACTTATTTCTGGACTCTTTTTATTTCTTTATTTTCCTATTTTTTTCCCTAAGAATTTGTATTTATGAATCTGTACCGAGGTACTTTGGTACCTAAGATGGTGCCCCAAGTGGCGATTTGTAAACATTTCACTGAACTCATGTGAGTACACGTATCAATAAAGCTAATTCTTGTAATTCCTTTAAAGAAAACTCAAAGCAATTTCCATTCACCGTTCTGATTGGAGGTAAAACTGTGATCATTGAGCCAAGCTGACGTCACCGTACATCTTAGCTTTATTTAGCTTTTAGAGATGTGTAATCCTTCATGTTAGAAAGCAGCACTGTTTTGGAGTTAAGATTAAAAATGAGAAATAGCCCTGCCGTATCCTATTTTAACAGGTAGGTTGTATAATCATTTTCTTTGTGTTACTTGAATACCTCAGTAACTTGTATGAGTCTTTATAGATTTGAGAACTATTTGTTTATCTGTGTTAGATTCCTTCATTCACAACTTTGCATTTTTTTTTCCCATAAATCCACTCTCAGTGCTGTCCAGAATGCATGTGTCACCCTTTTCAACTTGTTCTCAACATACATTATTAAAGTCTGTCTGGATTACATGAAATTCAAATGCAAGGTCAATGGGAAACTGCTAAATATTTCCATGAACTTCCAGTGATTATTGATTACAGATTCAGTGTTGTGACAATAAAATTAGAATTTCACCAGTAATGTTTGAGTCTTCTGGTATTCTAATGAGAAGTGAAACATTCTCTGTCACTCTTGGTAGCTTGAATTCAGAATAAATAAATTCTTCTTGTCCTAGTCTGTCCCATTTCTTGATGCAATTTCTTGTTTGGGCAATGGCTATGTTAGAGGTGAGCGAAATGGAATTGTGTCCCATTGTTTACACTTTGTCATTGAACTGTTTTTCAGGCACAGAGGTAATTGTGAAAGAATTAATTCTGAGATTGAACAGTAACAATAGCAGGTGACAAAGAATCTCAAAGTGCACAAGGTTTCTATACAATTTGATCAAAGTTATCAGCCTTTGTTTCTGTTAAAGTTGAAGAATTTGGCAAATTATTATAAACAAATTATTCTCCTAACTGACTTTCATGGTTTAGATCATTGGGTTCAATTTCAATTTGCTGTTAGATCACTATGACCTTCGATACAGTTTGTCAACAGACTCTAACCTGACTCCTTCCGAAAAGTGCCATTTGATCCCAAACCACTTATCTTCTCTTGGAGTTTGGTTGTCTATATATTAACAATGTTCTTTTATGTCCAGTTGTTAAACTTGCTGAAAGCTTGTCTGTGTTTTGCTTATTCTTCTAGGTGAACAGATTCTTTTTTCCCACTGCATTTTCTTGAACAATAACACATTGTCTGTATATTGTCAGTTCTCCAGTGAACTTATTGGTTTCAGTCTGAGTACATTACTGTTATACAGTTTGTATTATTTTAAAATTCCTGATCTGAAGGGAGCATGAATACTCAAAATGGAGTTGACGCAATGGATGACGCATTCAATGGCTGATTAAAATTTGTAAAATAATTATCTGAATGCAAATAGGGTTAAGGTTTATAAAGATCAAAACAGAATGCAGTGCGAAACAGAATGGTCCCTAAGTTGGTGATGATCAGAATTTTCACTATCCAAGCAAATTATAGCTCCATACATAAAACAATAAACATCCATTTACCACCTAGTGATTATGCCTAAAAAGCTAGTTTGCCAGATGTACTGCATTGTAGGGCTGAATTTTCCCAGAAAAACTCCTGGAATTTTTGCCCTGAACAATACAGGCCATGGCGAGTCAGCTGGGAAAATGTGGCGAGATCAGAAAAAATTAGTTTCTTTATGTCAGTTCTCCACCCAAGATTGGTCGGGCCTGATGAAAATCTTGCTAGTGAGCACTGACAGATCTATTTACATGCATTTTCATCTCATTAATACTTCATCTTCATTTTATTTACAATTTCCTATTCTCCCAGGCGGCGGAGAGAAACTAGATTAGGGCAATTTCTGAAATGAAGGAACGGGTGTTGTGTGTCACCACTTACTCCTTCTGACCTCCATCTTGGTCAGCAGTTCCAACCACTTGAAAGGTATGCTCCATGGGCACAACACATATCAAAACCTTTCATTACAACGCTGTTGCCAGGCTGTGGATGCGTACACATCATGCTAGCCTCAATCTTCTCCCACGCCCCACCTGTACGCCATAGAATTAATTATTTTGACCCCTCTCCTATTCCTCATGTGTAAATATCAAAGGCAATGATTTCAAATTGATTGGAATGTGCTTGTTTTTATGTACTCTCTTGTTCTCACTTTTGCTGCCTCTGAATCCATAAATGCTCTATCTTAACAACGAACAATCCTATTGCCAAAGAATCTTTTAGGGATGAGTGATAATATGCTAAAATTTTCTTTGTTTTAAAGGGAGATAGTTCAATCTGAAGTAAGTGGTTATATTTGAACAAAGAAGGTATGAGGGATTGAAGAGTCCTGGATGCTAATATTAAAAAGTTACTGAAGGCTAACATGTTTATGCAGCAAGCAGTTAGTATGGCTAGCAGTATGTTAGCCATTATTGCAAGTGGATTTGAGCGCAGGAGCAGTGAGGTCTTCTAACGTATCGAGCCTTGTTTAAACTGCATCTGGAGTACCGAGTGCAGTTTTGGTCTTCTTACCTTAGGAAGTATATTTTTCCCACAGAGAATGTACAATAAAAGTCCAACAGATATGTTTCTGGAATGGCAGGACTATTCTGTGAGGTTAGATTAGGAAAAGAAGGCCTGTATTCTCTAGAGTTTCAAAGAGTGAGAGGTGATCTCATTGAAACTTACAAAATACTTAAAGGGCTAGACAGGATAGATGCATGCAAGACGTTTCCTCTGACAAAGGAGTCTAAAACTGGGGACAGAATTTCTAAATAAAGGAGGATGCCACTTAAGACTGGGTTGAAGAGAAAATTGTTTATTCAAGAGTAGTGAATCTTTGTGATTCGTTTTCCCAGAGAGCTATGGAAGCACAGTAGCTGACTACGTTTGAAGAAGAGATTAACAGTTTCTATTTGAAAATACCAATTACATAAAGAGACATGGGAATAGTGTGATGAAAAAAGGCATTGAAATGGATGATTATATTGAATGGCAGAGAGGCTCAATGGGCAGAATTGTCTACTCCTGCAGGTATGTTCCTGTTGAGTCTTCAGAAAACACATTGAAAGTACAGCCAAAAGTGAGTATTTGCATTATAATTTAAAATTATTAGTACCCCTAGATCAGCTTTAATTGTAGTAGATTTAACAGTGATGATGAGCAGTAGAAATTAATTCCCCACAGGATTACATTCATAAATTTAGATCTAAAGGTTCAGATCACAGAAATCATCTTTAACTTTGAAACTTAATTGGTTTGGTTCTGGGTTGAGAACTTTAATGTTGGACGGGGTGGGGGTGGAGGGGCTTCTGAGGGACTCAAATGCCCAAACAAGAACCTGGATGTTTGATGTGGGCCTCCCCCATTTGAGGACATATTTCAGCATTTGTGAGGATATTAAGTGGCCATCAGTGGACTACTTAAGGGTTTCAATTAAACTATTAGTGAGTGACCTAACCCGAAACATCAACTTTCCTGCTCCTCTGATGCTGTCTGGCCTGCTGTGCTTCTCCAGCTCCACGCTGTGTTATCCCTGACTCCAGCATCTGCAGTTCTTGCTATCTCAGTGAATGAATAGGGTTGTGCAAAGCCAATGTATTTTATTCATTCATGGGATGTGGGTGTCTCTGACTAAGCCAACGTTTATTGTCAATTGTTAATTGCCCAGAGCATCCCTGAAACTTCACTCAAATAAAGTCACCTTGAATCATTTAGTAACAGTTACAAATGTTCAGTACAACAGGCATAAGGTAAAGGTCTATGCACAATTATTGTGGGATTATCCCTATACCTGTACTGATATGTTTTAGGAAATACCGATGGGGAGGAGAGGAGTTGAGGGAGGCAAAGTTTTTAACTTCGGCCCAAATTGGTACAAAGTGAATGGCACACCCATTACAACTATCAAAAACCACAGTTGGGAGTCTCAAACTATATACAGATATATTGACATGGAATATATTGATTCACTTTGCTCCTGACCTCATTACAGTCTTGGTTCAAGCATAGCCAAAAGTGTTGAATTCCAGAGGTGAGGTGAGAGTATAGCCCTTGACATCAAGACCGCATTCAAACAAGTGTGGCATCAATGAGCTCCAGCAAAATTGGAATTGGTGCACATTGGGGGCAGACACTCCACTGGTTGGATTCATACCTGGCACGTAGGAAGATGGTTGTGATTATTGGTGGTCAATCATGTCAGCTCCAGGACATCTCTACAGGAGTCCCACAGGACTCAACCATCTTCAGTTGCTTCATTGATGACCTTCCCTCCATCATAAGTCAGAAGTGGGGATGTTTGATAATTGCGCAATGTTCAGTACCATTCATGACTGCTCAGTTACTGAAGCAGTCCATATTCGAATGCAACAAGATCTGGACAACATGCAAGGTTGGGCTGAGCATTTGCAAGTGAAGTTCACACCTTATAAATGTCAGTCAATGACCATCTCCAATAAGAGACAATCTAGCTACCGCCTCTTGACATTCACTGGTGTTATCATCATTGAATCCCTCACTATCAACATCGTTGGGGTTACCATTTTCCAGAAATTCAACTGAACTCGCCACATAAACATAGTGGCTATAGCAGCAGATCAGAGGCTAGGAATACTGCAGCAAGTAACTCGCCTTCTGACTTCCAAAAGTTGGCCCATCTTCTACAAGACGCAAGTCATGAGTGTGATTGAATACTCCTCACTTGCCTGGATGTGTACAGCCCCAACAACACTCAAGAGTCTAAACATCATCCAGGATACTACATCCACAAGCATCCATTCACTCCACCACTGACACTTAGAAGTGGTACTGTATACTATCTGCAAGTTGCACTCTAGAAATTCACCAAAGATCCTTAGACAGGACCTTCCAAAATCATGAACACTTCCCTCTAAAAGGAAAAGGGCAGCAGATACACCACCTGCAAGAGCCCCTCCAAGCCATTCATGATCCTGACTTGGAAAAATATTCACTGGCACTGGGTCAAAATCCTGGAATTACCTCCCTAATGTAGACTGCAGCAGTTCAAGAAAGCAGCTCACCGGTACCTTCTTAAGGTAAACTAGGGATGGGCAATAAATGCTGACCCAGCCAGCGACGACTACGTCCATGAATGAAAAAGAAATAGCATTCCAAACATACCAGCATGAATTATAGTCATAGAGTTGTTCAGCATGTATTTGGACTCTTCGGTCCAACTCGTCTGCACAGACCAGCTATCATGAATTGACCTAGTCCCATTTGCCAGAATTTGGCCCATCTCCCTCTAAACCCTTCCTATTCATGTACCCATCCATATGCCTTTGAATGTTGTTCCAGCCTCCACCACCACCTCTGGCAGCTCATTCCATACACGCGCCACCCTTTCCGTGAAAAGGTTGCCCCTCAGGTCCCTTATAAATCTTTCCCCTCTCATCTTAAACCTATGCCCTGTAGTTTTGGACTGCCCTGCCCTGGGAAAATGACTATGCCCATTCACCCTATCCATGCCCCTCATGATTTTAAACCCTCTATGAGGTCACCCCTGAGCCTCCGACACTCCAAGGGCAAAAAAAGCCTCAGTCTATTCAGCCTGTTCCTATAGTTGAAAACCTCTTATCTTGGCAACATCCTTGTAAATCTTTTCTGAACCTTTAACAACATTTCTCTTACAGCAGAGAGACCAGAATTGAATGCGATATTTTAAAAGTGGCCTCACCAATGTCCTATACAGCTGCAACATGATGTCCCAACTCCTATACTCAATGCACTGACCAATGAAGGCAAACATGCCAAACGCCTTTTTCACTACCCTGTCCACCTACAACTCTACTTTCAAGGAATTATGCACCTGCACCCCTAGGTCTCTTTGTTCGGCAACACTCCCCAGGGCTCTACCATTAAGTGTATAAGTCCTGCCCTGATTTGCTTTACCAAAATGCAACACTTCACGTTGGCCGAGGACTGATCAAGGTCCCGTTCTACCCTGAGTCGACATTCTCTACTGTCCACTACACCACCTATTTTGGTATCATCTGCAAACTTACTAACCATACCTACTATATTTTCATCCAAATAATTTATACAAATGACAAAAAAAAATGGAATCAGCACCAATTTTTGTGACACACCCCTGGTTACAGGTTTCTAGTCCAAAAATCATTCCTGTACCACCACCCTCTGTCTCCTACCTTCAAGCCAATTTTCATCCACTTGGCTAGCTCCCCTGAATTCCACGTGATCTAACCTTGTTAACCAATCTGTGATGTGGAACCTTGTTGAATGCATTGCTGAAGTCCATATCGACCATGTCTACCATTCTGCCTTCTTCAATCTCCTTTGTCAGCTGTTCAAAAAACTCAATCAAGTAAGTGAGCTATTATTTCCTACACACACAGCCACGTTGACTATCCCTAATCAGTCCTTGCCTTTCAAATGCATGTAAATTCTGTCCTGCCAAATCCTCTCCAACAACTCACCCACCACTGAAGTCAGCTGACCAGTCTGTAGTTCCCTGGCTTTTCCTTACTACCTTTCTTAAATATTGGCACCACATTAGCTGTCTTCAATCTTCCGGCACCTCACTCATGTCTGTCAGTTATACAAATATCTCAGCAAGGGGCCTAGCAATCTCTTCCCTAGCTTCCCACAAAGTTCTGGGATACACCTGATCAAGTCCCAAAGATATATCTACCTTTTTGCACTTTCAGACCTCCGGCACCACCTGCTCTGTAATATGGACTCTTTTCAAGACATTGCTATTTAATTCCCCAAGTTCCCTAGCTTCCATGTCCTTCTCCATAGTAAGTACTGACGTGAAATATTTGTTTCGTATCTCACCCATTTGCTCTGGTTCCACACATAGACAGCCTCATTGATTTTTAAGGGGCCCTATTCTCTCCCATGTTACTTTTTTGTGCTTAATGTATTTGTGGAATCGATTTGCATTCACCTTAACCCTATTTGCCAAACTCTCATGTCTTTTTTTTACCCTCCTGATTTGCTTTAACTATTTTCGAGGCTATTGAATGGAGACTTAAATAGAGCTTAACTTTGGAATTTTACAATGGTCCATTCTACCTGGAACTGCTCACCTAAATAAGGACACAGGCGCAGAAAGGGATTCGTATTCCAATTAATTTTGCTTCTACCAGAACTGAAAGATGGCATTCCTATGCACTGTGTCACCTACTTTCTCCTCTGGTACATTTAAGGTTATAAAATAAGTCTAACGAGTAGAGACACCAATGAAAAGATAAATATTACTATTCAGTTGACAGTTGGACAAAATACAAAATGAACTCCTAGTTTTAGTTTTGGCAAAATAATAATAGAATTTGATTTTAAATTGTAAAGGATTGTAATTTTCCATGAATAAATTGCTTTCCAGCTTTTGTGCTGTAAGTGTGTTTAAACTTCCAATAATTGACCTCTGAAACTGAGTACAGGTTCATGATCATTTAATCAAGTAAAGCACACGGAGAGCAAAGTTCCAGTCTAACTGGAGGAAGACTCTGAGAAGTACAAAGAGAAATTTAGTGTTCTTATACAATTTTGGTCACATACGCATCTTCATTATCTGAATTCCAATTTTGCTTCGTAGAAACATAAGAAACAGATGCCCATTTTAGATCATAGGTTCATGTTGTTAATATTTACTTTACTGAGTAATGGATCATTTAATCTTATTATGGCCTGCCCAAATCCTTATCAGTGATTGTCACTCCCTCTCTCTAAACTCCATTTGACTTTGAAATGTTTTGTTAATGCTAACTTCTTGTTTGTACAAGGTTTGCCTACAGATTAATACTGAAGCTAACTTCTAGGGGTACAAGGCTCATCTGGGAATTTGCTGACTGCTTCCGAAGAATAACTGTTTAATTCTTACATCTCACTTCCTCTAACAAGACCTATCAAAGCCTTCTCAGATACAACTTTTTATACTTAATTTTACTGTTCTGCACAGTTACTTGATTAAATCAGAATTATTACTACAATGCCTCAGGTGTAAAGAAAGGTTTAGAGTTCAAAACTAACAAAACAAATTTGGAAAAGACAAACAATAATACCATGAAGACTGATCTGAAAGTTCTTCATTCAACTTAATCAACTTGTTTTTTTTATATAGGTGTTAGTCTTGGGAAATAAGAGAGACCTTCCTAATGCTTTGGACGAGAAACAGCTAATTGAAAAAATGTAAGCCTTTATTTTTTCAGGATATAATCAAATCTGAAGTATAAGTGGTGATAAATGGATTAGATTTGCATCATCATAATCTCACACCTTTCTTCCAGAGAGACTAGAATTTTCCATTTTGGCAGATTCTAGAGATATCTTGGTCAGAACAGGTGTTCTGACCCTGTAGATTTTTCTGGGTCAAGCCATATATTTTAAACAGGATTCCTGATCTCCAAGAAGAATTTTTTTTAAACTTAACTTTTATTTTCTAATTAATCTGTTCAGAGATGTTATTACACACCTTTGGAGCAGCTGGGACTTGACCCTAGGTCTCCCAGTCCACAGGTAGGGACACTACCTCTCCACCACAAAAGACACCCTGGTCTCCATTGGGCACTGTGTCTCTTGATATCCTCATGTCATGGAATGAGTTGTAGACAGTCCATTTTAAATTGAAATCAAGTCTAATTATGCAGCAAATCAAGCCTATTTAAGCAATCCACCACATCAAGAAATCTACAGGGTGATGAGAAAATACTTTAATGAACTACAGTAAATAGAACTTAGAACTTAAATGATACCAATGTATACTGATAAAAGCATGGCCATCTCTCCAACAAAGAACATATACGAAGAAAGAGGAGCTTACAAATATTATACACAAAATCATTTCTTCTTGTAGCAATGTTGTCACCAGGCTTGATCGATAGGACAATGTCCCAGTCTTCTCTATTCTTGTTGTGTATAATTATGTCACAATATTCTTGGGGACCCCATTAGGACTTAGACTAAGCTTAGTTGAAGTGAGTCTTGGGACCTGTAATAGTGCAGAATGATGGGCAGCTTGCAGTTTGGACACGCAAAGGTATACGCAAAACAAAATAATCTTAACAAAGTAAAAACATAGTGAGTGTAGTCCCCATAGAAAGTCTGGACCTTCATGTCCATGGCAGCAATCTCTACAAGTTTCTTTCTGAAATAAACTTAATGGATTCGCTTGTACGAGTTTGATTTAGAAGCCACTTATTAATATTGAAGTACATTTTCCTGGATTTATACTGCTTATCTTTATTCTTAGGAATCTATCTGCTATCCAGGATCGAGAAATCTGTTGTTATTCAGTATCCTGCAAAGAGAAGGATAACATTGGTAAGTGCATCTGGTTCTAAGTATGTATTTATCATTGAATTCAAATTTCAGCACTGTAGACAGCTCTACCTAGTAGAATGCTCCCTCAAATAGGATCGCAACTGTAATTAGAGGTATATTCACTCTGATTTGTTAAACCCATTCAATAGTGGATAATTTAGAAAAGGCAAGTTAATATGGTCACCTATTATTGGTGCTTTACCTTCCTTCCCCGTGCCCACCAGACTGAGCCTCTTTCAAGGTGCTGCTTCATCTGACTCTAGCGCTGAGCCCACATCCTTCACAATTTTCTCCATTATCTTCCTTGTATCCCTTCATGCCATCTCCAGCTCATTCTGGTTAAACATTGGGAGAATTGAGCCATTATGGTTCTTGTAGCAAACTCCACACACTTTTGGCTTCCTGCTTCCTGACTTATGTTTTCAATCTTGGTGCTCCATCAGAAAGAGTGCTCATTGCTACTTTTATTGCATTTCCTGTCTCTAACCCTGCATCAACTCAACTGCTAGTAAAACCATAATCCAGACCTTGGTTGCCACCATGTTCCATTATACCAAATTTCTTTCTTTTTATTTAATCATGGGATGTGGGCATCACTGGCTGGCCAACATTTATTGCCTATCCCTTGCTGCCCCTGAACTGAGTGGCTTGCCATTTCAGAGGGTACTCAAGAGTCAAGTACATTGCTGTGGTTCTGGAGTCACATGTAGGCCAGACCAGGTGAAGATGGCAGATTTCCTTCCCTGAAGGACATTAGAGAACATAGAACAGTACAGCACAGTACAGGCTCTTCAGCCCAAGATGTTGTGCTGACCTATTATCCTACTCTAAGATCAAACTAACCTGCATACCTCTTATTTTACAATTATCAATGTGCCTATCCAATAGTCGCTTAAATGTCCCTAATGTATCTGACTTTACTACCACCACTGGCAATGCATTCCATGCACCCACCACTCTCTGTGTAAAGAACCTACCTCTGACATCTCCCCTACACCTTCCTCCAATCACCTTATAATTGTAATCGTGATAGTCATTTCCGCCCTGGGAAAAAGTCTCTGGCTATCCACTCTATCTATGCCTCTCATCATCTTGTACACCTCTATCAAGTGACCTCTCATCCTTCTTTGCTCCAATGAGAAAAGCTCTAGCTCCCTCAACCTTTCCTCATAAGGCCTGCCCTCTAGTCCAGGCAGCATCCTGGTAAATCTGCTGCACCCTCTCTAAAGCTTCCACATCCTTCCTACAATGAGGCAGCCAGAACTGAACACAATATTCCAAGTGTGGTCTAACCTGGGTTTTATAGAGCTGCAGCATAACTTCACGGCTCTTAAACTCAGTCCCCCTGCCAATGAAAGCCAACACACCATACACCTTCTTAACAGCCCTATCAACCTGGGTGGCAACTTTGAGGGAATTATGGACGTGGACCCAAAGATCCTTCGGTACCTCCACTCTGCCAAGAATCCTGCCATTAACCTTGTATTCTGCATTCAAATTCAACCTTCCAAGATGAATCATTTCACACTTTTCTGGGTTGAATTCCATCTACCACTTCTTTGCCCAGCTCTACATCCTGTCAATGTCCCATTGCAACCTACAACAGCCCTCCACACTATCCACAATTCCATCAACCTTCGTGTCATCAGCAAACTTACTAACCCACCCTTCCACTTTCTCATCCAAGTCATTTATAAAGATCACAAAGAGCAGAGGTCCCAGAACAGATCCCTGGGGAACACCACTGGTCACCGAGCTCCAGGCTAAATACTTTCCATCTACTACCACCCTCTGTCTTCTATTGGACAGCCAGTTTTGTAACCAAACAGCCAAATTTCCCTGAATCCCATGCCTCCTTACTTTCTGAATGAGCCTACCATGGTGAACCTTATCAAATGCCTTGCTAAGATCCATACACAACACATCCACTGCTCTACCTTAATCAATGTATTGTCACATTCTCAAAGAATTCAATAAGACTTGTGAGGCAAGACCTGCCCCTCGCAAAGCCATGCTGACTATTTGGGAAAGTATTTTTTGATTAGAGATAATGATAAATACTGTCTCTCAGAATCCTCGCCAAAATTTGCCCACCACAGAAGTAAGACTGACTGGTCTGTAATTTCTAGGATTATCCCTATTGCCTTTCTTGAACAAAGGAATGACATTTGCCACCCTCCAATCATCTGGTACTACTCCAGTGGACAGTGAGGACACAAAGATCATCACCAAAGGTGCAGCAGTCTCTTCCCACGCTTCCCATAGTAACCTTGGGCATATCCCGTCTGGCCCAGGGGACTTATCTATCCTCATATTTTTCAAAATTTCTAACATATCCTCCTTCCTAACATCAACCTGTTTGAGCATGTCAGCCTGTTTCACGCTGTCCTCACAAGTGACTAGGTCCCTCTCACTGGTGAATACTGAAGCAAAGTATTCATTAAGGACCTCCCCTTCTCCTCCCACTCCACGCACAAGTTTCCTCTACTATCCCTGATTGGCCCTACCCTGAGTTTGGCCATCATCTTGTTCCTCACATAAGCATAGAACGCCTTGGGGGTTTCCTTAATCCTACCCGCCAAGGTTTTTTCATGCCCCCTTCTAGCTCTCCTAAGTCCATTCTTCAGTTCCTTCCTGGCTGCCTTTTAGACCTCTCGAGCCCTGTCCGATCCTTGCTTCCTCAACCTTAAGTAAGCTTCCTTCTTGCACTTGACTAGATGTTCCACATGTCTTGTCATCCAAGGTTCCTTCACCTTGCCATCCTTTCCTTTCCTCAGTGGGACAAACCTATCCAGTACTTGTAGCAACTGCTCCCTAAACAACCTCCACATTTTTGTTGTGCATTTCCTTGAGAACATCTGATCCCAGTTTATGCTCCACAGTTCCTGCCTAATAGCATTTTAATTCCCCCTCCCCCCAATTAAATACTTTCCCATACCATCTGCCCCTTTCCCTCTCCATGTCTATAGTAAAAGTCAGGAAGTTGTGATTACTATCGCCAAAATGCTCTCCCACCGAGAGATCTGACACTTGGCCTGGGTTGTGGCCAAGCACCAAATCCAATGTGGCCTCCCCTCTAGTCGGCCTATTTACATATTGAGTCAGAAATCCTTCCTGGACACACCTGACAAAATCTGCTCCATCCAAACTATTTGCACTAAGGTGGTTCCAGTCTATATTAGGGAAGTTGAAGTCATTCATGACAACAACGCTATTACTTCCGCACCTTTCCAAACCTGCTTCCCAATCTGTTCCTCAGTGTCTCTGTTGCTGTTGGGGAGTCTATAGAAAAATCCCAATAAAGTTCTACTCCTTTCCTGTTTCTGGTTTCCACACAGACTGACTCAGTGGAGAAACCCTCCTCCACAACCTCTCTTTCTGCAGCTGTGACACCATCCCTGATTAGCAATACCACTCCCCAACCTCTTTCACCTCCCTCCCTATTTATATTGAAACATCTATACCCCGGAACATCCAACAACCATTCCTGCCCTGCATTATCCAAGTCTCTGTAATGGCCACAACATCGTAGCTCCAAGTACTGATCCATACTCTCAGCTTGTCACCCTTATTCCTGTCACTTCTTGCATTAAAATAGCCACACTTCAACTCATCACACTGACTGCAAAGTTGCCTCATCAGCTGTCTATCCTCCCTACTCCCTGTGTGCTGTATCTACCTGTACACCAGTTTCCCATCCTCTGACCTGTAGCTCCGGTTCCCACCCCCCTGCCAAACTAGCTTAAACCCTCCCAAAGATCTCTAGCAAACCTCCCACCCAGGATATTGGTGCCCCTCCACTTCAGGTGCAACCCAGCCTTATTGTACAGATCCCACCTTCCCCAGAAGGTATCCCAATGATCCACATATCTGAACCCTCCCCCATATACCAGCTCTGTACCCACATGTTCAGCTGCACTCGCTGTCTATTTCTGGCCTCAGTAGCCCATGGCACCGGTAGTAAATCTGCTCGTCCTGCCTTTTAGCTTCCAACTTAACTCCCTATATTCACTTATCAGGTCCTCATCCCTTTTCCTAGTTGTGTAATTGGTACTGATGTGTACCACAACTTCTGGCTTCTCACCCACCCCTTAAGAATCCTGTAGACTCTATCCGAGACATACCTGACTGTGGCATCTGGGAGGCAACATACCATCTGGGAGTCTTGCTCGGGATCACAGAACCTCCTGTCTGTTCCCCTAACCAGTGAATCTCCTATCACTAATGCTCTCCTATTTTCCCCCATTCCCGTCTGAGCCACAGTGCCAGAGACCTGGCCGCTATAGCTTTCCCCTATTGGGTCGTCTTGCCTCTCGCCGCCCCCCCCTACCAACGGTATCCAAAGTGGTGTACTTATTATAGAGGGGAATGGCCACAGGGGATCCCTGCACTGTCTCCCTGTTCCCTTTCCCTCTCCTGATAGTCACCCAGCTGCCTCTATCCTGTAACTTAGGTGTGACTACCTCCCTATAACTCCTCTCTATCACTTCCTCAACCTCCCGAATGATCCAGAGTTCATTCAGCTCCAGCTCCAGTTCCCTAACGTGGTCTGTGAGGAGCTGGAGTTGGGTGATTTCTCACAGGTGAAGTCAGCAGGGAAGCTATTGGTGACCCTTCCTTCCCACATCCTACAAGAGGAGCATGCAACTGCCTTAGATTCCATCCCCTCTGCTCTAAGTTGCCAAAAGAGGTAAAGAGAAAGAAGAAAAAAAAAACTCCACCTTATCGACCCCCCCACACAGAGTTTTTTGGTTAGAGGAGGAGGATGGGTGGGAATCACTACACATGTGGTGTTTTGGGTTTAGCCACTGCCCGAATATATTAGCTCACTTACCCAGCAGTCCCCATGCCTGCATTTGCTTCTGCTCAGTCTTCAGAACGAGATGTGTTTTTCTGACAATCAACAATGGTTTCATGGTCATCAGTAGATTCTTAATTCCAGATTTAAAAAAATGAATCCAAATTGCACCCATCTGTCGTGATGGGATTTGAACCTGGGTCCTCAGATTATTACCTGAGTTTCTGGACTAATAGTTTAGTGATAATGCCACATGTTCATCGCCACCCCTGTATTTCTGAATTTCTCCTAGCCATTCTGTTATTTAGACTCTGAAAATTTTGTCATATCCAAATCTTTCCTGAAAAACGATTGAACTGAACCTATTGAGGGAACGAGAAAGCTCATAATTAAACCGTCAATATATTGTATGTACCACCCAGTATCTCATTAAACAGCAATATTGCACATTTTCCTTCTACCTTTTGAGTGAACAATGATATTTCAAATGAGTCCTTTTTTTTTCTCTCTTCCTTCTAATTTCTCTTTGCCATACCAGTTCTTTCCTGTCTGTGACCAGGGCACTGAGTAGCAGCAGAATAACTGCCTACTAGGAAATGTGAGAGTAGCCCTTTCCTCTCTTGTACAGAACCATGTGATGATTTTGCTGTCCCATCCCCATCTTCAGAACAAAGCAAGAGAGAGAAACAAACACAGAAAATGCTGGTGAAACTCAGCAGATCCAGCAGCATCTGTGGCGAGAGAAACAGTGTTAAAGTTTTGAGTCTGGTTTGCCTGTTGTTTCAAAGTGTGTAAGCAGCAGAGTCTACTGCTGGAAAATTGCTGTTATATCCTCTGAATTTTTCTGGTCTTCTTAATTTTTTTGCTTCGTTCTTTTTGCAAAAGCTACTGTGTTAGGCCTAAGATTTGTACTGAGTTGAAGTTAGCAGTAGTACATTGCTGCACAACAGGATAAAATGTCATTCCTTGTTGTGAATTCGATCATTTTGGTATATGATAAGCGTTTAAATGCTGTCTTTACATTTTGGGATTCTTGTGAAGGAAATAGCTACACAAAATCATGCAAATTTAAGCATGTATTCTTGTTTCTTTCTCCTTCTTAATATTTCCCATGAACAAAATAAGCCTGTCCAAAAATTGAACAGGACATTAAAGCTCTCTGCATCCCGTGCTTGGAGACATGCATTCATTATAGTAGTAAGCTAATTAAATGGGAGCTTTGTACAGCCTCAGATGTTTGTATTAATTCACTTGGGCTTAAGCCCACAACACTTGTGCAGCCTCAGCAAAGTGTAAAAGCCTCTTTCAGCTCAGCGTCTTGGTCACTGAAATGAAATCCCTCTAGGCAACCAATGACAATGCACAGGAAAGAGCAGTGAACAAGAAGTTGGATTTGAATGATCATATTCATAACGGGTTGGAAACGGTTTTGCCAAGTCATTGCATTTCATCTGAAAGCGGGAGAACATGATGTACAACACTAAAGTGAATTACCTCCAAGAACAGAAGTTCAATTTAGTGAGCTGCGAGAATGCAAAGACCAAACCACGCAGAGACCTAAATGAATGCTGAAATGCGTCAATAGATTTACAACATTGTATTTTGATCTGTAGTGTGTAGATTCCACATATTCTAGCAATACTATTTAACTTGTTCAGACATGTCATGACACACCTTCAGAGCAGGTAGGACTTGAACCCAGGTCTATGGCTGAGAGGGAGGCACACTACCACTGCAACACAACGTGCAGTCCTTTTCTGTATGTTCCAAAATGTCACTGAGGCATAAAGTGGAAATGTTAGAGTTGGAACTTAAGGTCATACAAAGTGAAGTATGTCAATACAAAAGGAGATTACTGCAGATGATGGAAATCTGGAGCTAGGGCAGAAAATGCTAGAAATACTCAGTAGGCCAGGCATCATCTGTATTGAGAAACAGTTAATATTTTGGATGAATGATGACCATTCATCAGAGATCTCAAATATCCTCGTTTTTCAAGGACCGCAACTTCCCCCCCTCAGTGGTCGAGAACACCCTCGCCCGTGTCTCCCGCATTTCCCCCAACTCATCCCTTACACCCCCTCCCCGCAATAACAACCAAAACAGAATCCCCCTCATCCTCACGTACCACCCCACCAACCTCTGGATCCAACGCATCATCCTCCGACACTTCCGCCATCTGCAATCAGACCCCACCACCAAAGACACTTTTCCCTCCCCACCCTGATCTGCTTTCCGGAGGGACCACTCTCTCTGGGACTCCCTTGTCCGCTCCACACTCCCCTCCAGCCTCACCACACCTGGCACTTTTCCCTGCAACCGCAGGAAGTGCTACACCTCCCCCCTCACCCCCATCCAAGGTCCCAAGAAGACTTCCCACATCGAGCAGATGTTCACCTGCACATCTGCTAATGTGGTATACTGCATCCGCTGTCCCCGTTGTGGCCTCCTCTACATCGGGGAAACCAAGCGGATGCTTGGGGACCGCTTTGCAGAACACCTACGTTCGGTTCGCACTAAACAACTGCACCTCCCAGTCGCGAACCATGTCAATTCCCCCTCCCATTCCTCAGACGACATGTCCATCCTGGGCCTGCTGCAGTGCCACAACGATGCTACCCGAAGGTTGCAGGAACAGCAACTCATATTCCGCTTGGGAAGCCTGCAGCCCAATCGTATCAATGTGAACTTCACAAGCTTCAAAATCTCCCCTCCCCCGACCGCATCCCAAAACCAGCCCAGCTCGTCCCAGCCTCCCTAACCTGTCCTTCCTCACACCTATCCCCTCCTCCCACCTCAAGCCCCACCCCATCTCCTACCTACTAACCTCATCCCGCCCCCTTGACCTGTCCGTCCTCCCTGGACTAACCTATCTCCTCCCTACCTCCCCACCTACACTCACCTTTACTGGCTCTATCCCTCCCTCTTTGACCTGTCTGTCTCCTCTCCACCTATCTTCTCCTCTATCCATCTTCTATCCGCCTCCCCCTCTCTCCCTATTTACTTCAGAACCCCCTTCCCCTCCCCCATTTCTGAAGAAGGGTCTAGGCCCGAAACGTCACCCTTCCTGCTCCTCTGATGCCGCTTGGCCTGCTGTGTTCATCCAGCTCTGCACCTTGTTATCTCAGATTCTCCAGCATCTGCAGTTCCTACTGTCTCTGAAACTATGCTACTAAACTACTCAGCTAAAAGTCAGACTTAGTTCTTGATGTGTCCTGAGTTAAGTGATCTCAGCAGCGGCAGTGGTTAGATTTCAAATTTTGCTTCTGTACACACCAGAGGAAGTAGTATTGAGGCATATAAACTGTTGAATAGCCACTGACAGTCACTTTCAGGACGTGTATGTGAACAAAATCCATTTTGGTCAAATATTAAGCAACTGCAAGAATCAATTTGAGGCTTGCTTCAGCTGCAGGGATCGATTGTAGGAAACCAAGGCAAAAAAATTTGGGAGTGGCTGTGTTTAGTTTAAAAAGAAACTATTAATTTTTGTATTCTCTGATTGGCGTCAGGAGAAAAAACGTACAAAACTGTGAGCAAAATACTCATTTGCACATTTGTGTGTGAATATCACAGTGCTAGTATTTGACAAGGCTGTTTCTTGTCTCCGTGGTAGTGTGATCAGTATTCTACGACTACTAATCTACAAATCCTTGTGTTCTTTCTTTCCCTTTCTTCATATTTGTTGAAGTAAGTTGGTTTGTACATTTTAAGAATCGTATTTTGCAGGATTTCATTTTAACGTTAAGGGGTAGATTTTCATTTTTGGTAAGCAAGCATCTTTTCTTAGGTCGTCCATTAGACTCCTTGCCCCATATTCAACTCCATTCACTTTGTTGTTATGATAAACAGGTAACAGGTAGTCAGTGTGACACAATGCACTCTGTGAAGTTGGACTAAAAGCTTCAAAAACTCAAATCTGAATTGGGTTTCAGACACCCTCTTACATTCTGATCAATAAAGAAATTTCTGTTGGTAAGATTTCCAGATTTTCTTTGCATCTTGGTAGCTGAAAGTATGTTGTGTTGACAAGGGGATGTGATGGCCTAGTGGTATTATCGCTGGATTGTTAATCCAAAGACCCAGATAATGTTCTGCAGACCTGAGTTCGAATCCCGCAACAGCAGATGGTGGAATTTGAATTCAATAAATATCTGGAAAATAACAATCTAATGATGACCATGAATCCATTGTCTGTTTTCGGGGAAAAACCCATCTGGTTGACTAATGTCCTTTAGGGAAGGAAACTGCCATCCTTACCTGGTTATGGCCTGCATGTGACTCCAGACCCACAGCAATGTAGTTGACTCTTAACAGCTCTCTGGGCAATTAGGGATGGGCAGTAAATGGTGGTCTAACCAGCGATGCCCTCATGAATGAATAAAGGGGAAAAAAAAGTTTACATTCAGGTTGGTTCAATCAGAAGGATGGTTTTGTCTGAATTAGAAAGTTGCCAGATAATCTAATTGGTCACCAGCTCCATCAGTCCTGGCAGTGCCAGAGCTCAGTCAGGGGAACTGTCAGGAGTGCAAGAAGAAACCTGATAAGGAAGGGTTGCTCCCAGGGTTTATGCCGTCAAACTCCAAGGGGGAATGAAGTACCAGGTTCTGTCAGGCCAGAAAAAATGTGGATGTATTTTCATGTAAGAAATGGGACACCCTTAACATATACAGGGCACTCCCTGGGAAAGGGGTGTCCCCTTCCTTTTCACCATTTCTTATGTAGGTCTACCTTTAAAAAAACGTAAACCCTATCCACTCCTGTCTGACAGCCTACGCTATCAATATTTTGGCGTGGTCTGTACTATTTGGATCAATAGACTTGTTAATATTCCTAAATGGCCCTTAATTATTTATTTAAATAAAGGTGGGCGGGCTGCCGATTCCAGTGCCTGCCCACTGTGTATACCATAAGGCCTGCTTGTAGGTTGGGCTGGAAGGCTGTGCGCTCCTTCCCCATCACCCACATTCCATCCATCGAAAACACACCCTGCCTGTAATGTCCAGCCCACTGTTACAGCTCTGGAAAGTCATAACTTACCTGAAGTTTCAAAGTCGATGCATTTGTTTGGAATTAAGGAATGGTAAAGGAACTATCTGTCTACTGGCTGTACCTTTATGGATCATCAAATAGTACACAGAAGTTTGTGGAACAAATTTTCCTGCAAATTACACAATGGCGCAAAGATTACAGAGTAGGGATAACAGGGGACTTCAGTTATCCCTATATAGGTTGAGAAAGTAATAATGAAAAGGGCAGAGGGAGAAAAGTTCCTGAGGTGGATACAAAAGAGCTTTTCATCATCAATATATTTCCAGACCAATGAAGAATGAAGCAGTGCTCGATTAAAGAGGGCGTCTTTCAATAAGAAGGATGTTTGGGAACAGTGCTGTCAGTGCTCCCTCTAATTTTTTGTGGAGCATGTGAACAATTTATTTGTGTGAGACCCCGATTATTTGTTTTACATGTCTTCATGTTAACAGTTTCTTTTGAAGCTAATGACTTGTGCATGGGCTACAAATGGCTTTTGGATTGCTGGACAATTGTACTGCTTAGAAGCAACTTTGACCATTTCATCAGCTTATATTCTTCTTGCCCTTTCTTCTGAGTTTTGAAATATTCAGTTGAACCGTTAAATAAAAAAGTCTGGACCAGGTGGTATTGAAATCAAAGGACTGGCAGATAAGGGAATATATGAGTAACGGAATTCTTCAAAGAGTAGGTAGTTCAGGAAGAACTAAGCATTTTCCCAAAACTAGAAAAGGAAGTGTATCCAAAGCTAGAGCTTCTGGAGTAGTTAAAGATATAGACAATGTTAAAAATGACAAAAATAGCAAGTTGGTAATAAACCCCAGTTTTATAATAGAGTGGAGAACCAAGCTGATTTTTTTTTTTAAAAAGCAAAAGTACAGAGGAGAACAGAATGCGAAATTGCAAAGGAGCAAGAAAGTTTTTGAGAAGAGCTTAAAATACAGCCTCAAGGGGTGCCTGAAAGCCTTTTATAAACATATGAATAGTAAAAATGTAGCCAAATGGGTGGAAAAACTTAGGGACCAAAACAGATCTTCTTGTGGTAGCAAAAGGTGCGATGAAGATACGAAACATATACTTTACTTCTGTCTTCACCGAAGAAATGGATACTGCTAATGTCACAGTAAAGAATGGGGTGGTAGAGAAATTGAAGGGATGGTAGTAAAAAAGGGGTGCTTTAAAAAATTGGTACTACTCAAATAGAAGAGTCAAGTATCTATGATGATCTGCATCCTTGATTGCTGCAGGAAGTAAAGTGAGAAATTGCAGAAGTTCTGACTACAGTCTTCCAAACTGCAGTGATGCTGGAGGACTGGAAATGTTACAGGTCAGAAAATGAGAGATGAACAAACCCAACAATTGCAGTCTGGCTAATTAAACCTTGGTGGCAGAAACACTTCTCAAGGTAATAGCTGAAAGAAATTTAGTTGGCATTTGGAAAAATAATCAGTTAATAAGTGACAGCCAACATTGATTTGGATAGAGTCATAGAGATGTACAGCACGGAAACAGACCATCCATGCCAACCAGATATCCTAAATAAAACTAGTCCCATTTGCCAGTATTTGGCCCATATCCCTCCAAACCCTTCCTATTTAGTTACCCATCCAGATGCCTTTAACTTTTAGATCCATTCTATCCTTTTCTATCACTATTTTAAAACTAATAGAATTATGGTCACTGGCCCCAAAATGCTCCCCCACTTATACCTCGGTCACCTGCCCTGCTTTATTTCCCAAGAGTAGCTCAAGTTTTGCACCTTTTCTGGTAGGTACACCCACATACTGAATCAGAAAATTCACAAACTTAACAAATTCCTCTCCATCCAAGTGAGGCAAGTCATACTTGACTTACTTGGTTGAGTTATTTTGTGAAGTAACAAAGTGAGGTGATGAGGCAACTCTGTTTGATGCATTCATCGGCTTTCAAACTCTGTTTGATAAAGCACCGTGTGTTAAAATTGAAGCCTGTGAAGTTAAAGATAAAATGTCTGGTGTGGGTATATAATTAGCTAAGGGACAGAAAGCACCAATTAGTGGTGAGTGGTTATTTTGCAGATTAAAGAGATGCATTCAATGGTGCATTCAGAGCTTAGTGAAGCAAGGATTAGAGCTGGGATATCTGTTCTCTCTGATTATATATTACATGTATATCTTAGGTATGCAGGATATTACAGTACAACATTATCAGAGCAGCCATGATCTCATGGAATGGCAGAGCAGACTCGATTAGCTGAATGGCCTACTTCAGCTCCTACATCTTGCAGACATCATTTAAAAGTTTGCGGATGACGTGAAACCCAGAGATATAGAAGGCAGTGAGAGGGCCAGTAACAGACTCAAGGAAGGCATAGACAGTATGGTGAAATGAGTAGACAGAAAACAGATGAAATGTAATGCAAAGTGTGAAGTGGTTCATTTTGAGAGGGAGAATGAAGAGAAGCAATGTGAGGTCAATGGTACAATTTAAAATTCACTTTTGTGAAGACATATGAGTTGGAACAACTAGAACTGTATGTACAAAAGTCTTTAAAGGTGGAAGACAAGTTTAGGAATCTGTTTAAAATGCACATTTGATCCTTAGTTTTGTGAGTGGCATGGAATATAAAACGAAGAAATGCTAATTTTTTTTTGAGGAGTGGTCAGTTCCCAGTTGCAGTATTGAGGTAAATTCTGGACACAACGTGTTTGAAAGATGTTCAAGTCTTGGAGAGGCTGAAGAGGGGATTTACAAGATGGTATGAGGGGCTTCGGTTACATGGGGCAATTACAGAACCTTGAGTGGTCGCTTTTGGAGCAGAGAAGGTTATGGAGAGAACTGAGGAGAGGAATTCAAAATTCCTGAAGGATTTTGATAGAGTAACAAAAAAGGAATTATTTCCAATGACCAATAGGTGGAAACCAAAGAGAAAAGATTTAAGATAATGAGCTACTGATCCGAAGTGACATGAGGAAAATAGACATGTGAAGGAAGTCGCTTTAATCTGAGATATACTATCCAAAAATGCCAAATCTGAATAAATGGTTGGAGCAGATTAAATAATAAATTTCAAAAGGGAATTGGATGAATACTTGTAGGGTAAGTGGGTACAGGCATGATGGGTTGAATAGTTTTTTTTTATGTGGTATCATTTGTGTTCTTGCTTTGCATCTTTAAAAATTAGAGCAAATTGTATGAAAATTGAAATGTGATTGTGTACCTTTTGACTTAATTCAGTGGTAATAGCGTTTTCTATAGAAACTCAACTGAACATTTTGTTTACTGTACATTTCCTTAACACATTAATTAACTGTTCTGTGCAATTTGAGTTTTCAACAGATTTGACAAGGTCACCTGATATTTTGTTCTTTTTTTAAAAAATGGTAGCTTGTATTTGTATAGGTTATTTGCTGTTGTAAAACATTCCAAGGTGTTTCTCAGGAGTATTATCAAACCAAATTTGACACTCAACCATGTAAGGTCATATTAGGGCTGATGTCTAAAAGATTGGTAAGGTAGGTAGGTTTTAAAGAAGAGTGTCTTAAAGGAGGAAATGCAGAAAGTGAGGCAGGGAAATTCAGGAAAGGCATTCCAGAGTTTAGTGACTTGATAGCTGAAGGTGCAATCAACAAAGGTCAAGTGATAAAAATCAGAGATGCTTAAGAGGCAAGAACTGAAATGGCACAGATGTCTTGGATATTCATAAAATCATGATGTGTGGTCATTTCGCCCATCGAGTTTACACTGGCTCTCCAAAGAGCATTCCACCCAGACCCAACCCCCAACCCTGTCCCTGTAACCCTGCATTTCTCATAGCTAACTCACCTAGCCTGCACATCCTTGGACTCTATGGGCAATTTGACATGGCCAATCCACCTAACCTGTGCATCTGGAGGAAACCCATGCAGACACGGGGAGAATGTGCAAACTCCACACAGTCACCCAAGGGCGGAATCAAACCCAGGTGCCTGGTGCTGTGTGACAACTGTACTAACCACTGAGCCGCTGTGGGAGTCATCAGAAATGATGTTTCAGGGCAGGAAGGGAAGCCATTGTAGCTGTTTCTTTGACCAAGAGAACCAACAATATAGCAGGGTTGGAAGATATTACAAAAATTCGAAGACATGAGGTCAAAAACAGAGAGGGCACAAATGATGGGAATTTAAAATTGAAGCATTGTTTACCAGGTGTCAAAGTAGGTCAGTAAAGAGAGAGGTGATGGATGAATGGGAAATGGTGAGAGTTAGGACATCTTGGATAAATAAGTTTGTAGAGGTAGAATGTGGGAGGCTAGGAGTGAGTTGGGCAGGTGAATTTGAGAGGTAACAAAATCATTATTGTGGGTTTCAGCAACAATTGAGCAATGAAACAGATGGAGTAGGGCAGTGTTACAGAGGTGTTAGTCAGTGTTCTGACTGATGGTGAGGCTGTACAATCAAATTCTTATGCTGAACTCTGATTTGACTTTAATGTTGTGCCTCGGCCTTAGACAATTGCTGGAAAGAGAGATAGAATCTGTAATAAGCAATTGGAGTTTATGGTGCAGTCTGAAGATGATGATGACCTTCCCAATATTTTGTTATAGGAAATTTCTGTTCATCTAATGTTGTATGCTAGACAGTCTGGCAATTTAGAGACAATAATGGTAGAATGGAATCTCTTCAGCACACATGCAGAAACTAATATTGTGATCAATTGCCTCTGTACTCAGATGATGTCAGTGAGGGGATTTATGTAGATGAGGAATAGGAAGGGACAAGGAAATATCTGTGGGAGTCATCAGAAATGGTGGTACAAGGCAGGAAGGGAAGGCATTGCTGCTGTTTCTCTGACCAAGAGAACCAACAAGTAAATGTCTTCCTCTCAAAAATCGCATTTTGCCCCATCACTGGCTTACACTTACTTCCTGTTATAACAATGCAAATGTAGCTTGAGAACTCAGCAGAGCAGAGGAAGGCAAAATATTTCCCCATCCACCCTGCCCCAATTCTCTACTCCTGTTTCTCTGAAGGAAGCTTTTAAATTGCTGATTTTCTTGTAGAAGTGTAAGAAGATGTAGAATTTACGGATCTCGTGTTAAGTAGTATGTACAGCCAACAATATCTCTTAAATGTTTGCATTTAGGCATGTCTCTGAAAATACCCTGAGCACGAATGAAGAAATATATCGACATATTCTTGTTCAGGTATCCCTCAGATGACAGTTTTCAACTCTTTTCTGGCAGTATTTTTGTTTGTTGAAGCTGGACAATTAAGGTCTTGTGCATTAGATGGAAAATTTTGTCTGTAATCGTCGTCATTTATCGACTTATTAAAAATGAAATCATAAAATATATATTTATTCCAGGAGCATTTCAGTGAAATAAGTTTAGTTTAAGACACATTTTCACTAAACTTTTTAGAACCAACCTGCTTGGATTTAGTTTACATGCTGTTGACTTTGAGCTGAAGTAAGCTTAGTTGAGCTTCAAAGGTGGGTCATGGGCAGGTCTTTGTTCTATTTTCCCATCTTGTAAATTATAAATTAAATTAGTTTTGCTTTTCTCCTCACAGTCATCATAAAAAATTGAAAAATGGAAAAGTAAATGTGTGAAACCATTCACTGGCTTAGAGTGAGCACAAGTGCTTGAATAAACAATGATAGAGTTGAATCATATGTATAACAATTCAGAAATTAGAGCTTGAGTAGGAGCTGCATGACTACTTGTGTGGATCTCATTGTACACACATACTGCATTAAATGGAGATTCATGATACATCATTAAGCCAACTCAACATACCACTTAGACTTAAAATGTTTACAATGATTGTTTTAAAAAATAAGCTGCTTTAAAGAAAGGCACCTTCAGTAATTTAATAAGCAGTTTGATTTTCACAGCTACTTCTATGTTTGGTTAAATTAAACATTTGAAACATTGTGTAGAGTAAGTTGAAGGTACTTGAGTGGTTCTCCAGGGTATTTTGAGAAATTTCAAGGACAAGATACGGGATAAGCAATTATTGTTATCTTTTATTTCTGAAATATGAATAGTGACAAAATGCTATAATACATATCTTAAATTGTCTCCTTGCAGACATTACACTACAGTGGCTTATTCAGCACTCCAAGTCCAGGCACTGTTGAGGTTGGTCTCCTGTTGTAGAAGATGGTAAACCGCTTGTCCATCCTATGTACCTTGGAAAGAAGTATGGAAAAGTAAAGCCTAACTCAGCTGGGCCTGAGTCTTTCAATCCCAGTTCTTGTTATTATGGACTTCGAAGATTTCTTCTTTGTGTTCCTTTGACTTCAGGTCATTTTCTACGTTTAAGGAAAATTGTGCCATTCAACAGTAATGCTGAGTAATCATAAATTATTTCTGTAAGCCATGGGCACATGGCTTCTTTATTTAAGAGATGCCTCTGAAAAAAAGACCCACAGAAAATGTCCATACCCTTTTTATTAGGATGATATCCTGATTGTGTTTTTCTCATTATGCATGTGATATATTAATATAGAGCAGTATTTCAATGTATGATTACTGATCCAAAAGAACTGACCCTATTTATAACAGCAATGGTTTGCTTGACCAGTGAAGATATGTTCCTGCTAAATTGAAAGTAGTTATGTGAATGCACAAGCAGGAGAGCAATATTTTGCTGATTGATGGGGATGCTTTCACTTTGCTATTTTGACAATATCATGGATTGCACTTTTATACTAACATCAATATAATTCTGTCAAATGGTTTTCCATCCATCTCAAAGGCCATCTACATCCACAGAGTAGCAGGGAAATTCAATTGATACTTCCTTCATATCTTAATTGCTCTTTCAAATTATTTACATTCATCAAGACATAAGCCATAAATATAATCTAATGATTTCATGCAAATTTGAAAGAAGGCTGCAAATCGATTTTATTGTGTGGAAGTGATATGCACCATTCCAAGTTTCATGTTTTATTTTGTGAATCTCAATATGAGAACAGCACAAGATAAGGCTATTATCAATGTTTTAGTAGATATGGAACATCAGACACTGCCAAGTGGAGGATAGTAGTATCTGGATTGTACCACAATGACAGCAAATTTGAAATACATCCAACAGTTGCTTGAAAGTGCAGTCTGATGGTCACAAGCCTGTTCCAAATTGGCATGTTACACTGTGAGACGCAGGTTTTAGTCCAATTTGATGTCATAATTGTCTTTCTACTATAGCACTTAAACAAGACTGTAATCAAGATCTTTTCAAACTAGCTACGTTCTCTTACAGTACCAGCGACTTTGCCACCTACTTCACATTTCAGTTCCCTTTTATATTTGTTCTTCTATGAAGTCTCAGTAGAAAGTTAAATTGCAAACTCATGAGCTGTATGTTACATCATCTTAATCCTTTTTTAAAAAAGGCATTATGCAAAGGAGCATGGGTACATTGACAGAAAAATAAGTCTTGTCGTCAATGAGAATTAATTCACATTCATCTGTACCGTAAGTGAATTAAGTAACTTCTAAATCTTTGTTTCTATCTAACCAATCCTCTTGCTCTATGACCCTTAATGTATTTTGATGGTATTAATTGACGAATAAGAATTGGCCCAGTACGTGAGGATAATTTGCTCCACTTTTATGTTCATCTGTACAAGTAGGCTCTTGGTTTAACTTCTAAACTGAAAGATGAAAATGCAGCACTCTTTCAGTATTGCAATAAAGTGTCAGCCTAGATTATGTGCTCAAGTGAAGTGGACTTTAAACCTATAACATCTGACTCTGAAGCATTGGGCCAGGCTACCTTGTGATGAATTGCTGAGTACAGTAATTTCTGATGGCAGTTTTTCCAGTGCTAAACCCTGAATTGTGAAATATATTTTTATTCAAAAGATTTACAGGACTACACCTCTCCTGTTTTCCTTTTCTGTTGGTAAAATATGGTTATGATCTCATTTTTAAAATTATTCGAACCTGTAACTTGACAATGGTTAAACTTTGAAAACATGTGTTTACTTTCATTTTAGTTTTCCTGTATTTTAGCTCCCCTAATTAACAAGGCACTTTTTAAAAAAATAAAGTTGCAGTTTTATTATAAAGGATAGAACCTGTCAGTGAAAATTTTTACAAAACCTGTCGGGATCATTTAAATAGTACTAGTCAAAGTTCAGAATAAGTTTTCAGTTTTTTCCATTAGAAACCAGTTCCTATGATCCAAGCAGAATTGTGGGGTTAGGGCCATTTTATAAGTTCCAGAGGATGGAATGCCTTCTGTATTTACTGTAAAACTTACTTTATATAACAGGTCAATTACCTTTTAGCTTCGGTGGCAGTTAAGTAACATTTGGTGATGTAATTACTTGGGCATCATGAAGTTGCTCTTTTCCTAAAGCAGCACCAATTACAACAGAACCTGAAATTTAAATTTTAATATTACTTCGTGATGTAACATATTATTTAAAATGAATGTATTAGTTTCACACTGTATTTATGACCCATAAGACATGAACCTTGTCTCGAGCAGGTATACTACACATCCCACATTTTCTCTTTTGTATAATTTATGTGCAATGTATTTTAAATCGCTTCATCCATGAGACATGTATTTTAACTGTATAAAGGTGAAAAATGAGACATAGCTTTAAAGTTCTGATCTCTTGCTCAGTATAGGATAAAAAAACTGGCAATTGGTAATTTGCATTGCAGTTGTTGTGCTGTCATGGCTGTGTTCAATTTAGGAATATAGATTTTAATGATATATTGAAGCAGTTTTGATCATTAGAATCATAAGCATTTAATCCAGTCTACCATGTTGGTGTGGTAGCTCACATTGTTCTACTGTATAGAATGGAACATAAACACTTCCTTTCAAATTTACAATCAGTGAAGACTAGTGACAGACAGCTCTAGTGTGTGACAAATTCTACCGGGAATTTCTAAATAATGAATTCACACTCAAAATCTCTGTCTGCTAACTAAGGAATCATAATATTTCTAAGCAAAAACAGTATTTGATGAGTGAACGATAAAAAGAAGTATTATGTAGATTGCATTGAAGGAGGCTCATGTGAAGTACAAACACTGGCATCAAACAATTGGGCTGAATAGCTACTTAATTCTGTGTAACCTTCCCATACCTGAGTGCTGGGACTATTTGAACAATTCTTTCAAAGAACTAATACAGACAAAATGGGCTGAATGGCCTATTTCTATGCTATCTGATTCTAAACGTGTCCGACATATTTTAAAAACACCGATAGACCGTTCCTTTTACAGCTTTTACTTTGAAAAACTGTTTTGGTCTTGAACAGTATTCCAAACAATTTTTAGGCATCTATACAACAGCAACCCAAGTAGATACTTCAGACTGATGCTGCTAACTGGAGCAACCTGATCTTTGTAAGTACAGTAATTTTTTTCGTATATTTCCTAGGGATAGATACATATTAGTAGATGTTAGTGTGTATTCCTGCAAGCTAAACTTAAAAATTCCATATATTAATGAAATGTAATGTTATTGAAGTTTGAGATAAATCTCATTACTTTCACTGTCAAAACTGTAATTCCAATGGGTTTCACACACCTCAATTTTGTAGTTTAATTGCTTAGTTTAAAAAAATCTGGAATTTTGCTTAATGACTCTGACACATCAGCTAAATTGTGGATTAGACAAGAATTTAGGAGTGAAATAATTTGATATGCTGTGTGCCATTGAATAAACCTACTACCATGATTGTTGTTTAACGCCATACATTCATTGTTCAGCTACTGTAAACACACATTGGCTGTTCAATTACAATGCAGTGATACTGTCTCAGAGCTCAGATGACATAAATCACTCTTACTGTTGTTTATGTCATCTGAACCCTTGTCTTGTAATTTAAGAACAGGCACCTAGGATCCTGAAAATATACTGGCAGTGGTCAGCAAAATTACATCACTGGTTGGTACTTGAAACTTTGTTAAATTTGAAACTAGTCACAAACATTAAAACTTTATGCCCACTTTCAAGGTGAAATGACTCCTAAAGGATGCTGCATTAATCTAAAACAACTAGTCATATTAGGTTACATTGTATGCAGAGGTTATCCACACACTTCAGTAATCTGGTGTTAGGTTTTCTCCTTTAATTTTGTTCTTTAGAATTAAAATAACATTTTTTTCTGATATGCATGAATTGTATCTCTCTTCACCTTGGTTGCTTCAGTGCCATAGGTATTTACCCCACTTGATCTCTTGTTTGAATACGGGCAAAGGAAAGGGGGAGTGGAAATATAGCAAGCCACAATTCCCAAGCAGAGTTGCCTCTTGTAAAACATAAATCTCTATTTATTCTATTATAATTCCCAAATCAGCAGAATATGGAAGCAATGAAGAGCATGGCAGCACAAGTACAATGCAGCCCTCACACTACTTCTGTTATGTGTAATGTTTTTAATGATGCAATGTATGGATTAATTTTTGCTTAAGCTGTCTGATACAGAAGTGTACAGATTTAAACTGTGGCCTTAGCTTAGCATGTTTACAGTCTTTATCAATAATTACTTATTTTGTTCATTGTACTGTACTAAATGCAAAAGTGAAGCCAAATTGTAGAGTCTTTTTTTTAAACAAGGTATTGTAGTAACCCAATACGTCAGTGACACATGGCTGTTATCAAACAATGTCAACAAAATTATATATACTTCAAATAAAACACCACAGTACAATATTAAAATTGAACCTGTGTGGTTAACATGTCCATTGCAGGGACAGTGTCATTGATCTTATAGATTTGAACTCTGCTGTTGCAACTCCGTGTTCAAGAAGTTGTGCAGCTCTAGTGCAATCTTTTCAATCCACATTGGGTATGTTTTAATGAAATTAATAAGTTTCTGCATAATGTGAACAATTGAATATATTTTTTTAAAAAAGTAGTGTACATTCAGCTCTTCCAATTAGAATTATGAATCTTAATATTCAATGTATTAAAGTGAGTGCGTGCCTCTCATCAGCAAGGTCTTTCATAGGTTAGGAAAAAACAATTGTCTGTTCTATTAGCCACCACATTTGGCTAAAAAACTAAATATACTGTGACGTATATACAACACATGCTGCAGTTCAATAGTAAGAAAGTAATTCTATTATTCATGTTCAGAAATTTCTGAATTCAGATAATGGTGTATTGATTAGTACCACACCAGTCATTCTGATCCAAATGGGACTCAGTATCACCTCATCCTAAATTAATGACGTTTTTTTAAAAATGCCACTGCAGCTGCCTTTTTTATTGACTCGATACTGGTTGGTATTTTTTAAAAATAGAAATTGATCTTTTAAAAATGGTTTGAGCTGCTAATCCTATGATCAGAAGTAAGTGATTTCTGAACTGAGTTGGTACTGCAGCAGCAGTTGTGCTGGCAGTGATTTTCCTGCACAGGCTCATGATAAGCCTTTTTTTCAAAACTGACCCACTGAGCAAAAGAGTTTCACAATGCCACAACACGCAGCACTTGTTGCTGAATCTACCATAGCCTGATGTTTAAACTACAAACACATTAAAAGTGAGAGCAGAAATGGATTCTAAAATTGCTTCACAATCTTGATCTTCAGAATGTAATCTTCTGGTCACAGAGGAGCCCCATTGAGGATTGTTTTTTCTGCAAAAGTGGAATGTGTAACGAGCAGCTAATCATCAATTTCTTACAATTTGAAGATTGCTACGAATGGAAACATGCATTGTCTGGAAACTGGGCGCTCTTCAGTTTGTTAGTGGTTATTGTATACGGCTGTCTACACAGATCATATCCAAAATTAAAACATACAGCAGTAACTCTGTATCGTGTTTTTAAAAAGTCTCCCCATGGTTACTGAAATCTCCTAGTTTCAGATATATTAAAAAGAGAAACTCGTCGCTGCGGTTAAGTTGTTGTGCTTTTCCCATTAGTATAAATCGTCTTAGAGTTTTTGCACTTGGCATAGTGGACACGTAGTAAGACATTAGACAGCACATCCTGGTAATAGCTGAGCAGCAACCAGCCGGGTAAGTACATCAATGTGATGAGGCCCATGAAATTGAGGGGATAGTGAGAGTAATCCCAAGAACAGGCATCGTACAGGCGGAGCCCGAGTCCCCAGGTGAGCTCCCAGGTGTAGATGCAGAGGATGTAGACGGGCAGCCTCTGCCAGGTGTTCCAGCCCCAGCGGTAGTGCAGCTGGAAGTAGAGCTTCTCCACCGCGAAGCTGCAGCTGCCGTACATGAGGAAGGACCAGAGCGAGGTGTGGCCCAGCAGCCGGCCGTCCGCCGCCTCCACCAGGTTGAAGATGGAAGTGAAGACGATCTCGTCCAGGAAGCCGTGCATGCCGTAGAAGACGAAGCGCAGCAAGCCGGGGAGGCCCTGAGGCGGCGGCTGGCGCTGCCCGGGAGCCGGGTACTGACACTGAAGCCGCAGGAAGCGCTTGAGGAAGAGCTGCGAGTCACACAGGGCGAGCAGGTAGTGGAGCAGCAGTAAGCTGGTTCGCGGCTCCCCGCCGGCCCCTAGCGTAGCCAGCGCGGTCTGCAGGCTCACGTACGCCGACGGGTAGAGCAGCAGGTGGAAGAGCAGCGGGCTGCGCTGGAAGAGCCTCTCCTGCAGGTACAGCCTCTCCAGGGCCAAGTGAGCGAGCGAGTGCAGCACGCCGAGGTACGGCGACGAGAAGCCGAGCATCTTCGGGTCGCTGGTGCTCACGAAGCGCTGCGCCGACGACAGCACCACGTCCAGGGCGATGCCGTGCATCCCGTAGAAGTACAGGCGCATCCATGTGGGAAGGCACGGACCGGTGCGGACGCTGCTTTCAGCACCGGACAGATCCTGGAGCCGGCCCGGGCAAGGGCTAGCGGGCTGGCGGCTCTTGGTGCCGCTCGGAGCCGGGCGATCCGCCGATGGCAGCCGCTGAGCCTCACGCCGTTTGCTGTTCATGATCCTTTGCTGCTGAACCGTGCAAATGGGCTTTTCCAATACCTCCAGCAAATTACCCACGCCCTCTTTTTTTCAGGGAAAAGCAAAAAAAAAATACACCGCTCTTTGCAAAGAAATAAACACGGATGTGCAAATAAAAACAGAACCTAAACAACTAGCTCATATTGTCCTTTAAGAAGGTTAGGAGCTTTGCTCAAACATTGAGCCCTGGTTACCTGGCAGCAGCTGTAACTCAAACTACAACCCCACTGTTTGCAGCAGCCTCAGCTAATGCAGACGTAACGTTTGCACTCAACACGTCGCACCTCAGACGCAGTTATCTTTCTCCCTCCTCCCCCTAAATTTCCCTCGACCCCAGCAAGACTTACAATGCAATATCCTCCTACTTCGCCCCCCCCCCACCAGTTTTTACACCGTTTCCCTGGGCATTTTGCTTTTTTTTAATGGTAAATCCTGCGCCCGCCCCATCCTATTTAAAATGTACACGCTATCTTGCAAGAAACGATAATCCCCCCGCCACCCCCAACGATTCTCCACTTTGACGCTCTGCTTGGAAATTGCCACCAAGGCCACCTCAAGTTATATTTGCATTTTAAACGGCAGCCTCAAGAGGGGTTCAGATTGTGTGAAGGTATCTGACTGGGCAGAATAATCCCATGGGTTGTGGAGAATGCATCTGTTTAAATTCATCAAGGACTTCAGTTCCAGTTCTGAGGAAGGGTCACTGGACCCGGAAACGTTAACTCTGGTTTCTTCTCCACAGAGGCTGCCAGACCTGCTGAGCTTTTCCAGCAATTTCTTTTTGTGTTTCAATGAGCAGTTTAAGGTTTTAGAATCTTTGGTTCCAATTGACAAACACCATGCATTGGCTTTATTGAGAAATCTTTTACCAGTTTTTCTGTACGCATCGAAATTGCCCCTTTAATCTATTTCTAGAGGTTGTTACAGAATAGAGTTTAGTTACTTTGCTGGATCCCAGAAATGAGAAGAGAAACTCATCAAGTTTTGGGACGTGGCCAGGTTTTGTTTCCGCGTTTCGATGTCAAACCTGTGCAGATTTTCACTATTACACTTTCTTGGATATTTATCAAATCGCTGAAAAAGTTTTCATAAATCGATTAATTAAACAGCATATGAACCAACCTGCTGAAATTTGCTGAAGCTTACTCACTCATCAAGAATGATTGCCTGGATTCCTTTTCCTTGCTTGTTGAAACCTGTGTTGTGCAATGGGAGTTCTGTCACAGAGTTATAGAGTCATAGAGGCATACAGCAGGGAAGCAGACCCTGCAGTCCAACTCGTCCAAGCCGACTCAGATATCCTAAATAAATTTAGTCCCATTTGCCAGCATTTGGCTCATTTCCCTCTAAACCCTTCCTATTCATATACCCATCCAGATGCCTTTTAAATGTTGTGATTGTACCAGCCTCCACCACTTCCTCTGGCTGCTCAATGTTGCCCCTCAGGTCCCTGTTAAATCTTTCCCCTTTCACCTTAAACCTATGCCCTCTAGTTTTGGACTCCCCTACACTGGGGAAAAGACCTTGTCTATTTACTCTATCCACGCTCCTCATGATTTTATAAACCTATAAACAGTCAACCCTCAGCCTCCGACCCCCCCAGGGAAAATAGTACCAGCCTATTCAGCCTCTCACCATAGCTCAAACCCTCAAACCCTGACAATATCATTGTAAATCTTTTCTGAACGCTTTCAAGTTTCACAACATCTGTTCTGTAAGAGGGAGACAGAATTACACACAAAAGTGGCCTAACCAATGTCCTGTACAGCTGCCACATGACCTCCCAATTCCTACACTCAATGCACTGACCACTATCCTATCTATCTGTGACTCCACTTTCAAAAAACTATGAACTCCAAGGTCTCTTTGTTCAGCAACAATCCCCAGGATCTTACTATTAAGTGTATAAGTCTTGTGCTGATTTGTCTTTCCAAAATGCTGCGCACCACATTTATCTAAATTAAGCTCCATTTGCCCATTTGATCAAGTTCCTGCTGTAGTCTGAAGTAACTTTCTTCACTGTCCATTACACCTACAATTTTGGGGTCATCTGCAAATTTATTAACCAAACCCTCCATGTTTGTATCAAAATCATTTATATAAATGACGAGTGGACTGAGCACTGATCCTTTTGGCACACTGCTGGTCACAGGCGTCCAGTCTGAAAAGCAACCCTCTACCACCACCCTCTGACTTCTAGCTTTGAGCCAGTTCTGTATCCAAATGGCTAGTTCTGTCTGTATTCCATGTGATCTAACCTTGCTAACCAGTCTACTGTGAGGAACCTTGTTGAACATCTTACTGAAGTCCAGAGATAGTAGGAACTGCCGATGTTGGAGTCTGAGATAACAAGGTGTGGAGCTGGAGAAACACAGCAGGCCAGGCAGCATCAGAGGAGCAGGGAAGCTGACGTTTTGGGTCTGGACCCCTACTGAAGTCCATATAGTCCACCATTGTGCCCTCATCAATCTCCTTCGTTACTCCTACAAAAAACTCAATTAAGTTAGTGACACGTTAGTCCCACAGACAAGACCATGTTGACTATCCCTAATCAGTCCTTGCCTTTCCAGATACATGTAAATCCTGTCCCTTAGGATTCTGTCCAACAACTTACCTACCTCCGACAACAGCTTACTGGTCTATAGTTCCCTGGTTTTTCCTTACCACCTTTCTTAAATAGTGACACAACAGTGGCAAACCTCCAGTCTTCTGTCACCTCACCTGTAGTTATCCATAATATGAATATCTCAGCAAGG
This sequence comes from Ginglymostoma cirratum, assembly GCA_024137785.1. Taxonomy (NCBI): domain Eukaryota; kingdom Metazoa; phylum Chordata; class Chondrichthyes; order Orectolobiformes; family Ginglymostomatidae; genus Ginglymostoma; species Ginglymostoma cirratum. The sequence goes on from JAHRHZ010000021.1 coordinate 44,047,490, forward strand.
GGCCCAGCAATCACTTCCCTACATTCCCACATTGTTCTAGGATACACAGGATCAGGTTTGGGTGATTTATCGACCTTTATGCATCTTCAGCCATGTAGCACCTCCTCCTCCATAATCTGGACATTTTTGAAGATGTCGTTATTTATACCCCCACATTTTATACCTTCCATATCCTTCCCCACTGTGAACACTGATGCAAAATACCCATTTGGAGGTCAAGGAAGAATTAGAAATCAGACGTCACTTCAGTATGTCAAGCTGACTCATTCATCAAGCTGAAATGTGAGCTCTTTCTTCTCTTCCTATAAATGCTGTCTGATCTGCTTTGTTTTTATTTCTTAAGTTTTCTGGATTCATCCAGGAAGAGTTGGCAAGTTGTCACAAAGAAAGAAGGGAACATTCCCCAAAGCCCAAGCATGCCAACAATGATTAGGACAGGTAGATAGGAGAGCTGGATGAATGGATGCTACTCCCCGTTCATTATATGAAAGTGCTGAGGATCAGAGGAACCTTGATGTGCATGTCTATAGATCCTTGAAGCCAACAAGACAAGTAGATAAGGTAGTTAAGAAGGCATATGGAATACTTGCCTTTATTGCTCAAGGCATTGAAAACAAGAGCAAGGAGGTTATGGCGGAGCTGTATGCAATATTCGTTAGGACACAACTGGAATATTGTGTGCAGTTCTGTTTGCCATTCCATAGGAAGGGTGTGGTTACACTTGAGAGGATGCAGAAATGATTCACCAGGATGTTGCCTGGGTGGAGCAATTGAGCTATGAAGAGAGACTTGATGAGTTGCTTTCCTTACAGCACAGATGGCTAAGGGGGTGATCTGATTGAGGTGAAGAAAATTCTGAAGTGCACAGATAGGGTAAATAGGGAGAAATTTTCCCCGATCATAGAGGATCAATAACCGGGGACAGAGTTTTAAGGTAAGGAGAAAGAGGTTTAGCAGTTATTTGAGGAAAAAGAAATCACAAGAGGGTTGTGGATATCTGGAACACACTGCCTAAAAGGGTGGTAGAGACAGGAACCCTAAAGACATTTAACGACTATTCCGATAAGCATTTGAAATGTAATACCACACAGGAGCTCTGGGCCCAGTGCTGGAAGATAGGAACAGATCAGATGGATGTTTGATGACCATATGGATGTGATGGGCCAATAGGCCTCTTTCTAGCCTGTAAAAACTCTATGACTCTGTGGCTCTATTATATATGGAAGAATGGGTGTTGTCCCGAAAAGTACTTTTAAAAGTATCTGAGGTCTGGGATAATATTCCTTTCTCAGTCAGTACCTTTACAAATAAATTATCATCTCATATTTAAGTTAATATTTGCTCTTGGCATGTTAGTATTACTGACGTGGCCAACATTTATTGCCCATTCCTAATTGTTCACAAGAGGTAATGGTTAACCACCTTCCTGAACAGCTGTAGTCCATGTGGTGTAGGCATATCCACAGTATTGTTAGGGAATGGGTTTCAGGATTTTAACCCAGCAATAGCGAAGGAATGATGATGTCGTTCCAGGTCTTGATGGTGTATGGCTTGGAAAGAACTTGGAGGTGGCAGTGTTCCCCTCTGTCTGCTGCCTTTTTTGTGGTAAATTGTAGAGGCTGTGGTTTTGAAGGGTGCTGTCAAATGACCCGTGGTAAATTGATGCAGCACTGTTGCACTATGCATCTCTGGTGGTGGGAGTGAATATTTAAGGTAGTCAAGTGATGCTGATCAAATTGGCTTCTTTATCTTGGAAGGTATCTAAGCTTCTTGAATGTTGTTAAAGCTACCCTTGTCCAGGCACGTGGAGATTATTCCTTCACAATCCTGACTTGTACTTCAAAGATGGTGGACAGGCTTTGGGCTGCCAGAAAATGAGTTACTCACTACAGAATTCCTTGTCTCTGACCTGCTGTAGTCCAGTTCAGGTTCTGGTAAATGGTAAACCCCATCACATTGATAATGAGAGATTCAGCAATGGTAATTCTGATAGCATCAAGGAGAGATGGTTAGGTTTATTCTTGTTAGAGATGGCCTCGCTTTTGTGTGATTGAATGTTGTTCAGGTCTTGTTGCATGTGGACATTGACTGAGCAGTCATCAGCAAACATCTCCTCTCCTGACCTTGTGGTGTAAGAAAGGTCACTGATGAAGTAGTTGAAGATAGGATACTATGCTGAGGAATTCCTGCGGTGATGTCATGGGGCTGTGATGATTGACCTCCAACAACACAACCAAGACTTTGAATTCAAGTTTTTTTTGTATGCACCGATGTAATAATAACAATGATGGTGTTTCAAACCAGTAATTAAATGTGAGGAAATTTGGGATATCTTTGACTTAATAATATGCTATTCTTAACATACATGATAGCATTCCTTTAATCTTCTACTCTGCTTTTATTTTAGTTATAGCCAACATTAGTTACTCTGTCTAATCAGCATTTCTATTTGGTTAAAGCCCTTAATTTAATACTTCCCACTGCCATTCGTTTTGATTGGTTGGAAATTGGATCCACAGATGGGTTTATTTTTGACCATATCCATGATGGGAAGGTTGGCACGGCTACATAGGAGAGCTACTGAACTGTCGTGAAAAGTTGGGAATCTTATCTTGCTCACACACGGTAGCTAAGTCCTCTTTGGATAATTCAAATGCTGTATTCGGCAAGTGAGCTTACGCAATTTAAAACAAAAGTCTTAACCCTGTTGCCATTCCTTCAGCTTCAGCAATGCATGGCAACTATTTGTCTACCATGTTCCTGGAGGCACTAAAATTAATGCTCAAGATAAGATCGTGATATTCATGCAAACTGAAACATCTCATCTCTATTTAATGTGCCAATCAAAAAAAGTCCTTCCCCTTGATGTGAGTTGCAATAATTGCTGTAGCCCCGCTGCCAAATCCATCCATGCTAATCAGTTCTAGGCTATTACCTTCAGAATGATGGAGGGACTATTGACATCCGTGTGTGAAGCAATGATTCGTAGGTTGTGCTTTCAATGTATCAACTCATGACTAAAACTCAGCAAACAGAATCTCATTAATGCTGTACAGTAAGGTTATGTCTCCAGGTATATGCATTGCTCAGTCCTTTGAGTATAGGAGTTGGGAAGTCTTGTTGAAATTGTACAAGACATTGGTGAGGCCTCTTTTGGAGTACTGTGTCCAGTTCTGGTCATTCAGTTGTTGGAAGGATATTATTAAGCTGGAGAGGGTTCAGAAGAGATTTACCAGGATGTTGCTGGGTATGGAAAGTTTGAGTTATAAGGAAAGACTGGATAGGCTGGGACTTTTTTCATTGGAATGTAGGAAGTTGAGAGGTGACCTGATAGATGTTTATAAAATCATGAGGGGTATGGATAGGGTAATGGCAGGTGTCTTTTCCCTAGGATGGGGGATTTCAAAGCTAGTGGAGACATTTTTAAGGTGAGAGGAGAGAGATTTAAAAATGACACAGGGGCAATTTTTTTACACAGAGGGTGGTTCGCATGTGGAATGAACTTCCTGAGTAACTGGTGCATGTGGGCACAGTTACAATGTTTAAAAGACATTTGGATAAATACATGAATATGAAAGGTTTGGAGGGATATAGGCCAGGAACAGGCAGTTGGGACTAGTTTAGTTTGGGATGACGTTTGGCATGGACTAGTTGGACTGAAGGGTCTGCTTCTGTGCTGTATAGCTCTGTGACTCGATGACTGTATGAATGGTGGATAGTCACACAATGTAAGTTGTATAGGTGATAGCAGTTCCATTTATTCACCAGCAGCAATTAATGGGGAGGTTCTGATGGTCTTCATTCTGACCCATTTGTCTGTGTGGAGTTTGCACATTCTCTCTGTGTCTGTGTGGGTTTCCTCTGGCTGCTCTCGTTCCCTCCCACAATCCAACGTGCAAGTTAGGTTGATTAGTAATGCTAAATTGCCCATAGTGTCCAGGGATGTGCAGGCCATGTAAATTAGCCATGGGTAAGGCAGGGTTACAGGGATAGCGTGAGGGTCTGGGTCTGGGTGGAATGTTCTTTGGAGGGTCAGTCCGACTCAATGGGCCGAATGACTTTCTTCCATACTGTAGGAATTCTATGATTGATTTGTGTGAGGTGCTTCCAAATGTCAATTGCCTATATGGCCCAGAGAGGAACCTGGTGCTCAAGTAGTAGCAGCATGGGATCTGTCAGAAAGAGGGAGCTGCCTCACTGCGGCATAAGCATCAAAGGCAGATGGCAGCCATTGTGGAATCTTTTATCAAGCAGAGTAGATGAAGGAACACAGGAGGGGGCACCATGAACAAAAGTAGCCAAATAGCTGAATGAATGGTATGATCCTGACTTGGAACACAAAGAGGTATTGGAAAAATGTTTTACGATCGGGAAAGATTTATAGAGTTGGCTCCTGAGTTGAATCAAAGACCTGTGTACTAGGCTGTATGTAATTTGCAAACAGCCTTACTGCACTCTTCAGCCCCTTAACAAGCTTCTGAAGGAGCTTACAGGGTAATTGACAAGCTCTTGTCATCACTGCTCTGCACTTGCCTTGAAAATTGTAATCAAGCGTGCGGCAAGGCATGCCAGGAGAAGAACCAGGCATAATTAAAAATGCAGTGTCGCCCCAGTGAAGCCACAAAACAGGATTACTCACATGCAGATCTAAGCTCTATAGTTCTGCCACAAGCAGTCACAAACACTGGTGGACAGTTATAAACAACTCAGTGAAGGAGAAAGCTCCACAAATATCCCCATCTGCATTGATGAGGGAGAGTGCAAAAGATAAGGCTGAAGCATTTGCAACTATCTTCAGTCAGAGGTCATGAGTGGATGATCCAACTTGGTTGAGATTGCCAGCATCACAATGCCAATCCTCAACCAATTTGGTTCATTCCATAAGACATCAAGAAATGGCTGGAGACACTTAACACTGCAAAAGCTATGGGGCCTGACAACATTCTGGCAATATTACTGAAAACCCATGCTGCAGGACGTGCCTTGTCTCTAGCCAAGCTGTTTCAGTACAGCTACAACACTGGCATCAACCTGACACTGTGGTAAATTGCCCAGGCATGTCCTGTACACAAAAAGCAGGGCAAATTTAAACCCAGCCAATTATCACCCACTTGTCTATGCTCAATTGTCCGTAAAGTGAAGGAAGGTGCCTTTAACAGTGCTGTCAAGCAATTCATGAAGGCAAATCACCACCACCTTCGCAAGGGAATCTAAGGATGGACGATAAGTGTTGGCCCAGAAAGTGATGCATGAGTTAATTAAGAAATTAAAATTCCAACACACCCAGTGGTGTCAGAATACTGAGATGCCAACCAGGAGCACTACAGCACCGTAGCATCCAATCTCAACTCCGCAGGAGATTGAAAATCTCAGCCCTGGAACGACATGAAGGAAATTATTTCCTGTAAGCCCATGAACTGTATAACCATGTTAATCTCATCATTTGCTGTGTATTTTTTCGTCAAATTTCAGCCTCTAGCTTCTTGTTGATAAACTTGCAACTGCATTCCTTAAAAGGAAAGTAGCAGCTGATTGAACCCACAAGAATTGGAGTCAAAAATTAGGTATCTGTTCAATATTACATTTTACTTCTGCTGTCCAGAAATATATATAAGCAATATTTAAATTTTCTCTTACTATTTATTACAAAAAAGATCCAGAGGATTTATCATTTTTGTCAATAGATTCCCATTTCACTGATTTTTTTTACGGTGTCACTTTCAAGCCATTCCAATAATATCATTTTTGTCAAGTCCCTTCAAAGATTTGGGTCTGGAAGATCTGATGTGATTTCAGTCACCAACATTCATAGAAAGCATCAGTATTGGTTGTGATTCAGAGTCTCCAAGCCAAAAGATCATTGGTTCAAATTCTACCAGCAATACGAGCACTAAATCTAGGTTAACTCTTGAGTACAGTACTGAAGTAGTGGCTGTCATACTTTCTAAAGTATAACAATGACTTCATTGGCCGCAAACATTTTGTGACATCTGTTGTTGTGAAAGGCGCAATGTGAATTCAAGTCTTCCTTTTATATTCACCAAGTCACAAATCAAAGAACATTAGTTGCTGGGAGAAGCATCTCAAAATAGAATCTGTTACATCATGCCTTCTGGGTCCCAATTCACAGTGCTAAGTCCAGAGACTTAGAATCTGTTGTAAGAACCAAAGAGGAAGCATTTTTCTTGCAGACTACTGTTACTTGGTGTGATCACTTACCAAACAACGTCAGGTAGTGTAACAGTTGGTTCACATTACTTCAGTGCTAGTATTTGGGGAAGAACAAATTGAAAATGCAAAAGGCCACTATGAGCTGGGAGAGTCCTGTTTTGGCAAATGGAAGAGTTCAGAAACACAAAAGCAAGAATTGAACCCTGATGGATATGTTTCAGAGATAGTAGGAACTGCAGATGCTGGACAATCTGAGATAACAAGGTGTAGAGCTGGATGAACACAACAGGCCAAGCAGCATCAGAGGAGCAGGAAGGCTGACATTTCAGGCCTAGACCCTTCTTTAGGCCCGAAACGTCAGCCTTCCTGCTCTTCTGATGCTGCTTGGCCTGCTGTGTTCATCCAGCTCTACACCTTGTTATCCCTGATGGATATTGTGTTTGGGCCACAGCCTTGATGAATGTTAACCCTGGCCAACCCCTTCAAAGACAAAATGCTGAAAAGCTTTGCCATTGGAATTCTTCCAGCTTCTTAGAATAAATCCTTTTGAGAAACATTTGTGGAACCAAGATGTGTTGGAATTCAGCTTTTAATGACCAGAAACATTTAAATGTGAGTGTTATGAAGAATTTCTCTCCACTTAAAAGGTTGTAATGTTAAACTTGTAAATGTTTTAAACTTTTCTAATTGGTCTATATGCATTTTGATGTCCCACTTTTAAATTTCTCAACAGTTTGTTAATTGCAACAATCTCTTTTGCTGCTTTTAATCTTACTTTAAGCAACAAGTTTTGTGCTTATGGTCAAGTCCGACTTATTCATTGCTATAGCAACAGCTTAATTTAACTAAGCTGCTACCATAATCGCGCTGACTGAGTCTAACTCCTCCTCTCAGTGAGTGGCAATGGACAAAAAAGGCCATTAATTGATTGATGTAGCTGACTGGAATAGCATCATTCAAGATACTTGGAAGAGGTCATTGAGTACAAAGCATAAATAGTTAACTAGTTTCTGGCTGTTTGGGCAGTTTGCATCAGACCTTATAATATCCTCACTGGAACCATAGCTTTCAGCAAAGCACAGTGGATCTGTGGTTAGCACTACTGCCTCACAGCGCCAGGGACCTGGGTCCAATTCCACCCTCGGGCCACTGTCTGTGTGGAATTTGCACATTCTCCCTGTGTGGGTTTTCTCCCGCAGTCCAAAGATGTGCAGGCTGGGTGGATTGGCCATGCTAAATTGCCTGTAGTGTTCAGTAGATTATGGGGGATGGGTCTGGCTGGAATGCTCTGAGGGTCAGTATAGACTTGTTGGGCCAAAGGGCCTGTTTCCAGAGTGTAGGGATTCTATGATAAAGTCCTTCATTTCACTGAGATCCTGTGACTGTGTTTTGTACTCTATATTGTCAGGAGGATGGATGCAAATGGTACAAACACACTAAGAACAATACATGTCCAGTTTCCTGAATATTGTAGAAATAAAGTTTCACCTGTGTTGTAAGTACATATTTTCCATAAATTGCAACTTTGAAGAATTAATGTGAAACAATAATTGCAAGATTTCAAAGAATACCTTATGTCAACCAGCCCACAAAGGCTTGGTATTAAAGAAAGAAACAAAGAACTGATCAAGTAGACCTGATTAAGTCCATCCTTGGATGTTGTGGGAGGTTAGGGAAGAAATTGCAGAGGCCCTTGTAGAGATTTTTGCTTCATCTTTAGCTACTGGTGAAGTTCCGGAAGACTGGAGGGTGGCTAATGTTGTTCCATTGTTTAAGAAAGGTAGCAAAGACAAGGCAGGGAACTACAGGTCAGTGAGCCTGACATCAGTGCTAGGCAAGTTACTGGAGAGGATACTGAGGGACAGGATCAGCCAATATTTGGATAGTCAAGGTCTGATTAGGGATAGCCAGTACAGAGTTGTGCGCGGGAAGTCATGCCTGACAAATACTTTGGAGTTTTTTGAAGAGGTAACTGAGAAGATAGATGAGGGTAGGCCAGTGGATGTTGTCTATATGGACTTTAGTAAGGCCTTTTACAAGATCTTGCACGGCAGGCTAATCATGAAGATTAAGTTGCATTGATCCAGGGAAAGCCAGCTAATTGGATTCAAAATTGGCTCAATGGTAGGAAGCAGGGGGTGATAGTTGAAGAGATAGTAGGAAATGCAGATCCTGGAGAATCTGAGATAACAAGGTACGGAGCTGAATGAACACAGCAAAGGCCAAGCAGCATCAGAGGAGCAGAAAAACTGATGTTTTGGGCCTAGACCCTTCTCTAGACCCTTCCCCTCCTTTTCTGCTCCTCTGATGCTGCTTGGCCTGCTGTGTTCATCCAGCTCTGCACATTGTTATCCGTGATGGGTGAAGGTTGTTTTTCAAACTGGAGGCCTGTGACTAGTGGTGCGCCACAGGCGTCAGTGCTGAAATCTTCGTTATTTACATAAATGATCTGGATGTGAATGTACAAGGTATGACTAGTAAGTCTGTGGATGACACAAAATTAGGAGGTTATCAAAAATTACAGAGGGATCTTGATCAGATGGGAAAGTGGGCTGAGAATTGGCAAATGCAATTCAATACAGATAAGTGAAAGATGTTGCATTTTGGGAATTCAAATCAAGGTAGGACTTATACAGTAAATGGTAAGGTTCTGAGGAGTGTTGTGGAACAGAGGGACCTGGGAGTACAAGTACATAGTTCATTGAAAGTGGTGTCACAAGTGGACAGGGTGGTGAAGAAGGCATTTAGCATGCTGGCCTTCCAAACCCATAAAGGGCCCTTGTAGAGGTTCCAAATCAGTTTCATTTCAATGAAGGTTTTCTACATGTTGAGATCTATGTTGCGTTTCTTGAGGGAAACCTTCAGGGAGTCTTTGAACACCTCCTTTATCCTCCTCTTGTTCCGAATGGCTTCCTTAAGCTGGCCGAAGATGATTTGCTTTGGTAGTTGGAACTCGGGCATCCTAAGCATGTGGCCAACCCAGCGGTGTTAGTTTTGAATGATTATGGTTTCGATGCTGGTGCTAGTGGTTACTTCAAGGATTTTGATGTTAGTATGCCTGTCTTCCCAGCTGATGGAGAATCCTTCTCAAACAATGCTGATTCTATTTATTGAGGTGATGTCCAACTATAGGAGCCATATAGAGGAGTCAGAAAATGTCTGCCTTATCCATATGGATTTTGATATCAATATGGATGACATGGTTATCGAAGACTCTCATCCTGAGGTGTCCGAAGGCAGTATTCGTGGATTGGATGTGGTATTGAATCTCTCCATCTACGTCAGTCTTAAGTGAGAAGTAGCTTCCCAGGTATGGGAAATGTTCCACATTTGGGAAGATTTCTCCATTGATCCTGATGGAGGGATGGACAAGACCTTGCCCTGGGGTGTGTCAGTAAAGGATTCCTCGATATGCTTCCATGAAGGCGGTAAGCAAGGCAAAGAGAGGATTATCACTGTTCTCTGCAGCAAAGATCAAGAGTCCAGAAGACCATTATTGCATGCCCAGAGTGAGGGTGCAGGACATCCTCTACTGGAGAGGAACTTAAGAGTGGAATGGGAAGGATCCAGTGGCCGTGGATCATGTCAGTACCAAGTACATTTAAAAGATAAGGAAAGAGGTTCTGTTTATTCAGCGTGGGGAGCTAGGCACCAAATTAAGCAGCAGAAACCTAAATCTGCTATTAAATTATAACCTCAGCCACATGCAAATACAGTTACAGAAATGAAGGTATGGCTCATAGACTGCAGTGAGATAAGTGGGTTCTAGTTTGTGATACACTTGCACCAGTACTGGGGAACTTTTATTTGGGAGGGGCTGGTGGTAGGCTGTACCAGTAGAATGAGTTAGCTATTTTCCTAGTATTTGCTTGAAATTTCTAGAAACAGCCAACTTGCCCCTTCTACATTTTATTGCAGCCATCTTTGTAGGGCTGTTTAATGTTCTTTTTTATTGTAGTCTGTAAATATAGATATTTATAGCTGTTTTAAAGTTGTTTCATAATCCATTTGTGACAAGACACATAGCTAAAAATCATTATTCGGAGTAACAAAACTATTTGTGCTCTAAATTTTTGTCCTACTCACTCTCTGCTTCGTTTCTAGAGTGCAGTCTTGAAAATTATTTAAATATGTGGTGAAAATATTCATAAAAAGCAGAATATTTTCAGGTTTTCTGAAAGGACAATTAAGCACCACCCTCATTTTGAGAGCTAGCATGTACTTGAAGTCAAAATGTGACTTTAAGACTCCTTGCTTCTCCTGAACTCAAATATCGAAACTTCGTTTGTCTGTTCCATTGCCCTCAGAAATGCACTGGGCTGTGATATCATTGTTTGTACAGATTAATAGTGTTCCCATCTGATTTAGACAGGTACTTAGCTCACACAGGAAATGTAGCATCGGACAGAGTCCAAGAGGGAATGGGAAGGTCAGTGCAGTGTGGTTATTTTAGAGTTTCAAGAGATCAATTTACAACGAGGCATATCAAGTTAAAACTGGCCCTGGTATGTTTAACATTAAGCAGTATCGAAGTGAATTTGATTACTGAAGTACCATTGGTATTTCCAAAGCTAACTCCAGATTGGAATCATTGAGTGATTACATCACAGAAGGAGGCTATTTGATCCATCAGATCTATACTGTTTCTTTGCACGAGTTAACTAGCCCAATGAGCAAATATGCAATTTTCGCTGGCTTTACCATAAAATATTTTCTCAATATCCTTCATCCTTAAAATATTTCTATGACTGGAGTGTGTTAAACGATGGGATCTTTAGGAATTTTGTTAAATTGAAGACAAAAGTGATGATCTACTGTTGTGGAAGAAAATGAGTGCTTCCATAAATCTGCACAGATCATTTCATCAAACGTAGGATATTGTATGTAAAGGCCTGAATGTTTTATTCAGTTATTCTGTGACGAATTGTAACACCTCAGAGTCAAGGACATGTTTCTATACAGAGCTGTTGGTGAATGCTTTTAATTTGGTGTTTATCTTTTGACGTTTTGCAGTGCAACAGCTGAAGCTGGTGAAACTCGATAGATGCTCTAGAGCCAATCCTCATATTGATAAGTGAGTGCATAACAATAATAGGATTCATGTCCACTTCCTACTTACTGAGGTGTATAGTGGCAAGCATAGCTCATCTCCATTTTAGAATCAAACAACTGGATTGTATTACAGTTATTTATGAAAACTGGTGTCATGACTACACGAGCGTGTACTGACTGCGTCAGTGAACTGTGCATTATGTAACTCATTTAGTCCAACTTTAGATTTTTTTTTGGGGTGTTTCCACTTAAAACTAAACAGCATTAAATCTTTAATTTTAAGCAAGATCAACAGTTGGTTCATCACACCAGTATTTATGAAAGTTACTGTGTAAAATTGATGCAGTTATTAAATATTAAACAGATACGAAGATTAAAAGTGGATACAGATCATACATATTACTTATCGAGGCGGTCAGGTCCAAAGGGATATTGCTGCAAGGCAGGGTCTGGGGCAAGCGGTGAAGCAAATTGCAAGAGAAAAAAGGCATACTGGTTTTCCTCCTTACCACTCTGCCTGCTGCAGCTGTATCTGTCAATGACGACATTGGAAAGAGTCCTTGTAGAGACAAAATTCTCACCTTCACATTGTGAATGCCTTATATCAAGTTGGTGGCAATAGTAGTGTGCTAATTGGGATAGACTTTGAATAGATCTCGCAGCACAAGATGCGTGAGGCGCTATGGGCCATCAACAGCAGCAGAACTGTACTCCAACACAATCTGTAACCTCATGGCCCAGCATATCCCCCACTCAACCATTACCATCAAGCCAGGGGATCAACCCTGGTTGAATAGAGATTGCAGAAGGGCATGAAGGAGCAGTACCAGTCATACCTAAAAATGAGGAGAAGGAGGCATCACAAATATCCCTATCTGGAATGTTGGGAGAGCCCAGCACCTCAGTGCAAATAATAAGGCTGAAGCATTTTCAACAATCTTCAGCCAGAAGTACTGAGTGGATGATCAATCTTGGTCTCCCCCAGTGTTCCCCTGCATCAGAGATGCCAGTCTTCAGCCAATTCGATTCATTCCATGGGATGTCAAGAAACATCTGAAGGCACTGGATATTGCAAAGGCTATCGGCCCCAACAACCTTCCAGCGATAGTACTGAGTGTGCTGCAGAGCTCATATTGAAAACACCCAATACTGGAGATCACAGTGGGTCAGGTGACATCCATGGAGAGAGAGCAAATTAACGTTTCAAGTCTAGATGACTCTTCATCAGAACTGAAGTGAGGTGTGGAGGGGACAGCAACTATGCTATAGTTTGGGAGGGGGTGTGTTTGGGGTAGTGGGTGTAGGGTGCTGGTGGAGAAAAGATTTTAATAGTTCATCTTTTCTGTACCAGCATCCTACACACACCACTCTCACTTCCTTCTGATAGCCATTGATTCCAGTTTTGCTAGGGCTCTTTGATACCCTATTTGGTCAAATGCGGCTTTGATGTCAAGGACTGTCACTCTCACCTCATCTCTGGGATTCAGCTCTTTCTTTGATGTTTGAAACGACGGGGTCAGGAGCTGAGTGGCCCTGGTGGAACCCAAACTGGGTGTCACTGAGCAGGTTATTGCTGAGTGGGTGCTGCTTGATAGCACTGATGATGACACTTTCCATGACTTTACTGATGATCGAGAGGAGACTGATGGGGCGGTAATTGGCCTGGGTTGGATTTGTCCCATTTTTGTGTACAGGTCATATCTGGGCAATTTTCCACATTGTTGGATAGATGCCAGGATTGTAACTGTACTGGAGAACTCAGCTAGGTGAGCTGCAAGTTCTGGAGCACAAGCCTTCAGTACCATCGCCAGAATATTGTCAGGACCCATAGTCTTTGGAGTATCGAGTGCCCCCAACTGTTTCTTGATGTTACGTGAAGTGAATCGAATTGACTGAAGTATGGTACCAGTAATGCTGGGGACTACTGGAGGAGGCTGATATGAATGAAGTATATCTACTTCCAGTAATAGTGATGAAACTGTGAGGAGTTTTGATGTCTTACTTGTTTATCTTTTAAGACTTTTGCAAGTGCCCCATTCCCTCATGATTATACAATGTTGTTAAAAATATTTAATGATGTTTCAACACATTTTGAACACGTTTGCTGCTATCTAATATTCTGCATACCATGCAACTGCTATCCTTTTACCCAGGGATGGTAACATCTTAACCAACTATTGAAGGGAAATTTGCTGCCTTTTGTGAAATAAAAAGTGCTGCTTTGTGTCAGCATTCGAGTTATTGGAAATGCATAACTCTACTTTTAGCTAGAAATTATTGTGATATATGTCTTTGTTCACAAACTTACAAAAAAGGTCAGCAAAGTCTTCTAAGTTCATGAGTTTATAAATACATATACACTAAAGTGCACACAACACCCAACAGTACATATATGCACAAGCACACACATATCTAGTCTAGTTCTAAACTGCCCATGTAATGGTTTAGAAGCTGCAGATTCATCATCTTCTCGGGGGCTGTTAGAAATAGGAATCTTGGTATAGTCAGCTATGCCAATTCCCAGTGAGTGAATAAATAGAAGTCACCCAGACCTCCTCCTAAAGGACCATCAAAGAAGCCTGTTGAGGGGGAACTAGGGAATTGAGGACCATTTGAAGGCCAGTTCTAATGAGCAAAATGAAAACCAGGAGAGATTTGAGAAATACAACTCAAGCGCTCAGAAGTTAGAAATCTTCAAACAAAAGTTAGGGACTCTTTTAGGTTTCTCTGATTTCTCACTTCTACCTGATGGGAGAACAGCTGAGCCAGTTCTTTATCACTAAGTGGCGCTGCTTTAGGTAAATAAACTGAGTGAGTGTTGGATGCAATTTATCTCTATTTAACCAACAGCAAGCACTGAAGCTGATTTGTTGTCCACAATCCCATGTTTCCAATTAAAAAAGAAGTGACTACACTTTAAATGCACTCCAGTTATTGCTTTGCTATATGCTGAGGAAATGAAAGATGCTTTATAAATGTTAAGTCCTTCCTTAGGATAAATTGTCACATGAGCATCCATCGTAAATGTTATTGTAGGTCCTGGTGACCTTTTATGGAGGTAAATTTGGTGCATTACGATGGACCATAACATTTTATATTTTATACTCCTGATGCAAGCGTTTGTGACACATTGACTCAGGCTGATTTGAAATTGTGCAGCTTCGGGATGAATTTCTGAATTTGGGCTTGTTTAATTTCGGTTTTAATGGAAAATGTCAGTGCCATGCGAGCACTATAATCAGTGGATCAATTTCATGGCAGGAGTGATGTACATCTTCTTCATCAGAATTATAACTTTTATATAAGGTGCCCCCTTCCCCTATCACAGTTGCTACGACATTCGCAACCCACTACCTGCCCTGCTAAAAAGCTCTCAGAGATTCACTGACATTGTTGAACCTCAAAATACAAACGTAACAAATTAGAATTTATAAACTAGGACCAGGTAGCGTCCCCAACTCCAAGGACACTGAAATTGACAGTAGTGCTCCGGGAACGACTCATCTAGCTCAACCTGAATCAGGAAATGAAAATGAGATCTAAATGGCTCAGCTGTTCACTGCTTGATGTATGAACTTATAGTCCAATAATAGCTGTCATTAGCATGAGATTCACCTCCATGTCAAACAGACCCAGGTGTTCTCATACCCAGGAGAAATATGTGCCAACCTGTTCATCACTATTTCCACGCACCAGGCTCTGGTCACTAATAGGCTCTGAATTTCACCAGTTGCTGATTACTGCTCAGTCACTGGTTCAATGTAAAATGTTTGATAAGGATGGCTTTGAGGAGGTATTTCTGAATCAAGCTTTGTTTTGCATTATCTGAAGACAACCACCAGATGGCAACATTGGAAGAGATGCTGTTTGAAGCATCTGGCCCTAGGCTGCATTGCTGACGCCAAGGTACATGTGAATACTTCACATACACACCATTACACATATTATTTGTATTATATTAATAAACTATTTTAATAAACCAAATATTTTGTTCATGTTTGTGATCACTATAACATACTATTACCACATTATATTGCTCCATTAATTGGTATTTGTAACAACACATAGTTGATTATTCCTGATTGCGCATAATATTGAGGACACTATTGAAACTAAAAGTTTAAATTGTTTCACAGTTTATTTCTGTAATTCAATATAATACTTCATTAAAATAAAAAATAGGAGCAAGTGTAGGCCATTTGGCCCTCAAGACTGCCCCGCCATTCAGCAGAATCATGATTGATCGTCCAACTTGGTATCCTGTTTCCAATCTCTCCCCAGATCCTTTGATCCCTTCAGCCCTAAAAACTATATCTAACTCCTTCTTATAGAGTCATACAGCATGGAAACTGACCCTTCGGTCCAACCAGTCCACACTGGCCATGTTCCCAAGCTAAACTATTTGCACCTGCCTGCACTTGACCCATATCCCTCCGAACCTTTCCTTTTCGTGACCTTATCCAAAAGCATTTTAAACGTTGTAACTGTTCCTGCATCCACCACTTTTTTTGGCAGCTCATTCCACCCACGAACTGCTCTCTGTATAAAAATGTTGCTCCAATGTCCTTTTTAAATTTTCTCACACTAGATTTGAACTCCCCCACCCTAGGAAAAAGTCTTCTTGTCATTCACTTTATCTATAGCCCTCATGATTTTATCAACCTCAATAAGATCACCCCTCAATTTCCTATGTTCCAGTGGAAAAGTCCTGTCGTTTCCAGTCTATTTCTGTATCTCAAACCCTCCATTCCTGGCAACGTCCTAGTAAATAGTTTCTGAACCCTCTCCAGTTTAATAATATTCTTCCAAATAACAGGGCACCAGAACTGCACACTGTACTCCTGAAGAGGCTCATAACATCCTATATAACCTCAACACGATGTCCCAACTCCTATATTCAAAGGTCTGAGCAATGGAGGCAAGTGTGCTAAATGCCTTCTTGACCACCCTGTTTACTTGTGATGCAAATTTCAAAGAATTATGTACCTGAACCCCTAGGTCTCTCTGTTCTACAACACTACCCAGGGCCCAACCTTTAATTGTATAAGGCCTGTCCTTTTTTTGTATTACCAAAATGCATTTATCCAAATTAAACTCCACCTGCCACACCTCAGCCCATTGACCCAATTAATCAAGATCACTTTGTGATCTTAGATAACCTTCTTCATTGTCTACCATACCACCAATTTTTGCGTCATCTGCACACTTACTAACCATGCCTTCTATTAATCCAAACCATTTGTATAAATGACAAACAAAAGTGGACCCGATACCGATCCCTGTGGAAGATCACTGGTCACAACCTCCCACCACCATGCTCTGTCTCCTACCATGAAGTCAATTTTGTATCCAATTGGCAAACTCACCCTGAATCTCATGTGATCTAATTTTACTAATTATTCCACCTTGCAGATCCTTGTCAAAGGCTCTACTAAAGTCCAAGTAAACAATGTCTGGTACTCTGCCCTCATCAATCTTTTTGGTTACTTCATTAAAAAAGACTCAATCAATTTTGTGAGACATGATTTTCCTCCCACAAAACCATTCTGACTATCCCTAATCAGTCCTTGCCTCTCGAAATGCATGTAAATCCTGTCTTTCAGAATCACCCCTAACAACTTACCCACCACTAATATCAGACTCATAGACCTATTATTTCCAGGCTTCTCCTTGCAGCCTTTCTCAAACAATGGCACAACATTAGCAACCCTCCAGTACTTCACTTGTGTTTACAGATGATACAAATATTTCTGCAGGCACCCCACAATTTCCTGGGGTATACTTGATCAGGTACTGGAGATTTATCCACCTTTATGTTTTCTAAGACCACCAGAACTTCCTCTTCTGTAATGTGAACTGTTTTCAAAACATCAATATTTATTTCCCTGAGTTCTCTTGCCTTCATTTCCTTCTCAACTGTAAAAAATGACAAGAAATATTCATTTAATATCTCTCCCACCTCCTGCGGTTTGACACGAAGACAACCTCATTGATCTTTAAGGGGTTTTACACTCTCTCTCAGTTGCTGTCTTGCTCTTAATGTATTTGTAGAATCTTTGGATTATCTTTAACCTTATCTGCCAAGGCTATTTTGTATCCCCTCTTTGCCTTCTTCATTTCCTTCTTAAGACTGCCCTTGAACTCTCTATACTTAAGAGATTCAGTTGATCCCAGTTGCCTATATTTAATATTTTTTTAAATTTATTCTTGTAAACATTCAATGATTTTGCTTCAACTGCTTTCTGTGGCAGAAAATTCCACAGGCTGTCTGCTCTCTGGGTAAAGAAATTTCTCCTCATTTCAGTCCTCAATGGTTTATCCTGTATCTTTAAACAATGACTGCTGGTTGTAGAATATTATCATTAATTGGTAATTGTAACAATATTTTTAAGAAATAAGTACATGTTTTTTAGTGTCACCAAGCGCAGCCGTATAAGATATTGTGGTGTAAAACTCCCAGCAGTGCCAGTAGAAGGCTCCATTACACCTACAGCTCTGCCCTCAGTAGGTATCTCTTTGTTTTTTTTCAGTAAGAGGGAGATGTACTCATGGAAGGCATAGCAGTGTGGAATAAAGACATTGAGAAATGTACTGGGAAATGGATGTGGATATATGGAATTAAGGCACTGATAAAGACCAAAGTCTAGAGAATACTGAAAGACCTACAATAAGCACATGCCCTTCAAGCATGACCCTGACAATCAGTAGCTCAGAGCGCATTTCTGAACAGGAGTTACTGCAAAATGGAAACTATGATATTAAAATGCTTCTAGATGTACCAGGATATTCAAGTCATTTGCCTCCTTCTTCTTCCACTCTGTTTTATTATTTCACAGATCTTAACAAGGCTTTAAGACAGCTAGATGACATAATGATGTGATACTCTGATGTAAAAAGCCTCCATTTCATTCTCTGTGGAGACAGCCAGTCTTTGGAAAATCAGTTGGACAGACAATCAGCATCAGAGGAGCAGGAAGGCTGACGTTTCGGGCCTAGACCCTTTGTTAGAAATGGGGGAGGGGAAGGGGGTTCTGAAATAAATAGGAAGAGAGGGGGAGGCAGATAGAAGATGGATAAAGGAGAAGATAGGTGGAGAGGAGACAGACAGATCAAAGAGGCGGGGATGGAGCCAGTAAAGGTGAGTGTAGGTGGGGAGGTAGGGAGGAGGTAGGTCAGTCCAGGGAGGACGGACAGGTCAAGGGGGTGGGATGAGGTTAGTAGGTAGGAAATGGGGGTGGGGCTTGAGGTGGGAGGATGGGATAGGTGGGAGGAAGGACAGGTTAGGGAGGCGGGGATGAGCTGGGCTGGTTTTGGGATGCGGTAGGGGGAGGGGAGCAACTTTCCCTCCCATTCCTCAGACGACATGTCCATCCTGGGCCTCCTGCAATGCCACAATGATGCTACCCGAAGGTTGCAGGAACAGCAACTCATATTCCGCTTGGGAACCCTGCAATCCAATGGTATCAATGAGGACTTCACAGCTTCAAAATCTCCCCTCCCCCTACCGCATCCCAAAACCAGCCCAGCTCTTCCCTGCCTCTCTGATCTGTCCTTCTTCCCACCTATCCCCTCCTCCCACCTCAAGCCCTACCACCATCTCCTTCCTACCAACCTCATCCCGCCCCCTTGACCCGTCCGTCCTCCCTGGACTGACCTACCTCCTTCCTACCTCCCCACCTACACTAACCTTTACTGGCTCCATCCCCGCCTCTTTGACCTGTCTGTCCCCTCTCCACCTATCTTCTCCTCTATCCATCTTCTATCCGCCTCCCCGTCTATCCCTATTTATTTGAGAAACCCCTTCCCCTCCCCCATTTCTGAAGAAGAGTCTAGGCCCGAAACATCAGCCTTCCTGCTCCTCTGATGCTGCTTGGCCTGCTGTGTTCATCCAGCTCTACACCTTGTATCTCAGAATCTCAGATTCTCCAGCATCTGCAGTTCCTACTGTCTCTGGACAGACAATCAGCCTGCTTATTAGTCAGTCAGCTAATAATGTTTCTAAGTTCGTAGTACTATCGTTTTGCATGTTACATGGATGATGTGCAAGTTTGAGATGGTATAAAAGTCTACATAGTTAGTTGTAAATAATTTTTCTGGTATCTGTGACAATTAGACCATGAGTCTATATGGTGTATGTCACATGGGCTAACATATCGAAAACCACATCACATCACATTCTGAATCTCTCACTCACATATCCACTGAAAATAATACACCAAACCAGTCAGGTATGTCCCAATCTTAAACATTTAAAAAAAAAATGTTCAGCCAATGTATTTTAATTAAAGTAACTCTAATTTTGTTCACAACAGTTTCAGTAAATACTTCAAACAGTACAAAAGCTTTCTATTAAAATCTGCAGTACCTTTTATCTCTATTAAAATCTTTGATGCCTTTCTGGAGTAATTCAGAGAATTTCACAGACGATCTAATTGGATACTGATGATGCCATCCTTTTAAACATGCATTCACTGCTTTGAGGGATTTAATAACCTTCAGCCTATGAGTTATCACTTTATTCTAATGGGTATTTCAACAACCCAGTAGTCACAGAAAGCACCGCTCAATGTTAGGAGCGCCTATTTAAGTGTAAGCTTGTTTCTACTGCATCAGTGTCAAATCTGTGACCAAGCTGTTGACCAGCCATTCTAACATTTCCTTCTTCGGACCAGTGCCAGCTTTTGCCTGTTTACATTCCTTTGAAGTCCCTTGGAGTGTTTTACTATATGTAAGGTGCTATTTAAATGCATGTTCTTCTTGTTGTGGTAATAATTCAGAACACTGAGACCATTACAAAATTCTTCATTATTGGGATTTCAGGCGAAGAATTGCACATTTGAAAAGGCTCAAAAGCAAAGTAAATACCCGGTAATGCCAAGCTTGCATTTTAAAACCTGAAGATTGGAGAGAAAATACGGCCAGAAACAGGAGCAAAACTGCATTTATATCGCATATTTCACAGCCCCAGCATGTTCCAGTTAACGTGAGATCTGAGGAAGAATGCTTTGAAGTGTAATCACTTTAGTAATGAAGAGGAGTTCAACAGATCTCAGTCTGTGTAGAGAAGTCGTAGACAGTGTTATTAAGAATGAGTGTAATTTCTTCAGATAGGATTCCAACCAACACTGAACATGTTGCAAATATTCTGGTAAGACCCAAATTAAACATTAGGAGACGTCATTATTCAAAATTGATGTCTTCCCAGGGTCATGAGTTTCTGCAATGGGTTTTCATATGATTAACCAGACCAGCTCCACAGATCTTTGGGCAAATGGGACAGGATCTTCCCTGAGGTAGTTGGATCTGAAGGGAAGGATTTGCTTCCTTGTCTCTCCTTTGTGCTGCACTTCCACCTCATCATTGCGGTGTTTTGATTCAAAACTCGACATGAAGTGTTAGGAAACTCAGTCTTGGGTCTTCCTCCTCCTCTTCTGAGCCATCTACCATCTGAAGAAGACAACTACCTAGTACATTGTAATATCAATCACTTGTTTAAATCCTTCTAGCCAATAAACCTGGCACAACCACTCAAGATGTTAGAACAGCTGTTTCCCCCTCCTCCTATGCCAACCTTTATTTTAAGACTAGTGTTAATTCTTTTACGGATTGAAGTTTTTTTATTTTCCTCAAGACTACACTGACACATGATGCCAGGTAGCTCCTTGAAGTCAATTCTACGGAACGTAGTTGTCCCACTGATCCTGATGGCCTTTGCTGTCACCTCCCTTTTTTCTGTGTTTGGTAGAAATTGTTTATGTTTGGGCAAAGGAGATAAATGCTTTTGCAACAGTTTTATAAAATCTTATGCTACTCAGAAGCTACGAAGAGGTACTATAAAATCGTTGGTTTTACATTTGCAATACAAGTAATACTGTTCAAGAAGTGGACATACATACAGTCAAAGAAGCTTCAATAGCTTTTAATGAGATGACTTTGGTGAGTGTACTGTGCTGGGTCTGGACCTAGAGGGCTCAGTCCTATTGGGGAGTGTGAGGGGTGTCTCCCGTGTATGTAAGTGCGGTCTCACCGGCCTGAGCTGCTGGAAGCATTTAGGTTCCTGCAGGGTTGATGCGACTGGCCATCTCTGGATGATAATCTCCTGTTTTGTCTGTCTCTCCTCCTTCCTTTCAGAATGTAATGGCACCTCCGCCACCCTTTGAGGGGATGGGGTACCTGAAGGGAGGTCATAGTCCCTTAGTCCCCTCTTGCCTGGCCAGTGACTGAATACATCCATGGCTTGAACGATAGAGTGAAGTATTGATGGTTCTTCTGGAACTAGCTCTCTAAACTGCCTGCCATTCATCATGTTGAGGCAGCCATGAGCTTGGACACCAGAGCCACTATGTCAGAAAGGACTTGGATAGACTCCATTGCCGTTCTCTCCAGTCTGGGCATCATTTCTGTCACCTCTTATAGATATTACCTGGCCTACCTCTGCATCCACTCATTAATGACTGAGTTCAGAGGCTCAGATCTGCACTAGTGCTGCGCTCAACAGAATGCGACCCCAAACCAATCAGAGTGAATGTTTCAATGCTGGTGGAAGACCTTGACAGTGTATCCTCTGAAGCTTCCCTTCCTCAGGGCTGTGCTGTGACTTGCTGTTAGACCTGGACCTAGAGGCTGGGACTCCTTTTCCTTTTCATCCTGCATCAGACGGGATCTGGAAACTGCATAGAACAACATAAATACTTTTTAGTGTTGTGAGACACCACCCTAATGCAAGATTTATTAACGTGCAAATTGGAGGATTACCCATTAGATAGCTGTAGGTATTCAAAGTCCTCTTCAGTAGAAACCTGTTCGTCTGGAAGGTCTGCCCATCATAGGGATTGAGGAGCCTTATATACCTCACCCATCTGTACATTATCTCCCTTATCAAGTATATTCTTCTCTTGCAATAGATGCATTAATAGATATTAGCATTGGTACATCAGCACTACACTTGCATTGATCGATACTCATAAAGATGTCAATTTCCACAACTGCACTTGTCCATGTATGTTACCATTAAGAAGAATGCAGGATGGGGAAGGTTCACTTCAATAAAGACCTTGTGCCGAACACAGTGTGGTACACAATATAAGAAGTCACACTGAGCTAAGTATTGCAGGCATAGAGTCATAGAGTCATAGTCATCGGGCACCTCACCCGTAGTTATAGATGATGAAGATATTTTTGCAAGGGGTCTCCTAATTTCCTCCCCTACTTCCCACAACATTCTGGGAGACATTTCATCAGGTCCCGGAGATTTATCCACCTTACATTCTCTAAGACCCCCTGAACTTCCTCTTCTGTAATGTTAACTGTTCTTAAAACATCAAAGTTTATTTGTCTGTGTTCTCTGGACTCAATATGTTTCTGCACAGTAAAAACTGACACAAAATATTCATCTGGTATCTCTCCCATTTCCTGAGTATCCATACAAAATTGACCTGCCAGATCTTTAAAAAGCCTAACCCTCTCTCCAGTTACCCTCTTGATCTCAAGGCTCTTAATGGATTATCCTTAACCTTGTCTTCCAATGCTATCTCATATCCCCTCTTTGCCTTCCTGGTTTCTCTCTTAACAATGCCCCTACACTCTTTATATTGATTAAGAGATTCAATTGAACCAAGTTGTCTATATCTAACAAAATGATTCTCTTTTATTCTTAGCCCCTTAACCTTCACTCTAACAGGAGCAAATGCCTCTGAACTCTTGTCACCACACTCTTCAACATCTCCCACAAGTCAGATGTCCTTTTACCTGTGAACAGTCTACTCCAATCAACTTTTGAAAGTTCTTGTCTCATACTATTAAAATTTTCCATTCTCCAATTTAAAAGTTTAATTTTTATGGAAGGCTTATCCTTTTCCATAACCATTTTGAAGCTAATAGAATTGTGATTGCTAGACCCGAAGAGTTCTCCCAATCTTACTTCAGTCACCTGCCCTGCCTTTTTGCGCAAAAGAATGTCTAGTTTTGCTCCTTTTCGAGTAGGAGCATCCACATATTGATAAAGAAAATTTTCTTGAGCACATTTGACAAATTCTTCACCCTCCAAACCTTCAGCACTAGGGTAGTCCCAGTCAATGTTTGGAAAATTAAAATCCCCTATTATTACAACCTTATTATGCTTACCTAAATCTGAGAACTCCCAACATATTTGTTTCTCAACTTCCCTTTTACTACTGGGGTCCTATAGTACAATCCCATCAAAGTGATCTTTCCTTTCTTATTTGTAATTTCTACCTGTATATTTTCATTGGATGATTTTTCAGAAATATCTTGCCTGGTTGCAGTAGGAATGTATTCCTTAATCAAAAATGCCACACCTCTTCTTTCTTGCCTCCTTTTCTATCTTTGCTATAGCATCTAAAACCCGTAACATTGAGCTGCCAGACTTGTCCATCTCGAAGCCAAGTTTCTGTTATAGCTATGATGTCCCAGTCCCATGTTCTTAAGCAATCCCTGAGTTCATCAGCCTTACCTGTAAGACCCCTTGCATTGAAATAAATGCAATTTAGTTCTTCAGAGTAGCTACATAGTCTGACTTCCTCTTGTTTTTCTTTTCTAAGTGACATGGTCTCCTCACGTTCAGAATTTATCCTGTCAATCCCTCCATTTACACTGCTGCTTAGAATTCCTCCACTCGCCTTTTCTATCGGTATAAAGTCTCTCCTAATAGAATAAGCAAATCTCCCCGCTAAGATATTGGTTCCTTTTCAGTTTAGGTTAGACCCATCCGTTTTGAACAGGTCCTTTCTATCCCAAAAGACATTCCAATTGTCCAAAAACCTGAATCCCTGAACAATACATCAGCTCTTCAGCCATTGATTTATCTCCTTCAACCTTTTGTCCTTCCCTCGTTTGAATTTGGCATTGGGAGTGAACCAAAAATTACTACTTTTAAGGTTTTATTTTTTGATCTTCTACTTAACCTCTTAAATAAACTCTGTACTGCTTTAACCTTTTCCCTAAAAATGTCATTCTTATCAATGTGTACAATAATTTCTGGCTTCACAATCTTGTCTTTAACAAATGCTTGAAACATTTAGAAATGTTCTTAGCACCAGGAAAGCAACAAACCATCCTAAATTTGTGTTCACTGCCACAGAATTGCTTGTCTATGCCCCTGACAGGAGCATCCCCTATAACAATAATTCAATTAAATCTTGTCAAAAGCTGCCTAACGCAAGAATCTTTCCAAGTGTCCAATAACTGACTGGTCCTTCTATTTTCCTTGGAGAAACTATCCCCTTCAACTGTTCCAAAAATTGAATAGCTATTTGATAGAGGAATAGCCACTGGAGACTTTTAAACTACCTTTTCACCTTTCCTGACTGTCACCCGTCCATCTGACTGATTCTGCTGGGTAATAAATTCCCTAAATCTACTAGCCATCTCACTCTGTACCTTATTTATGGCCTTAATAATATGAAACCTAAAAAGAAGGATGTTTCAATAACACCTTACATATAAAATATATACCTTTCATTACCTACAGAAAATAATGTTAAAAAGGAATATAACTTAAAATATATGTAATAAACATATAAAATTTAAATAAAATCAACCACTTAGCTGATTAACAGAATAAAATGATTCCTCTTCAATAAATTCCTTGAACGAGAAAAGTCTTCTGTGGAGCTGACTCTCTGGAGCGAAAACACAACTCCTCATTTTAAAAAAACTGCTCGGTTTCTTCATAAAAGAACCTTCGGAATGTGTAAAAAAACCCCTCGAAAACACATTTATGCTTTTTTAAAACTTCTGAATGAAGAATAAAAAAAAAAGCTCAGCCATTCATGTAGACCCTTAAAAAATTTTTTTAAAAAAGCGTTTGAGAAAAAAGTTGAGATTATTTTTTGTTTGGTTTCTGGTTTTTTAAAATGTTAATAAAATAAAATGGAAAAATATCTTGTATTAGTAAACTATAATGACTATAAATAACAACAAAGCTGTAAAAAAACCTATAACAAATCTTTAACTGAGGCTGCAATCCTAGGAGCAGCTACAAGATCAACCCTGCTCCTCATCCTAACCTGTAAAACGGCATAGCAGCAGAGAGAGCTGTGAGGTATGAAACCTGACAAACCTGACAAAACGAAGAAAACTGAAGCAAACCACTGTTTAAACACTGGTTAAGAGAAAGAAAATTGCCAAAGCAATCATAAAGAAGTTGAACAAATCTCACACAGATGTATTAAAGAAAATCCTTGAGTGGAGAAATGCACATTGAGAGACTCAGAGTGTAGTCTTGACCAAAGATTAATGTCATTTTGCTCTGCCAATAGTGAAAAGATTATTCAAGCCAGAAGTAGTAACAGGAGTGAGATCAAATTCAAGGTGAAACAGCGGAAAGCCAAATTTCTTTTTGATAAGACTGTTAAAGCATTGTCAGAATTGAGCATTGGAGAGCCAATCAGTATACAAACCTTCATACTCTCAACAAGAGGCAACTCATGTAACAAGTTGGGATCTATGTAGGGCTGGTGTCACTTTGTGACCACAGGCACATACAGTGAACTGGAGAAACTGTTCCTTAACCTCAGGCAGTCGAACGGGAAGAGGTGAACACACTTTCTTACACAAGTCACACATCAACCAGCAGACACAGAGGTCCACAGCAACCCAACAACAGAAGTGCAATAACTGCAATGACAAGTGATACAAGCAACATTCCTGGCCTCTTAGAGTCATAGAGCCCATAGAGTTGTACAGCACGGAAACAAACCCTTTGGTCCATACTGCCCAGATATCCTAAATTATTCTAGTCCCATTTGCCAACATTTGGCCCATATCTCTTTAAACCCTTCATATTCATGTACCCATCCAGATGCCTTTTAAATGTTATAACTGTACCAGCTTCCATCACTTCCTTTGGCAGCTTGTTCCATACATACACCAAACAAAGAGGGTGGAGTGAAGAAGTTACCTCTTAGGTCGCTTTTAAATCTTTCCCTCTCACCTTAAACCTGTGCCCTCTAGTTTTGGACTCCCGTATCCTGGTAGACAGATGTTGGCTGTTCACCCTATCCATACCCCTCATGACCCTATAAACTTCTATAAGGTCACCCCTCAGCCTCCGATGCTCCTGGGAAAATAGCCCCAGCTAATTCAGCCTCTCCCTGTAGCTCAAACCCTCCAAACCCAGCAACATCCTTATAAATCTTTTCTGAATCCTTTCAAGTTTAACAACAACTTTCATATACCAGGGAGACCAGAATTGAATGCAGCATTCTAAAAGTGGCTTCACAAATGTCCTATGCAACATAATGCCCCAACTCTTATACTCAATGTACTGACCCATAAAGGCAAGCATACCAAATGCCTTCTTCACTACACGGCCTACCTGCATCTCCACCTTCAAGGAATTGATACAATGTGCCCAGATGAACAGCCAATGACAACAATAGGCATGTGTATATTCAGAGACCAGCATGATTTGAAGACTGTGTACAATGCATAACAAAGGACTTACAGGAATAATTAACTTCTATCGCTTTAGCATAGTTGTGTCTATATTTGGATATACAGTGGGAAATTCACATTGCGTATTGTAATGCTATTTTTGTGAGAAATAGGGGATGGCTCAATTGAAATGCAATTATTTCCAATTGTCCTTCCTAACCTGCCATATTCATTAGACCTTTCCAATTAGATAATGATGCTTTGTTGAAGAGACCTCCTTCTCGTAACATGTATATGATGCTATGGTTAGGCATTCACACTACTGTGGGCAGGAATTTTAAATTCACTTAATTGAAGACTTCATTTTGAACACAGTACTGCATTGTACAAATGAGCCTGGCTTTAAAGAGGGTGTACAGAATCAGAAACGAGAAAATAAGATAGAGAGCCAGAGAAGATTAAAGAGAGAATTCCAGAGCTTAGGGCCTTAATGGATGTAGTTACAGCTGTCATTATGGAGTGATTAAATTCAAGAATGCATTACAGGACAGCAGAAATCTTAGAGTTCTGTAGAGCTGGAAGAGGTGATAGGGATAGAGAGCGAAGGCCATTAATGAAGTTGAGAACAAGTGTAAGGATTTTGAAACATATTCCATTTATCTAGCTCTGTATTTTGGATTGATTTTCTGTCGCGCATTATGAGTTGTGATGACATGAAACAGCTATTTGCATAAACGAAGTGCTGAAATAAATCCACATCTAGAGGAGACCCCCTGATGAGAAAAATGTGGTATTAATTTACAGGGCAGTGAACAACTGATCTCATAAACTTACATTTCTCAGCGGATCGCTGGATCTTGGCGAAGTGACAAGTGCAATGTGATAGATGAACATCACGTCAATTGGTAAAGCTGTCAGGATAGGCCTGAGTCATTAACTTGCACAGAGACAGGGGAAGCGGAGACATATGAACATTGTCCTTATGATGGTTATAATTCATCCCAGCCAAAGGGATAAGTTTATTATAGCACTGTGTCTCCTGGGCTGCTGCAGAAATCAAATCCATACCCTCTATGTGTAATGAGTCGTCATATTTGTGTTTGTACAGCATCGAGAATAAAATGATTTCTAGCAGTTTGTTTAATTTCTCCAGCAATGTTGTATAAACTGCAATATCGTTATATGATTACAGAGAATGGAATGAGTGGGATTAGTCCCAAAAGGAAAGCCATGTTGGCACTGGAGGAGCTCAGAAGCCGCTTACAAGAATGATTCTGGGGACGAAGCGCTTGTCATCTGAGGACCAGTTGAGGACTCTGGGTCTGTACTCAATGGAGTTTAGGAGGGAGAGGGGGGGTTCTCATTGAAACTTACAGAAAACTGAGAGGCCTGGATACAATGGACATGGAGAAGATGTTTCCACTAGTAGTAGAGAGTAGAACCTGAGGGCATAGCCTCTGGGTGAAGAGATGACCTGCTAGAACAGAGATAAGGAGGAATTTCTTCATCTAGAGGCTGGTGACCCTGTGGAACTCATTGCTGCAGAAAGCTGTGGAGGCCGAGTCTCAGAGTGTATTTAAAACAGAAATAGAGAGTTCTTGATTTGTAAGGGGATCAAGGGTACAGGGACAAGGCAGGAGGATGGGGGTTGAGAAACATATCGGCCATGATTGAATGGCGGAGCAGATTCGACAGGCTGAATGGCCTAATTCTGCTCCTATATCTTATGCTCTAGAAATTCAGAAATCAAATTCCAAACATATATTAAAAATCTTCATTTGTTTTGCAGTTCTGACATCAGCTGTAGCAGAACGCAAAAATTACAGCTGATTAAATTTCTGCAACATGTTGAACCCAATGCATTGTGGCACAGTGGTAGTGTCAGTATCTCTGAGCCAGGAGAACTAGGTTCAATGCCCACCTGCTCCCGATATGTGTAATGGCATCATTGAACAAGCTGATTAGAAAATATTTAACTCAATACTTTGAAAGACACTTGTGGCTCATTGGTAGTGTTCCTACCTTTCAGGCAGGAGGCCTGGGAAAGAGTTGCCTGAAGATTCAACATTGACTCCAGAAAGTCTCAGATCATGTGAAATAATAACTCTTGCCTTCATTGGTCAGTGCATTAAGTACAAGAGTTGGAACATCATGTTATGGCTGTACAGGACTTTGGTGAGGCCATTTTTGGAATACTGTGTTCAGTTCTGGTCTCTCTGCCATAGGAAAGATGTTGTTAAACTTTAAAGGGTACAGAAAAGGCGTATGAGGATGTTGCTGGGATTAGAGGGTCTGAACAGTAGTGAGAGGATGAATAGGCCGGGGCTTTTTTCCCTGAGCATTGGAGGCTAAGTGGTGACCTTATAGAGGTTTATAAAATCATGAGTGGCATGTATATGCTGAATAACCAAGGTCTTTTCCCCAGGTTGGGGGAATTCAAAACTAAAGGGCATAAGTTTGAGTGAAGAGGGGAAAGGTTTAAACGGGACCTGAGAGTCAACTTTCTCACACAGAGGGTGGTGTGCGTATGAAACAAGCTGCCAGAGGAAGTTGTGGAGGCCGATACAATTACAACATTCAAAAGGCATCTGGATGGTTATATGAATAGGAGGGGTTTGGAGGGATATGGGCCAAATGCTGGAAAATGGGACGAGATCAGTTTCGGATATTTGATTGGCGCAGGTGAGGTGGTCTGAAGGGTCTGTGTTCATGCTGTATGACTATGACTCTATAACCAAATGAAGCATATTTTAAAATTTGTGTCACTTTTTCTCAAGTCATTAGCCTTAACTCTGTAACATCTTTGAGCTCGACAGCACTCTAAGATTTCTACTATCCTCCAATTCTGGTCTCTTGCACATTGTTGAATTTAATTACTCCATAATGGCAGCCAGAACTAAATATGCTTCAGCCCTAGGCTCTAGAATTCTCTCTGTAATCCTCTCTGGTTCTCCTTTCCTCCTTTGTGTACCTTCTGTGGCCAACACATTAGCAGTTGTTGCATTATTTTCTGATGTGACTTGATGTTAAATTTTGGTTGACAATGTTCCCAGGAAACATCTTGGGATTTTTTTTCCTCAGTTAATCACAGAATCCCTAGAGTCTGGAAGCAGGCCATTCAACCCATTGAGTCCAAACTGACCCTCCAAACAGCATCCCACCCAGGCCCACCCAATCCCTGTAACTCTGCATTTCCCATGGCTAATCAACCTAGCCTAGGCATCCCTGAACACTATGGACAATTTAACATGGCCAATCCACCTAATCTGCCCATCTTTGGACTGTAGGAGGAAACTGGAGCACCTGCAGGAACCCTACTTGGGCACAGGGAGAATGTCGTCTGAGGTGGAATTGAACCCGGGTCCCTGGTGTTGTGAACCACAATGCCACCATTAAGGCTAAAAGTTCTGCATGAATTCAAATTGTTATTGTACATATCACAATGGCTCATTTTTAGCACTTCAGGTTTATTCATTTTAATGCTGTTATATCATAAAACTAAACATCCATGTCAGCATTTCCAACACTTTATCGTGAATACTTAGCTTAGTGTAATGAAGAATTGATGTACAATTTCCTATTTGCCCCAGTCTCCTCACCAAAAGCACCAGCATGCATAGGAGGTAAATCACAAAATAATTTAACTGCTGCTGAGTTGTTCACCAGATGGATCCAATCTGTTATTTAGCGTTTCTGTTCTTCTTGCTGCATTTGCAGTTAGACTCCTTCTGCATGAGACAAAAATTTGTCTTTTTTTGTCAGAAAGCCTTACACATTTGACTAGTAATAGCCACTTAGTAAGAGTGGCAGAATGCTCACCACATCTAAAAACTAAATTAGAAGTGGAGATAATAGGAACTGCAGAAGCTGGAGAATCCGAGATAGCAAGGTGTGGAGCTGGATGAACACAGCAGGCCAAGCAGCATCATAGGAGCAGGAAAGCTTGACGTTTTGGGCCGAGACCCTTCATCAGAAATGGGGGAGGGGAAGAGGGTTCTGAAATAAATAGGGAGAGAGGGGGAGGCGGATAGAAGATGGATAGAGGAGAGGATAGGTAGAGAGGAGACAGACAAGTCAAAGAGGCTGGGATGGAGCCAGTAAAGGTGAGTGTAGGTGGGGGGGGCTAGGGAGGAGATAGGTCAGTCCAGGGAGGACGGACAGGTCAAGGGGGCGGGATGAGGTTAGTAGATAGGAGATGGGGGTGGGGCTTGAGGTGGGAGGAGGGGATAGGTGAGAGGAAGAACAGGTTAGGGAAGTGGGGACGAGCTGGGCTGGTTTTGGGATGCGGTAGGGGGAGGGGAGATTTTGAAAGCTTGTGAAATCCACATTGGTACCATTGGGCTGCAGGGTTCCCAGGCTGAATATGATTTGCTGTTCCTGCAGCCTTTGGGTGGCATCATTGTGGCATTGCAGGAGCTCAGGATGGACATGTCGTCTGAGGAATGGGAGGGGAAGTTGAAATGGTTCGCGTCTGGGAGGTGCAGTTGTTTGTTGCGAACTGAGCGCAGGTGTTCTGCAAAGCGGTCCCCAAGCCTCCGCTTGGTTTCCCCGATGTAGAGGAGGCCACAACGGGTACAGCGGATGCAGTATACCACATTGGCAGATGTGCAGGTGAACATCTGCTTGATGTGGAAAGTCTTCTTGGGGCCTGGAATGGGGGGGCGGGGGGAGGTGTGGGGGCAGGTGTAGCACTTCCTGCGGTTGCAGGGAAAAGTGCCGGGTGTGGTGGGGCTGTAGGGGAGTGTGGAACGGACAAGGCAGCCACCACCAAAGACATTTTTCCCTCCCCACCCTTATCTGCTTTCCGGAGGGACCACTCCCTCCGT
Organism: Ginglymostoma cirratum; assembly: GCA_024137785.1. Lineage (NCBI taxonomy): Eukaryota > Metazoa > Chordata > Chondrichthyes > Orectolobiformes > Ginglymostomatidae > Ginglymostoma > Ginglymostoma cirratum. The sequence goes on from JAHRHZ010000021.1 coordinate 44,078,935, forward strand.
GACTCCCTTGTCCGCTCCACACTCCCCTCCAGCCACACCACACCCGGCACTTTTCCCTGCAACCACAGGAAGTGCTACACCTGCCCCCACACCTCCCCCCTCACCCCAATCCCAGGCCCCAAGAAGACTTTCCACATCAGGCAGATGTTCACCTGCACATCTGCCAATGTGGTATATTGCATCCGCTGTACCCGTTGTGGCTTCCTCTACATCGGGGAAACCAAGCGGAGGCTTGGGGACCGCTTTGCAGAACACCTGCGCTCAGTTCGCAACAAACAACTGCACCTCCCAGTCGCGAACCATTTCAACTCCCCCTCCCATTCCTCAGATGACATGTCCATCCTGGGCCTCTTGCAATGCCACAGTGATGCCACCCGAAGGCTGCAGGAACAGCAAATCATATTCAGCCTGGGAACCCTGCAGCCCAATGGTATCAATGTGGATTTCACAAGCTTCAAAATCTCCCCTCCCCCAACCGCATCCCAAAACCAGTCCAGCTCGTCCCCGCTTCCCTACCCTGTTCTTCCTCTTACCAATCCCCTCCTCCCACCTCAAGCCCCACCCCCATCTCCTATCTACTAACCTCATCCCGCCCCCTTGACCTGTCCGTCCTCCCTGGACTGACCTATCTCCTCCCTAGCCCCCCCCACCGACACTCACCTTTACTGACTCCATCCCCGCCTCTTCGACTTGTCTGCCTCCTCTCCACCTATTCTCTTCTCTATCCATCCTCTATCTGCCTCCCCCCTCTCCCTATTTATTTCAGAACCCGCTTCCCCTCCCTCATTTCTGATGAAGGGTCTAGGCCCGAAACGTCAAGCTTTCCTGCTCCTATGATGCTGCTTGGCCTGCTGTGTTCATCCAGCTCCACACCTTGTTATCTTAAATTAGAAATGGATTTGGGTTTTGCATCACAAAACAAGGCAAATGGGATATGAAAAAAACCTTGACAGATTTTTAAAGAGAATTGAACTATTACAGTCAGATACTCAGTGAGCTTTAACAGTATTAAGTACATCAACAAAATAATTTAACTTGTTCATGTACAAACTTTATGCAAAATGGACACGTATTCTTAATATAGTTAAAGGTTAATGTAATTGGGCAGGTTCAGAAGCAAATGACAAATCCAAAAGGATTAACATTGAGGATTGTTAACTACTCACCAGGATGATATCATTTAGACTTCTGAGGGGAATAGTTTAGGAACATGCTGGAGTGAGACCTAACATCTGGTACTGCTTAATGTCTTTCATATCAATGTAATCTATAGCTGCCTGGTGACATGCAATAAACAATATCAGATTTACTACAAGGGACTCTTCTAGTTAGACAAAGAAGCGCTTTTCCTCTTCTGAACAGGTCAAGCAGGTACCGTAGTTTCCGAGACATGAAGAGGCAGCAACCAACATCATGAACAGTGTAATGAGCTTGCAAGTGCCTGTAACAATGAATTATAATAGGAGACTGAATAGATATTACTCTGTCCCAGCCCTTTCCGTGTGTCTTTGCTGTTTGGGCAGGAACAGCACTTCCTTTTCATGCCCATGTGTCTATATGGTTATGGTTGTTAACCTATCCTCATCAGTCAGCAACCACACACACTCTCATCCAGTAGCATTCCCTAGACAATGCTCAAGAGTGGGACACTAGTTGATTTCTCCCGAGCTAATGTTGGAACGTTGTTGAAAATTGAACATTCCCTATCATCATCTGAACTGAACCAGCATTTGTGGGAAATCAGTTCTAATCTTCCCTCGACGACTGTCTCCTGTACCACATTGTGTGCTTAACCAACTAGCTATCAGAGGTGATATTGCCATTGCAATTTGTTGGTTAAAAGCTGGAAAATTGCTAACTATTAAATGACTATTTAATGATTATTAAAATAATTCAATGTCCGAGTTCAAAATCATCAATCCCCATGTGTTGGCAACAGTGGACTTAAGGTAACACTCTTGTCTGATTGGCATACTCTTGTCTCTGATATAGAAGGTTTGTCTTCAAGCTTCACTCCAGAGACTCATTCCTGCACTCTGGGCTGAGATTTAATTTAACAATGCAATGCGAAGGCGCTGTCTTTTGGATAAAATGTTGAATCAAATCACCTTTTGCCATCTCAGATGAATAAAAGGGATTTCAGAATGTGGAACCTCTCCCCAGTATCCTCGAAAACATTCACTCTTCAGACAACATCACTAAAACAGATTATCTGGCCATTGTTGCTGTTTCTTGATGGCTACAATTTCCCCATTTAACAACATGACTAAACTTCAAAATCACCTCATTTGCTGTAAAGTGCTTTGGGAGATCCCAAAGTTGTGAATGGTGCTAATTCAATATGCTTTGCTTTTACCATTGGGAGGATTGCTTTTTCAGACTATTTTCGCTTTTAGTCACTGACAATAATACGCAGAAACTGTGCAGGAGGAGGACAATTTAATGGTTGGGCAAGTTGATTATATTGGCATATGTGAGTAGAGTTACAGAGGTTCACAGCATGTGAATGTGAGCTGTACTAGGTTGACATGTGGAAACACAGCACAGCCACTCTTGCAAAAACAGTACATCTTTATTAACATTGCAGAGGTTGAAAACCAGTGCATTTTCATTTGAAATGGTTGTGAAATGTAATCTGTTCTTTGAGTTGTAGCTTCAGACATGAACTCATCATATTTTGAACAAATCTGCTTGGCAGGTCATCATGCTTTATTTTGGAACGAATTCTGATCCACTTCTATTAAACTCAGAGTTGTCTTCATCCATGGCAAAGGTATGGAGAAATATCTGTCAGGTGGATGACTACTTTTATTAGTTTAAAATAGCGTGTTCAGGTAATTTCTCTTTATCTATTTACCCCAGAGTTATGAATGACATTTACAACTACATCCCTGATAATTCGACATGTACCTCACATTGCTGAAGCAAACTGGATTAGTTGACTTTTTTCTGAATAAGATATCTTATTCAACAATGATTGGACACCAACGTACTAACAACCCTCTGAACATTTGAACACATGTAGCTCAGACAGTAAAGTCAAAGAATCAGAAACAGAAATGAGATGACATTAACTGATCGAATGCCATAAAGGAGACACATTTGTCATTTGATCAGCTCAGTTTAGATTATCTATGACTTCTCCTATGCACATTGGAATGAAATATCTGCATTTGAATAAAGTACAGTATGATTCATTTTCAATGGCCTGCATCATCTTTTGAAACTGAAGCATGTTGATCTCATGTACAGTCGTTCAGGGAGATTTTGTTGGTTTGTCTTCAGAGAATTCTACTAATCTGTATCTGGTACAGAGTGGTGCCTTCCCATTTGGTATAATGAGGTTCTTCATTAGAATTCTCACTGAGACACTCACCTTACAGGAATTTAATTAAAAAAGAGCTTTACCTTGGTGCACAAGAAGCCAAGTAAAGATTAGGCCATCAACATGACAGGCATTGAAAGAAAGTAGAACAAAAAACACTTCCAGCATTAATTTGCTTCTCAGAAAATGGAACTTTACATTAATATATTTAAATTTTCAGCGTCAGAGAGGTTGACCAGCACTAATGATCACTTATTAAACCATTTAACTAATTTATTTCTTTTTGGAAAATCCTTAGCTTTTCATCCAGTTAGATGTAAACCTAATCAGTAACTGACCTAAATTAGCACCATTACATAGACTTTTGTACATTTTTGTTAGTAAAAAAACTAGAACTCTATCCTATGGAGAAGTAGAAGATATCTGAAGCAGCAGCTGGATTTCGGTGTTTAACTACATGTATGGATTCCAGAAATTGCTGTCAACTTTATTCAGTAATAACAGAGAGTGCTGAAAGGCTCATTATATTTAGTTTAGCAAATTTAACGCTGTTATGAATAGACACTGATTACATGGGATCACTTTTTGCTTGTTTTGTGCCTCAGCCTAATATACAGCGTTAATTAAATTAATTCTTTTTGTTTATTGGTCAATTAATTACATTTGAGAGAGAAGAAAAATCGTCATTGATTAACTTGCTTTCTTTATATATTCCATGACCAGACTCCATCTGCTTTGTTAGTAATTGACTGTACATATTTACAGTAACGTATGGCTAATGTGACTGATGACTGACTTCCTAATAACCTCATCCAAACAATACTATCATTAATTGCTACATTAATGGAACTGAGGTGGTTCTGGTCTCATACATAGACAGCTTTTGCTGACAGGGCAGAAGATCTTGGTTCCTTTGTGATTCCCAGTTTAAAATCATTCCGTTCACTCACATGTGTTACAGAATCATCAGTTTTACAATACAGAAAGAGATCATTGGGCCCATCATGTCTACATCACCTCTTAAAAAGAGCCATCCTGTTAGTCCCTTTCTTTTGGAATGTATATCAAAATGTTTTTTTGAACTTAGCTGCATCTACAATATAGCGTCAAGTGGCCAAGGCCAATTGTATTTGAGGCTGAGACTTTTTGTGTGTTGAAAAAGGCTGTTGGAAGTGGGCAGAGGCATAACATTTTCAGGATATTATATAAATTCAATACTATTTTGACAATAATGTTAGATTGTTTCTAGCCAGGATTATGCTCTATTCAGTTTCAGTTCATGTCACTGTCACCTCTGAATCAGAAGGTTCCAGGTTCAAGTTCCACCACACTCCAGAGGAGTTCTGAAAGAGTACCTCATTGTTGGAGGCAGTATCTTTCAGATAAGATATTAAACCAAGACCCTTGCTGCTCTCGCATGTGGATGTTACCCTTTGTATCTTGGTCAATATTTATCTTACAACCATTGTAAAATCAGATTGTCTGGTCATTATCACTTTCTTTTTGTGAAAGTTCACTGTCCAAATTACAGTCGCCCAAATTATACAAATTATACAAAATATACAAATTATAGGTGCCCCACTAAAGCCATGACTGCATTTCAGCAGCTGTAAGGCACCTGGAGACATCTATATAGTGGTCATGACAGGTGCTTTACAAATGCAAGTCTTTCTTTTTCACTACCACTTCCTTCTAGAAAACAATTCTAGAAAACAATGAATGTGACTGAAGATACATTGGCAAGCTTTCATCTCCTGGAGATCCAGATTTTGACTTTCTGTTGAAATTGTGGCTTAATTACCGAGTTCATGTCCTTTTAAATCTCTAATTTTTCCTAGCTTTTCTTTTAGGGCTGGATTCTTGCACTGGATTTATTTAAAGTTGTTTGTTTTGTAGCTTAAATAAACTCTGAGGCCTTCCTGATTCTGTAGCCATGGTCAAAGCTTTGGCCCTTTCACTGTCTCGAGCAGGTGCACCTCTTGGAGTATAATTACAATCGCAGCAATGCTTGCTGTGAGAGATTAGGACTTTCTTTATATTCGCTTACCTCTCCTTTCTGTTGTTTGCACTGATTTTTCATAAAGTTATTTCCTTTTGGGATCTTTACTTCATAGAACCTTTATTTGTTGTGGTGGGAACGAGAAAAAGAAGAAAACCTACTGAGGACACTTTGTTGGCACGGTGAGATTGAGTTTCGAGTCATACAGTGCAGAAACAGGCCCTTCAGTCCAACTCGCCTATGCTGACCAAGTTTTCCAAACTCAACTGGTCCCACTTGCCGGCGCTTGGCCTACATCCCTCCAAACTTTTCTTATTCATGTACTTATCCAAATGTCTTTTAAACATTGTAACTGTACCTGCATACACCACCTCCTCTGGAAGTTCATTCTGCATACTTACCACTGTCTGCATAAAAAAGTTGCCCCTCGCGTCCTTTTTAAATCTTTCTCCTCTTACCTTAAAAATATACCCCCAGGTCTTGAAATCCCCCACCTTAGGGAAAAACCATCTGCCATTCACTTTATCTATACCCCTCATGATTTTAAAAAGCTCCATAAGGTCACCCCTTTGCTCCAGTGAAAAATGTCCCAGCCTATCCAACCACTCCCTATAACTCAAACCTTCCATTCCCAGAAACATCCTGGTAAATCTTTTCAGAACCCTCTCCAGCTTGATAATATCCTTCCCAAAACAGAGCAACCAGAGCTTGACACAATACTCCATCCCCATTTTGCGCTACTATGTAGAATAAAAGAGAATTTCACTAAGTATCCTTAATAAACTCAAAGAAATAATCCATTCATTGTAAAATAATAGTATTTTCTAAAATCAAGTGGGCAAACAGGTTAACAACAAAACTGACATCTAGAATTTTAAAAAAAAATTCACTAATGGGACATGGGCATCGGCTGCTGGCCACTATTTATTGTCCATCGCTAGTTGCCCTGAGAAGGTAGTGGTGAGCTGCCACCTTGAACTGCTGCAATTAGAACTTTATGACCATTTGAATATAAATACAAACATACTCAAATCATATAAAATACAACTCTGCAGAGATGGTATATTCTTGTTTAATGAAAAAGGCAAAGTCAGACAAAAGAAAAGTGTCCGAAAACAAGGCATACAGAATTTGTTGATTTTTCATAGTCTGTCGGGCTTTTTGTCAATGAAATTGAATTGTTGACAGCCGTAGACTGATAGAAGATTTTCAGTTCGGATTGAAATCAAGCTGAATCTGAATTTTGGACAGCAGTCACAGCCTTCTGGGTTTAAGGGTTTTCAGGATTTATCAGGTAGTCAGAAATCCTGATCTACTGAGGTAATGAGGTCAACCAGGTGGGCCTCTTAGAGTATGAGTTCCTTGATTGGGGCTGTTAATCTGGTCGAATCAGGGAGCCCTGGCTGACAGATATAGTCAGGACTGTCAGACATCCCAATTACTCTGAGAGCTGGCTCTGAGGGATCTGGATCAATATCTAAGACTCTCCACATGTAAATGAATGGTGCCTTGATGTGATGACATGGACCTCTGTGGACATATTTCATCTGACACTTGGAAACTTTAACAAGCTCCCAATAAGTCCTACTGAGAGAAGAAGAGTAGGAGAGCCTTACAACTGCAGGCTTTTCTTTCCTTACTGATCATGTAGCTCTGTGAAAACAGCAATCAAATCCAGCAGGAGTTGCTCAGCAACCATCAGTACATGGCCCCATAATCTTTTCCAAAGCCAAATTTTACACCAATTAAGAGCTATAAATTCTATCTCTTATTGCTGTAAAAGCTTTAGCTGTCTCTTTCTTTAAGATCATTTGAATTTTTGTAAACAGCAGGTAAACTACAGTGTATATTCAACAGTTTACCTCATTTTCCAAGAAACTACATGGTTAAAATCCCTCTTAATTCTGGAAAGTGTCACAATAGTTTCACATCTTTCAGTTTTTCGCATAGTGTATAAATATATATATTTATTCTGAAGAATATCACCTTGCCCTTCTATATGGTAGGAATAATAGGTTTGGAAGATAATGTTGAGGAAGTCTTGCGAGTTGCTTCCTGATACATGAATTCAGTGCTTGACACTATGAAGAAACAGTGCATTTTTGGGCAAGTCACCATGTTAGACAATGAGATTTGGTAGATCTATTAGCACACAGAACTATACATGACAACAAAAACAGTTAAAGAAATATTATATCCCAAAATATTGTAGAATATAAAAACCAAAAGAACTGCAGCTGCGGGGATAGTAGGAACTGCCGATGCTGGAGTCCGAGATGACAAGGTGTGGGGCTGAATGAACACAGCAGGTCAGGCAGCATCAGAGGAGCAGGAAAGCTGACATTACGGGTCTGGACCCTTCTTCAGATCATCTTTCCTGCTCCTCTGGTGCTGCCTGGCCTGCTGTGCAGATGCAGGGACCCTGTTCTGAGGGTCACTCAATTCTGAGGAAGGGTCACTTGACCCAAAACAGACCTGCTGAGCTTTTCCAGCAATTTCTGTTTTCATTATTGTAGAATATACTTCATTAAGATTGCAGCTGAAAATTACTGAAATAAGGAAACATACCAATGGATTATATTGAAGATGTGGTTCCTGATCAGCTGAGACTCTGTAAATATCATTTGGGAAAGTAACTGGCCAGGGCCAATAATCACAGCATGAAAGGAAGATAAAAATCTTTAGAACCACCAAGCGTATCAAAGCAGTTTGCAGCCAATGAAATATATATTAAAATATAATCATTGTTAAAATGCGGCAGCTAATTTGAGTCAAGCAATCTCCAAAGCATAGCAATGCAGTAGTGACCAGATAATCTGTTTTTGTAGTGTGGATAAGGAAATAGATTTTGGCCACAATAGCAGGTAGAAACTCTCTCCTCTTCAAAGTAGTGCCATGGGAGTCTGTTTCATTCACTCAAGCAGGTAGACAGTCCCTCAGTTTAACATCTCATCTGAATACCAACAACAGTGCAGTGCACCCTCAACACTGCACCACTAAGTCAGTCTTGATTTTTACACTAAAACCTTGAGTGGACTTTGAACCCAGAACCTTGTGAAACTAAGGCGCATAGCTGACTTTGCAGCATGAAGGTGGATAGATATTCTGCAATGATGCTGAATTGTTTTTGTGAGTTTCTATTTTGAAGTAGTCCTCAGGAGACTGAGTGGAGCAGAGCTCGACATACATAATTTGTGGAAAGAACAGGCTTATGGAGCTAAATAGGTTTATTTTTGCATTTATTGCATACGGTATATATTTTAAACACAACATTCACACAGTGTAGGGAGATGATTAGTTCTTTAGAAATAATTGCCTGCAGACATTTTCTTTCAAACCGAGAAAAAGTTGCTAAAGTTTAATGGATTCTATTTTTAAAAAGGTGGAATAAAATTATGAGGCAGCTAGTTGAATGCACTTTAATAATTTACTTCTTTATGAGTATTATATTGTCGTACCAGCATGGTGGAATCTATTCTCATTCTAATTTCCAGGCAACTGTGAGAGCTATTATAAAATCACTTCAGAAAAACAGATTGAGCAACATACCGATGAGCAAACTGAACTAAAGTGCAATGTTGGCCTTTCTGCACTGTTCTAGTGTACAGTTGAATGAATGAATTGTAGGATACAAGCATTTCATTAGACATGGGAGCTGATCTAGACCATGCGGCCATCTAGTCTGCTCTGCCATTCAGTGAAATCATAGGTAGTCTGATAATTGTCAAATCCACTTTCCTGTCTTTCCCCCATAACCTTTCATTCACCCTACTGATTAAAAAATCTGTCCAAATGAGCCTTGTGTGTACTTAATGATCCTTACTGTATGGACCTCTGAGGTAAAGAATTTGGCAGATTGACTACTCCTGGAAAGGAAAACTTCTTCCTCATCCTTGCTTTAAATGGCTGGTCCCTTACTCTGAGACTATGCCTCTGTCCCAGACTCTCCCATAAGCAAGGACAACCACTCTGCGTCTGCCCTGTCAAAACTCATAAGAGTCCTATATGTTTCAACCAGTTCGTCTCTCTGTTAATTACCAATGAGTACAGATCCAACTTAACCTTTCCTCTTAAGAAAAAAAAACTTCCATACCCAGGACGAACTGAGTGCACGTTCTCTGGACTGACTCCAATGCCGGTTTATCTTTTCTTATGTAAGTATACCAACTATTAATAATATTCCAGCTATGGTCTAAATAGAGCCTTGTTTAATTTTAGCAAGACTTCTCTATTTTTATAAAACAAAGAACAGTGGATGCTGGAAATCTGAAACAATACATAAGTTGCTGGAGAAACACAGAAAGTCCGGAAGCATTTGTGGAGAGAAAGCAAAGCTAACATTTCAAGTCCTTCTTCACATTACTCTGCTATCTTTCCACAGGTGCCATAGAGTTTCTCCAGCACTGTTTGTTTTTGGTCCCTGTTTTCATACTCCTTCCTTTTGAAATGAACTCCAACTTTCCATCCGCCTTCTGTATCACCCTCTTAACTTGATACTAGTGTGTGATTCAAGCATGAGGGCCCTGAAATCTTGCTGTGTAGCAGCTGTCTACAGTCTTTCTGTATTTAATTAATATGCAGCTTCTCTAGTCTTCCTGCCAAAGTGCATAACCTGACGTTTTCCTACATTTTATTCCATCTACCAAGTTTTTGCCCACTGATTTAATCTGTTATTATCAATTTGAAAACTATGTCATCCTCACTATTTGACTTCTGACATATTTTTCTGTAATTTACAAACTTGGTGATAGTACATTCATTTCTGTCGTACCAGTCAATGTATATTGTAAATAATTGTGGTTCCAATACTGATCCAAGTAGCACTCCACTATTTATATGTTGCCATACTGAAAATGTTCCTACTCCCCCTTATTCCAACCCTCTGTCTTCTACTGGTTAACCAAACCTCTACATATGCTATTATACTATTCCCAACACCATTGGCTCTTATTGTATTAAGTAGCCTTTTGTACAGTAACTTAACAAACTCCTTTCGAAAATCAAAATATACTACATCTTCTGATTTCCCTTTATCCACCCTGTTTGTTACGACCACAACGAATTTTAATAAATTCTGATTGATTATATTATGTATTTCTAAATTATTTGCTGTTGTATCCTTTAAAGCAGGTTCAAATATTTTCCAAATAGAGACAAAAAGACTATAGTAGCTGGAATCCAAAGCGGACAAACAGGAGGCTAGACGAACACGGCAAGCCAGACAATATCTGAAGGAAAGGAGAAATTAACATTTTGGGTATTACCCTTCTTCAGGACTGGATGTGGGAGTAGCAGGAGCTGCAGATAAAGTGAGGGAGGGGAGGCAGGGTAGCAGAATGGTGGTGATAGGTGGATACTGGTAGTAGGCACGACCTGGTTGGTTGATGGGAGGGATGAATCTGGTTGGTGGCTGGAAGGGACAGTCAGAAGGTGTAATGGAAGGGAGAATGTGGGGCTGGAAAGGGAGCTGGGGGATGGGTGGGAGGTTATTTGAAATTGGAGAGCTCAGTGTTGAGTCCTCCAGGTTGTAGGGTGCCCAGGTGGAAGATAAGATGTTGTTCTTCAAATTTACGTACTTAGTCGCTGTGAGACTGGACAAGGCCAAGGACGGACATGTCAGAGGGGAGTGGGGGGTGGCATTTGAAATGGCAGTGACCGGGTGGTTAGGTTGGCCGTAATGGGGATGCTCGGCGAAACAAACAGTCACTGAGTCTATATTTGGTCCCACTGATTTCAAAAAGACCACATTGGGAGCACTGGATGCAATAGACTAGGTTGGAGGAAATGCAGGTGAAGCTCTGTCTCACCTGGAAGGGTTCTTCAGGGCCCTGAATGGAGGTGAGGAAGGTAGCGTGTGGGCAGGTGCTGCATCTTTTATAGTTACAGGGGAAGGTACTGGGCAGGTTGGAGTGATTGGTGGGGAGTGTAGCATGAATAAAAAGTGGTGAAGGGAATGGCCCTTGCAGAAGGCAGTGAGGGGTAGGGAGTGGAAGATGTTCCAGGTAGTGGGGTCTGATCGGAATTGGTGAAAGTGTTCGAAGATGAATGTTGGATGCAGAGCTGGCAGGGTGGAAAGTGAGGACAAGGGGGACCCTACCTTTATTATGTTTGGACGGGGGCGTGTTTAAGAGCTGTGGAGCAGGGAGGAGGTGTATTGGAGGGCTGTCTGGATGACGGAGGCGGGTAGGGGGGAAGAAAGAGTGTTGTTTGAAAAAAGCAGACATCCAGGATGTTTGGGTGTAGAACATCTCCTCATCAGAGTAGATGGGATGGAGATGGAGGAATTGGGAAAATGGGATCAGCGATAGTAGGAACTGCAGATGCTGGAGAATCTGAGATAACAAGGTGTAGAGCTGGATGAATATAGCAGGCCAAGCAGCATCAGCTGCTTTCCTGCTCCTCTGATGCTGCTTGGCCTGCTGTGTTCATCCAGCTCTACACCTTGTTATCTGGGAAAATGGGATGGAGTTTTTTGCGGGATACAGGGTGGGAGGAGGTGTAGTCTAGGTAGCTATGGGAGTCTGTGATAATAGGAACTGCCGATGCTGGAGAATCTGAGATAACAAGATGTAGAGCTGGATGAACACAGCAGGCCAAGCAGCATCATAGGAGCGGGAAAGCTCCGGGCCTAGACCCTTCAGCAGAAATGTGTTCATCCAGCTCTACACCTTGTTATCGCTAGCTATGGGAGTCTGTGAGTTTATAGTAAATGTCGATTCATAAACTGTCACTGGAAATTGAAATGGAGTGGTAAAGAAAGGGGAGGAAGGTGTCTGAGATAGACTAAGTGAATTTGAGGGCAGGGTGGAAGTTGTTAACGAAGTTGATGAACTGCTCCAGTTCAGCCTGGGTGCAGGATGCAGCACCGATGCTGTCATTGATGTAACAGTGGAAGAGTTGGGGAACAGTACCGGTGTACGTACAGAAAAGGGACTGTTCGACATAACTGACAAACAGGCAAGCGTGGCTGGGGCCCATACGAGTGCCCATGGCAACCCCCGGGATTTGGAGAAAGTGGGAAGAATTGACGAAAATAGTCATTAACTGATGGAAATTAGAAAATGTAATTTTTAATTAATAAATACATAGCTTACACTCTACCCTTTATAAAAAAGAGACAAACAAGACATGGTTGCCAAAGATGGAAAATAAATGAAGAAATAATGAGGGAAACATAGGAACACAGGATTTGATGAGTTGCTTTCATTCTCTTCCTTTAAATTTCTTTTAAGTTTTTATGCTAATGAGATGAAATTATTTGTACTCTCATGCTGTCATTAATTTGTTCATTGAAAATTTCGTTGTCATTAAAAGCATTTTATTCCTCCTTCAACAGAGAATTTGCAGAGAACGGTGAGTGAGGCATCTAGTTACTATTGGAGAATTTCTAGTACTCCACCACGGAAGAGAAAGAGACAGAAAGGGATTTTTTGATGCTTTCTCTTTGCAGGCTAGATCCTTCTCTGTTGCACTGTTCCACAAAAGGCATGGTTACCTGGTCAGGATCCAACAAGCAAATTGTTTTCTAGCAGTTTTCCTTCAGTTGAGAAACCATTGGCCCCACTGTGTCTGTTCCAGTAAGCATAATTCTTAAACTGCAACCATCTCTTTACACAGTCTTCTTGGTTTAACGCAGTATTTTCCTTTTTTTTTGTCCTGAGTCTAAAAATAAAGAAAATGAAATCATGTTTACATGCAACAAACATCAAATGTGCTGGACAAACTCAGCCAGTCAGGCAGTACAAGTAGAGAGAAAAAAGAGTTAACTGAGTCTGATATAACCCTTCTTCAGCACACTGTTTCTAGGGAAAAAAGTTCTTGACCTGAATTTAGGCTCTAAATTTAGATTTTTCTGATGAAGGGTTTAGGCCCGAAACGTCAAGTTTTCCGGCTCCTATGATGCTGCTTGGCCTGCTGTGTTCATCCAGTCCCACACCATGTTATCTCGGATTCTCCAGCATCTGCAGTACCTTTTATCTCTCATCAGGGAATTACACTGCTTCAAAGCCTGCAGCAAACATTCTGGGAAATATTGATACTTCCTGACAGTATTTTGACAGCTTTACATCGACTTCTAAAGGAGAATTTGTAACAGGAGGCTGAACAAACATTGCAAATTTTTTTAATTGCAGAAGGGTTGGTCTCCCCTTCACTGGGTATTGATACCATTGACAGTGTATGGAGGTGTATGAAATACTTGAACATGATGTTACTGTGGAGGCTGTTAAAGGATGCTCAATGATACTATATTCATTTTATTGCGCAGAATGCTCCTGCTTTTCCTTGTTCTCCTACTTCCTGACTACCATAACCCGAAATTTTAAGCCGGATGGTCTAAATGAATCTGTATAAGACATTAACAATTGTTTCATATTCTTCTAATCGAACAAACTTTTCCTGTCCATCTTTTGTTATGATAGAGTTATGCAGTCCACATTTCTGGATTAAAGCTTCAGATTCATTATTTGTCACACAAAACACATATTCATGTATTACAACCAGAGGTTTCGTCTAAATTGACTAACACACTACTGAATAGTTCTTCAAAAACTGGGTATTAAAGGTGCTAAGAGATAGCAAGAGCTGCAGATGCTGGAGTCAAAGATAAAACCGTGTGGAGCTGGAGGAGCACAGCAAGCCAAGCAGTATTGGAGGAGCAGGAAAATTGACATTTCGAGTAAGGACCCTTCTTCAGAAAAAGGTGCTGGTTTGATTATGTGTTGAGGATTAACTAGTACCTGACATGTACAGCATTTTTTACAGAGCTGCACTATATCCTTATGAAGTCTTGGCCAGATAAAATACCTGCTTATTAACGCTTGAAGTTTCTGTATTCCTATATGTTCTGCCATAGAAATTTCATGTAAAATTTGCAGTATCTCTTTATGCTATCTGGGTGGTGCCACTATTCTTCATCCATAGCTCTGTGAATATGTCTCCAATTCCTCGTCAGGATTCCATTTTTAATATTCTCAGAACTCAGCTGCAGTGTGTGCTGTCCATGTTAACTAATTTAAGTCAGGATCTCCTTTCTGAGCCTCAATTAATGTAGATATAACAAACACTTCCTCTGAATTATTGTCGTTCAGTAAAGTTTCAACTACCCTAACATCTGCTTGTGGTATTAATTTGACCTCTAGTGATGGAATTGGAAAAATGACTGGAACTTGTTCTTGTAACTCTTCCATCTCTTTAATCCCCTTGGGCTTTCTGTAATTATACGTGAAGCTGTAACCTTCGCTCCAGCTAAATCATTATCCAGCAGTAAATCCATTCTATCCATGGATAATTTTCTATATACTCCTACTACCACTGATCTGGATAAGAAGTCAAACGCTGACTTAGTACAATAGAATTGGGATACTCTCCATTTATCCTCTTTACTAATACTTTGGCATTCAATGGAGACTCTGGAGGGAACACTAAATCCATCTCCAGCGAAAGAGTCTGAGTAGCTCCTATATCTTTTAATAAGTGTACGGGTTTTATGGCATTATTTGAAGGAAAATAACCAATCTTTTCTTTTTATTAAAAAATCCTCATGTAGCTCATGTATCTTATTCAGCTCACATGCATCCATAGCAGTTTTTACTTCTCGTTCCCAGTTTGTAATGTCACGATCCTAGCTGATGTTACACATCTATCTTCAGTCAAGACTTCTTCAGAGCTCCCACACAGAAACCAAAACTGCCTTCTTAGGCCTGGCAGGCAATTACAACATTTCCTGTATTCCAAGGATTTTATTTTTTCCTAATTATCTGCCATGTGGGAGCCTGTCAAATGTTTTACTAAAATTCATGTAGAGAGCATCCACTGCACTATCCTTATCAATCTTTCTTATTAGTTCTTCAAAAATTTGAATTAAGTCAGTAAACTGCGCTCTCACCTTAACACAAAACCATGCTGAGTATTCATAATTAATCTCTGCCTCTGCAAGTAAGGGTTAATCCTATCTCTCACAATTAAATCCAGTACACACTAACATGAGTTCAGTTTATAATTATTTGGGCTATCCCTCCTTTTTTGTAAAATGACACAACATTTGTAGTGTTAACTTTTCTAGATGTGATTGATCTGTCCCTTAGAATTTTGCTCTTTGGAATCTATCTATTCTGTGCATTCTGTAATATCCCCTTAAATGTCTTTCACTGCAAAACTCTGTTGACTTATCTTTTAGGCCAATTTGTCTATTCATTTTAGCCAATTCTGCTTTATGCCCTTATAGTTGCCTTTATTTAGATATTAAAAAATTGTCATACTATCTCCTCTCTCCCTCAGACAGAAGGTAAAATTAAATCATCCCCTTATCTCTTAAGGTAACCCTCTCACTCACCCAATTCCAGGTATCAATTGAGTGAGCCTTCAAAGGTTAGAATGTTTTTCGCTCCATGTTCTGATTCAGCTTTGACTCAATAATGGCATTATTCCAGGTCAAAAGGCTGTGGGTTCAGATCTCACTTCAGAATTATGATCACAAAGTTCAGGCTGATATTTCAGTGTAGGGCTGAGGGAGAATTGCACTGTCAGAGATGCTTTCTTTCAGATGAGGTGTTAAACTCAAGTCTTGGCTACTTTATAATGTCTGTATAAAGCATTCAGTAGTACTGTTAGAAAAGGAGGAGGGAGCCCGCCCTGATATCCAGGCCAATATTTATCCCTAGACCCACATCACTAACTTAGCCTATCTGGTTAATTATCATTATGTTGATTGTGGAACCTTGCTCTGCAAATTGTTTGCTTTGTTACTTACATTCTAATAGCTGTTATATTTAAAAATTACTTCATTGGCTGTAAAGCACTTTGGGTGGTTCTGAGCTTTTGAATGGTGCTGCGTAAATGCAAAACATTCCTTCCTTTCTGAAAAAATACATTACCTCTGGAACTCCACGAGATATTAAGATATTCAGTACCAACAACAGGAGGTCTAATTTCTGCAGCATCCATCATGATATAGTTTCACTTGATATTGAGCGGTAAAGGCAAATTGTAGCTTGTAAGGATCTGAAGTTCTTTTACTTACCAGAGAATCGGAAAATGGTTACGGCACAAAAGGAGACCATTTGGCCCATCATGCCTGTGTCATCTATCTGTAAGAGCTACTGAACTATTTTCACTCATCTGCCTCTATCCTACAGTCCTGCAATCTTTCCCTTTCAGATTATTATCCAATTCCTTTTGAAAAGCCATAATTGAATCTGTCACCTTCACAATCTCAGAGAGTGCACTCCAGACTCTAACCACTGACTGCGTAAATAATTTTTTGCCAATCACTTTAAATTGATGTTCTTTGACTTTAAACTCTTTCATCACTGGGATCAGTTTACTCTGTCTAGAACCCTCATGATTTTCAGTCCTATCATCAAACCTGCATTTAGCCTTCTGTTTGTAAAGGAAAACACCCCCAATTCCTCCAAACTGTTCACATAACTGATGTCCTTTGTCCATAGAAGCATTCCAGTAAGTACTTTCTGCAGAGTGCCTTCATACCTTACCTAGATTATCCGAGAATTGTACACAATGTTCCACTTGAGGCCAAACAAGTGTTTTGTAAAGGTTCAATATAAGTTCCTTGTTTTTTGTATTCTATGCCTCCATTTATAAAGCCTACGGTTCCAAATGCATTATTACCTCTTTCTCAAACTGCCCGTAATCTTTAGCATTTTGTGTCCATTTGCCTGCAGTTTCCTCTGCTCTTGAACCACCTTTAGAGTTGACCCTCTTAGTTTATATTCCCTCTCTTTGTTCTTCCTCCCAAAATGTACGAACTCATAATTCTCAACATTAAGTTTTGTCTGTCATGCATTCACCATCTATGAGCCTATCCATTCCCTCTGGAGTTTAATACTAAAGTTCTCATCAATCATAATGCTTCCAAATTTGGTCTCATCAGCATATTTTGAAGTTCTTCTCTCATGCCCCAAGTCAAATTCATCAATATGTATCTGGAAGAGTAGCCATCCAGATAATGATCCCCTGGAGAACTCTACATTATACATTCTTCCAGGTTGAGGAAACACTGATAGAAAATGTTCGTATTTTTAGGTCTCTTTTCACACTCTGTCTTATTTCTTTTATTGCTTTGCCCCTGAACTTTCTGTACTCAGCCCGGCTCTCACTTGAATTATCAAGCTGACATTTGTCTCATAGTTTTTCTCTTTTATTTGGATTTCCATTACTCAGGGAGCTCTGGTTTTGCCTGTTCACCTTACCCTGCTACCAGAATGTACCTTGACGGTATGGCAACAATCTCCTACTAAAAGACAACCCATTATTTCTTTACAGTTTTGCATTTGATTCTAATTTATCTGAGCCAAATCCATTGTTCCCTACTGAAATTGGCCCAATTAATTATTTTTACACGAGATTGCATCCTATTCTTTCCTATAGCTAACCTAAACCTCACAATGCTAAGATCTCTGTCTCATAAATATTTCTGGACTGGGGCTTTAACTCTCCTCCTTCCCCTGAACCAGATCCTCTGTTTCTCGCTGTGTGGGTAACATCTTGATGTAGAACATTCTCCGGAATATATTTCAAAGACTGTCCCAGTATATACTATCCCAGTATATACAAGTGTAACTGAAGCTCTGTGGAGCACAGACCTAAAAGGCAGCGGCAAAAGGAGAGGCAACAGCAGTAAACGGAGTGGAAGCCAAGTACACTGGAGACACAGAGTAAGAAACTGAGTGACAGGAGAAATACAGAGAGTGGGAGGTAATGGGCTCCAAGGCACTCAGAGCATGGAGCTTAACAGTGGTGACAAGAGAAGCAATGGATCCAGCAGGTAGAACAGCTGCGGTGCATATTCCATACGTACTAAGAAAAATAAGGAGGGTCCTTGTGGTACAGTGGTAGTATCCTATCTCCAGACTATGGAATCCTGAGTTTAAGTCCCACCTGCTCTAGAGGTGTGTAATAACATCGCTGAACAGGTTGATTAGAAAAATAGGTTAAACAAAATATTAAGAGGATCCTTGTGGCACAGTGATGATATCCTATCTCTGGACTGTGGAGTCCTGGGTTCAAGACACATCTGCTCTAGAGGTGTATAATAACATTTCTGAACAGGCTGATTTAAAAAAGGTATATTGAGCATATATTCAGTATAAATTCAATGCAAATTAAGAGCATATTGGGTGTTTACTTGTTTAACACAGTATACCTGATGTATATTCTGTTTATATTCAGTGAGAAAATCAATAAATTAATGACTTTACAGGACAATAGTTGGTGATTGTTTTTATTTCTTTAAGTGAGAGCAATGAGTTAAGCTAAGAAATTTAGTTACTTGCCCTACGTAAGTTTGGTACGTTTAAAATTTGGTATGTTTAAGTAGGTTTAAGTTTTAATTAATACTTACCTTATACTTAAATTCAATGAGTGATTGCTGAAGTTGAACCTGAGATGTTATCGCGTATGGACATTTGTTCCAACCAGTCATTCTGTTTTGGTTGCTCTTCCCGAAATAATGCAATAGGATCTTATATGAGTAGGCAGATGGAATTTCATTCTCATATCTCATCAGAAAGACAGCAACTTTAACAAGGCAGCTCTCCTTCTATGCCATACTCAGCCTAGGGATGAGAGTGTCAGTGGAAAGACCAGGATTTACTGCCTATTACTTTTCATCATTGAAAAAGTGATGATGGGCATTCTTAAACTGTTGCAAGCTTTTCTTTTTGAGAAAGTGCTCCCAAAGCACTACTAGCCGAGGCATTTTGTTTTGAATCCAAAGATGTTTTGTGTCAGCCGAGTGATTCAGTAAAGACTTGCAGCTAATGGCACAATCTTCTGAACCATATTGAATCTCAGAATTATTCAGTTGGGTATTTCATTATGTGCACTTGTGGGTGTACCTGCTTCTTTAAACAGCGGCATATGTTTGATGCATTTGACAGCAAGAATTACAGTAGCAACACCAAGGTTTTGTTTAAAAAAAAATCTAAAAGCCATTACGTTGTAACATCTCATGACAATCAAAAATCGTAGTTCCAGTTGTTTTAAAAGTGAAAATCATTTGATGACCTTATTAAGGAGCTTATTATTCGTAGGAACATCTCTCCAAAATGGCTGTACAGAGATAACGGTATAACTAATAGTTGGATAGAAAGATTGTTGCTTTATTTCAAATGATGTGTCAGACAATCATTATTTGCTAGCTTTACAATGGACAACGCTAATCCATTATCTCTTCATTTAGCTCCTTCATAAGTTTAAACTCAAATTGTATTTGTTCATTTTTATGCATCTCAGTCCAGGTTGATATACAATGGTCGTTTACCTGCATAAGAGAGTAAGACACCAACATTTGACTTTTAGACTCCCCTCCAGCCCTACCACACCCGGCACTTTTCCCTGCAACCGCAGGAAGTGCTACACCTGCCCCCACACCTCCTCCCTCACCCCAATCCCAGGCCCCAAGAAGACTTTCCACATCAGGCAGATGTTCACCTGCACATCTGCCAATGTGGTATACTGCATCCGCTGTACCCGTTGTGGCTTCCTCTACATCGGGGAAACCAAGCGGAGGCTTGGGGACCGCTTTGCAGAACACCTGCGCTCAGTTCGCAACAAACAACTGCACCTCCCAGTTGCGAACCATTTCAACTCCCCCTCCCATTCCTCAGATGACATGTCCATCCTGGGCCTCCTACAATGCCACAGTGATGCCACCCGAAGGCTGCAGGAACAGCAAATCATATTCAGCCTGGGAACCCTGCAGCCCAATGGCATCAATGTGGATTTCACAAGCTTCAAAATCTCCCCTCCCCCAACCGCATCCCAAAACCAGCCCAGCTCATCTCCACCTCCCTAACCTGTTTTTCCTCTCACCCCAAGCCACACCCCCATCTCCTATCTACTAACATCATCCCGCCCCCTTGACCTGTCCGTCCTCCCTGGACTGACCTATCTCCTCCCTACCCCCCTACCTACACTCACCTTTACTGGCTCCATCCCCGCCTCTTCGACTTGTCTGCCTCCTCTCCACCCATCCTCTCCTCTATCCATCCTGTATCCACCTTCCCCTCTCTCCCTATTTATTTCAGAACCCTCTTCCCCTCCCCCATTTCTGATGAAGGGTTTAGGCCCGAAACATCAAGTTTTCCTGCTCCTATGATGCTGCTTGACCTGCTGTGTTCATCCAGCCCCATGCTTGTTATCTCTGACTTTTAGAACCTGTTTGTTTTAGTGAGAAAATTGAATACTTTTTACAGTGCATATAAATTCCATCACTAAACTGCCCTTGTTGTCAATATTCAATGCCCTTTAGCTTTATGCAATTAAATTAAGCACCATATTCTCTGGTTCTTAAGCATTCACTCTTTCCACCACAGACACACAGTGGCAGCATGTGTACCATCAGTAAAATGCAATGGAACTATGTAACTTACTGACCAAGATGCTTTGAAAAGCACCTGTCATTCCTGTAACCTTTATCACCTGGAAGGACAAGGGCAGCTGATATTCCAGAAGAACACCACTGCCCACAAGTTCCCCATCAAACCATCCTGACTTGCAACGATGTCACTGTTAGTTCGCTGTCTCTGCACCAAAAACCTGGTTTTTGCAGACCATCACAGTCCCCACTCTGAGCAGGCAAAAAGACAGTAAGGAGGTCACCTAAGAGGCAGATGGCTGCTCTGCAGCAACTTAACACTGGAAACATTGTTAATTGCTTTAAGGCATGACTTTTGACCCTATTTCAGGAGGAAGTCTCACTTTACAGAACTGCTGGTCAATTTAAAGGCCAGTCTTTCCACAATCACCAGCTAAAATTTGAGAGGGTTTGGGGTGGTAGAGGAAAGTTCATGCACTGGATATTACACCTCTTTTTTTTTTAAATAGCTGATATTTCCACATTTGGAGATGTTATTACACATTTCATGAGCAGATGGGACTTGAACCTGGGCCTCCTGGTCCAGGGATAGGAACACTACCACTGCGCCACAAGGTGACCTATTACTTGCCTTCAAATTCTTCATCAGGCAAGAGTGAAATCTATCCCACTCTATCTGTACCCTCGCCACACTGCAGGACTACAGCAGATCATGAAGGAAGCTCACCACCACCTTCAAATGAGTGGTTAGGATTGGCAATAAATGCTGGCCTAGTCAGTGCTGCCCATATTCCATAAATATAGAAAACAGCTGGGGCTGTGTGAAGTTTACAGTCTTCATGCCATGTGCAGTTGCCCTCGGAACTACTTGGTGTAAAATTAGTTTTTTTTAATCAACCTAATCAGAGAGACTATCATTCACCCCTGGAACTGGGGTGACTCAAACCCAGACCTCCTGGTCTAGGGGTAGGGACACGAATACTGCACCACATATACTCACAGGAAGCTTCTAACATGTATCAGACCAGCTGCCAGAGGGGATTCGGAATCCTGTGCCTCTGGCTTATGAAGGGGCTGAGTTGATGTTTAGTATCGAGATCAGATGGGCCAATGGACTCAGGAGTCGCAGATGGAATTTAATTTAGGCAAATGTGAGGTGCTGCATTTTGGAAAGGCAAATGAGGGCAGGGCTTATTCACTTAATGGTAAGGTCCTGGGAAGTGTTGCTGAACAAAGAGACCTTGGAGTGCAGGTTCATTGTTCCTTGAAAGTGGAGTCGCAGGTAGATAGGACAGCGAAGAAGGAATGCTTGCCTTTATTGGTCAGTGCCTTGAATATAGGAGTTTGGAGGTCATATTGTGGCTGTACAGGGCATTGGTTAGGCCACTATTGGAATACTACATGCAATTCTGGTTTCCCAGCTTTAGGAAGGATGTTGTGAAACTTGAAAGGTTTCGGAAAAAATGTTGCCAGGTTTAGTGGGATTGACCTGTAGGGAGAGGCTGAATAGACTGGGGCTATTTTCCCTGGAGCATCAGAGGCTGAGAGGTGACCTTATAGAGTTTTATAAAATCATGAAGGGCGTGGATAGGATAAAGAGACAAGGTCTTTTCCCTGGGATGGGGGAGCGGATCCAGAACAGGAGACCATTGGTTTAAGGAGGGAGGGGAAAGATGTAGAAGGGACCTAACGGGCAACTTTTTCACGCGGTGGGGGTGCATGTTTGGTATGAGCTGCCAGAAGAAGCAGTGGAGGTTGGTACAATTACAACATTCAAAAGGCACCTGGATTTTTATATGAGTAGGAAGGGTTTAGACGGAATTTGGCCAAATGCTGGCAAACGGGACTGGATTTCTTCAGGATATCTGGTAGGCATGGACGAATTGGACAGAAGGGTCCGGTTTTCCTGCTTATATCTCTATGACGCCATGACTCAGTGGTTACTCAGAATTCTGACTGGGCTACCCAGAGAGCATCGCAAAACCTATTTAAGTGAATTCTGTGGTACCTATGGACTGCTGCAGGGCAAGATACAGATAGTGCTTCTCCCACCATCTGCTAACTAACTCTATATGGATTCTATATTGTCTTAGTTCTCTTGAGTGATGGTGTCCAGGCTTGGACTCCAAGAGGCTGTTTGTTCTTTCTACTCTGCTACTGTTCCAAGTCCCTTGCATTACTAGTTTCTATTTAACACAGAGTAAGGCTCTCTCACTCTCCTTATTACTGTAAACTCTTTATTTATGCGAAGG
Source organism: Ginglymostoma cirratum (assembly GCA_024137785.1). NCBI lineage: Eukaryota > Metazoa > Chordata > Chondrichthyes > Orectolobiformes > Ginglymostomatidae > Ginglymostoma > Ginglymostoma cirratum. Next base: position 44,101,848 of record JAHRHZ010000021.1, read on the forward strand.
TATACATAATTCCGAAAATAGTTTACTCATAGTGGTTCTCTTCATTCCATGGTTCTGTCTCTTTCTCTTACTGCTCTGCTGCTTTCAGAGTAGATCCTCCATTTGCATCACTATTATTGACATTTTCCTATTCCATTGTCGGAAAGAAGTACTTCTCCCTCCAAGGCGTCATGTTGGAATGGCTTCCCAAGGATCTTCATGGAAGTGATGGAAGAGATGGTTCAAAGAAAAAGCACACTGTCCAACATACAAACAGCATGGAAGCGCGGGAGGGAAATATTTTATAGCTCAGATGTCTGACAAGGTGATGCCACCAGCTTGGGTCAGGTACATAGGCAAAGCTCATACACCACACTCTGTTACATCTGGCTAAAGCTGGACATTAAGTTTCCTGAACACATGGTTCATTCTGAGTTTTCCATGCTCATGCATTGGATTTGGACTTGGAATGGTAAAAGCACAAGCAAGTGCACAATATAACTCACTGTTACACAAGCTGGATGCTTGAAAGCTGACAATAAGAACAAATGTTTCGAATACAAAGGCTCATCCTCCAGGAGCAACAGGCAGGAATTTGCAGGTGCACTTTGTCAAGTTTTCCATCCAAAGTGAAAACAAAGTCATAAACGAACAAAAATACTTCAAAGATATTCTGAAGGCCTCTTTGAAGGATGGCTGTATTGACATTAAGAACTGGGTGGAGCTTGGTACCACATTTCCAAAGATGTTTGGGTTCAGAAATAGTCTTTCGAGTCATATGAAGTCCCACAACAGAAGGTCATGCTCCAGAGGACAGTTAAGGGGGAACCACATTGCTGTGGGTCTGGAATCACATGTAGGCCAGACCAGGTAAAGATGGCAGTTTCCTTCCTTAAAAGAAATTAAAGAACCTGATGGGTTTTTCCAACGATCAACAACATGATCATCATCATAGAGTCATAGACCTTAAAATCCCTACAGTGTGGAAGCAGACCATTTGGTCCATCGGCTCACACTGACCTCTCACCCAGACCCTGCTATCCTTTCTCTGTAATCCTGCATTTCCTATGGCTAACCCACTTGGCCATCACACTGGGGAAGTTCTGAGAATGGGCACTGGACCCGAAACATTAACTCTGATTGTTTTCTTCACAGATGCTGCCAGACCTGATGAGCTTTTCCAGCAACTTCTGTTTTTGTGTCTGATTTACAACATCTGCAGTTCTTTCAGTTTTTACATCCCTAGACACTATGGGCAATTTAACATGGCCAATCCACATAACCTACACACGTTTGGACGATGGGAAGAAACCAAAGGAAACCCATCCAGACACGGGGAGAATGTGCACACTCCACACAGACAGTCACCCGAGGGTGGAATCGAACCTGTGTTCCTGGCCTGTGAGGCAACACTGCTAATTGCTGAGCCTAATTCAATTCATATTTTCAGATTTTTGTTTACTGAATTCAAATTCCACCACCTGCGATGCTAGGATTCAAGTCTAGGACCCCAGAATGTGTCTGGGTCTCTGGATTAATAGTCGAGTAACAATACCACTAGGCCATTGCCTCCCTGTGAATAGTATGACACCTGGTGAATGGGGAATGATACACAACCCAAATAAGCAATACCTGAGATGCAGAAACATGTGTCTGAATAAGGAGTTGTGGGGAGGAATGTAAGAGGAGGTGGGGCATACTGATCCTGCAATATGGAGTTCAAGTGATTCTATTAACCTTTAAGGACTGGTCTGAAGTTTGGTTTCAGTAATTGAAGATAAGTGATCTTCAATTCCTAAGGTCTGGCTATCTTGATTCTAAGCTTATAACCTGGACAAAACCTTGCAAGATTGTACTATGGGTAAGATTGAATGTTACATTGATGAGGTTCCAGCTAGTATTCAATTGATAACAAATGCATCATATGGGCTGATTGCTTGAAAACAGAGAAGTTGGTACAGATGAGATTAGTGCCTTGCTCGGCATGTGAAGGGTTAGAGTTCAGAGGACTAGCTATGCAAGATGATCAAAAAAACTTAACGAGGCTGCCAAGAGACAACTGGCCAATCATTGAGCTTTGAGAAGGTCAATTCAGCCTAATGTGCACTGATCATGTTGTTAGTGGGGTGTAAGGAATGATGTCTCAACTATGCTAGTTAGATCAGGATGAAGTAAGCTGCAATCTGACTCTTGGGCAAACCCAGGCAAAATGGAATGTGGATCTGTGTGGGTATATTTTACTTTCTTTTTGAATGGTACTGTGCAAATAATAATTTGGGGATCCTGAGTTGTTGATACCTAGAGTAAATCTCTGAAACAAAAAGTTGATAGTAACTTACAACATGAATTATTTTAGTAGGTTACAAAAGACAGGAGACAGTTATTTTATCTTTAATGAGAGGCCACTATTGTATATTTTTAATCAAGCATAACCTCCTAAGAATCAAGGAATTGCGCACATGTTCATTGTACTGATATTTACGTGCTTTGTAATATTTCAATAAAGCTCTTGAACAATTGGTCTGCCAGCACCTTAAAAGACAGTGCTGCATTCTGTAAGTGGAGTTTAACTCGCGTATTGCTTGCAGCAGGGCTACAGGACATGCAGAACGGGACGTATAACTCATATACCTCAATATTTTATCAAGCTTGCACATTGAATCAAAAATCCATTAGAGCCCACCAGGTGGCAGCACCACATAGGGCTGACAACCATACTCTGCCAGATTTGCTATTCATGTACACTTATGGTGCAAGGGATGATTTTGATGAGTTATTCACTTTGGAAAGAAGCACAAAGGAAAAGCATTGCTTGAACTGCGACTGTAACATGAAAGTTTCTTTTTGGAAACACTAAGTTTGTTTACCTATTGACAGGTTCGTCATTTCTGTTTGCCAAACTCTACCGCAGAGATCTCTATCAGTTTGGTACAGATCCCCAGCGGTGCTCACTACAGCAATCTCTCTTCATTCTCTGAAACTTATTTTTGAAATCCAGCATTTAAACACCTTCTCTTTAACCTCGCCTGGGTATCTCAAATCTTTCCATTACTCCTTTGGTGTTGCCCATCCAGCATCCACTGTTTTTAACCATGTGAAGCTCTCTGAGTCTTAGCTTTCAATGAGATGCAAGAAAGATAAGTGAGATGAAAGATAAGTAGTCAGCCATCCTTAAATGCAGTTCATAGGGATGCTGCATTATCCTTGGTTCATGTGCAATGCATTACTTGGACAGGAGGGGTGTTCTCAAACATCAGGGCAGCAATTTTCACATCAGTCAGCATTAGGACTTGCTACTGAGCAAAAATAATTGTCATGTCCATTAGAGCCTTTGTAGAATTCTGTCAGGAATGCATAAATTGAATTGAAATCCTCTGTTAATGGGAAGGGAGAATATTGCTGCCAAAGATGGAGTGCCAGACCAGATCCGAAGTGCGGGGGTTTGTATTTTTTTAAAGCCAAAAGCAGCTGCTCCTTGCCTTGCTTTAACATGGCTGCAGGCCACTGAGAATATTAGCACAGCCATTTGTGTTGGCATTATTTCATGACAATTTAATTCACAATACACATCCTGGCACCTGTGGTGTCCAGGGCAAGATCAAGTTATTTTTATTCGTAATTCTGCAAACCTATAGCAGATGTGGCTCAATGGGCATCACTCCTGTCTGTAACTCAGAAAGCTGTAGCTTAAGTATCCCTGAGATCCCTAGACCTAGTTTGCTGTATGCATGTAGTGCTGCCCAAGGTTCCGTCCTTCAGACAGAATGTGAAATTGAGGGCCTTTCAGGTGATGTTAAAGATTCCAGAACATTAGTCAAAGGAAGAAAGGTGACCTTGTCAATAATTATCCCATTTACAAATCACTATCATATCTAACCATCATACGGCTCTCTGCTGCTGCATTTCCTACATTGGAACATTGACTACACTCCAAAAGTTATTTATTGTGTGTAAAGAAAATTAGGACTTACTGAGTTTGTGAAAAGTACAGTTAAAATATCGGTGTTTTTTCTTTCTTTTCTAAATGTAGTCACTTTAATGAGCTAAAAAAGACTGTTGGAACCATAGCCCCACTGAATGCAAAAGTGGGTGGCACAGGACAGGATTATAGTTCTGGGATAATGTGCACTCACACATTGGTACCGACACGGTTGGAATGACACACATGGCTCGACAGCAAGGGAAAAATTCCTGCCGCTTCAACAAAAAGTGAAAGTTGTTCTTTCCACCGTCATCTTTCAGTTAATACTATCATATTCCGCGCTATTGTTATTAGAACCAGCACAGACGCCTCAGTAGACAGGTTTGCACACTGTTTCAGGATTCTCTGACGAGGTTTATTGCTCTTGAACAATATTAATGTGGAGACTGAAACGTAAAATGACTGAACTGTGAACTAGGATTGCAATTCTCCCCCTCATTGTGGGTCGTGTTAATGCAGAATATCTCCTTACATAGAACTGCATTTTCATAGAGGCTGCATTTTCATGAGGTGTATGGGTTCCCCTGCAGAACTCCAAGTGGCTGGCTCAGGCACCATCAGGGAACTTGTTACAGATCATACAACTGTTTCAGTATTATTGCACAGATCTCAGAAAGGCATTATGCCCTGGAGACAACAGCATGATATCAGGAAATGTGATACTCTAGTTCTCCATCTTACTCTCTGATCATTTCATTAGCTAGTTTGTTAAGCAAGCAGACAGTCATCCAGCTAGTCGGTCTGTGGTCATCCAATCCACTATGTAGGTAATTCAACAATAATCTAAATCAGCACATTACCCAGACTGTATTAAATAGCTTGAGACATCATATTGGTGTACACCATTAATTGTTAATAAACTTGCAAATATCTGACCTAATACAAGAAGGTGGTGGAATGGTGGTTATGTCACACTGGACTGATCCCCAGGCAAATCTTCTGGGAAAATGCTTTCAAATCTGTGAATGTGATTAAAATCAGAATTCCGGAAGTGAAAAAAGCCCAATTCATGGAGATTTATGTCTGATGGTCAATTGTTGTGCGAACCTAGCTGTCCTTACCTAATCTGGTCTACATGTTGCTCTAGACCCCAGCTATGTACTTGACTGGTAACTTCATGGACAGTAAATGCGGGCATCGTCAGTGTTGCCCACATCATATGAATAAAATTTTTTAAAATTAATAACGTGACCCCCCTGTGCTTAATGTTACATGGACTAACGTAGAAAAAAACCTCACGCACAACATGGCGATAGTCAAACAGATCCTAGAAAATGGTGACAACAAGCATACTGTAGAGTCCGATGACAGAAGATTCATATCGAAGACTGTAAAGAAAATTTCAACATTTACAGTTGTGAAAAAGTATTTTCCCGAACAGTTATACATTTTATACTACAATAATACTACGAAATAACTACAAACTACTTCAGCGCTCTGAGAACAACATGCGGCAACAAAGACTGAAAGAAGACATTTTATATATCAATAGGGCTTACCTGAACTAGAGATTGGTTGATCCTACCATCTTATTTCCTGAAAACAGCACAAAAATAAAAAAAATGCATGTGATGTCTCAACTCTTGTCTTTTAATACGAACACCTATAAACACAATCAGAAATATGGAGAATAAGAGAAAGATTTAAAAAAGGCAAGATAATAGAAATGACAATAAGACAACTTTACACTTCAACATGGATTAATTTTCTTCTGGCAATTTTAAAGAACAAAAAGAAGGACAGCAGAAATAGAAAGCAAACATGTGAGCATTGGCTGGGATGTTCCGTCTGAATTCCAATCATTCAAGGAAAGATTGGATATTCAGTTTATAAATCAACAGATAGTGGACAAAGAAAAAGGGCTGTTATACCTGCGCTCAGTTTGCAACAAAGGACCGCAACCTCCCCCCCACAGTGGTCGAGAACGCCCTCGACCGTGTCTCCCGCATTTCCCGGAACGCATCCCTCACGCCCCGTCCCCGCAATAATAACCAAAAAAGAATGCCCCTCGTCCTCACATACCACCCCACCGACCTCCGGATCCAACGCATCATCCTCCGACACTTCCGCCATCTGCAATCAGACCCCACCACCAAAGACATTTTTCCCTCCCTACCCTTATCTGCCTTCCGGAGGGACCACTCCCTCCGCGACTCCCTTGTCCGCTCCACACTTCCCTCCAGCCCCACCACACCCGGCACTTTTCCTTGTAACCGCAGGAAGTGCTACACCTGCCCCCACACCTCCTCCCTCACCCCAATCCCAGGCCCCAAGAATACTTTCCACATCAGGCAGAGGTTCACCTGCACATCTGCCAATGTGGTATACTGCATCCGCTGTACCCGTTGTGGCTTCCTCTACATCGGGGAAACCAAGCGGAGGCTTGGGGACCGCTTTGCAGAACACCTGCGCTCAGTTCGCAACAAACAATTGCACCTCCCAGTCGCGAACCATTTCCACTCCCCGTCCCATTCCTCAGACGACATGTCCATCCTGGGCCTCCTGCAATGCCACAATGATGCCACCCGAAGGCTGCAGGAACAGAACTCATATTCAGCCTGGGAACCCTGCAGCCCAATGGCATCAATGTGGATTTCACAAGCTTCAAAATCTCCCCTCCCTCAACCGCATCCCAAAACCAGCCCAGCTCATCTCCACCTCCCTAACCTGTTTTTCCTCTCACCTCAAGCCACACCCCCATTTCCTATCTACTAACATCATCCCGCCCCCTTGACCTGTCCGTCCTCCCTGGACTGACCTATCTCCTCCGTACCTCCCCTACCTACACTCACCTTTACTGGCTCCATCCCCGCCTCTTCGACTTGTCTGCCTCCTCTCCACCCATCCTCTCCTCTATCCATCCTGTATCCACCTCCCCCTCTCTCCCTATTTATTTCAGAACCCTCTTCCCCTCCCCCATTTCTGATGAAGGGTTTAGGCCCGAAACATCAAGTTTTCCTGCTCCTATGATGCTGCTTGACCTGCTGTGTTCATCCAGCCCCATGCTTGTTATCTCTGTTATATTTCTTATTGGTTTAGGGAATGAAGGGTTCATAAAAAACTAAATTCTCTAGCTTTTTGAATGATCACTGCAAAGATCCTGAAATATACCTTGCCAGATCTTAGAAAACCAACTTAAAATTCAATTCAACTTCAGGATACACAGGCTTAAGTTCAGACCACAACGAGGTGATGTAATCCACCAATTCATGGTGTCAATACAAGGCCATGAAATGTGATTTCACTGAAACTAACCTAGCTGAAAGGCTGATGGAAGTGATCATTAACCTCTATCAAATCTTCCCAAAAGGATCTCTGGACAAATCTAGTGACTACATCAGCAACGCATTGCTAGAGGAAGGATGCAATTCAAGGATATTGTATCAGGATGATAGTATCTGCAGATACCTGATCCTGCAACCACCACCTCAGTTATCAGCAAGAACAGCAAAATGTACAAGCCTTTTTCTAGATGTGGATTGACTCATCTAACAAACATTGTCCAGTACTTCACGACAGGTGCGATTTACATTCTACAAGAGGTCATTGGCTAAAATGTGCAAAAGTCCAAGTGCTCGGAGAAACCGAAAGTGCAACATAATTCTCCGTAGCAGCATGTGAAGAAGACCCAACTAAGAAACAATTTCAAAAATGTTTCAAAACTTCCATCCATGGTACTCAAGCATCAATGAAGCCCAAGAAATACCTGTAAAACTATTGCTTGCAGACCCCTGTCAGATGGTATTTTATGGCCAATTTGACACGTTGCATGGATACTATCAGAGAAACTGAAGCTTTCATCTCCACACAAGAGATAGACACCTAAAATATTGGTTAGCAGTCACTATATGGCATGATTGATACCGGTGCAATTGCAGGTATCATCCTCTTGATGCATCCAACATGGGATGTACTCAGGCATCTGATACAATGTGGTGCAGGTCATACATGAAAAAAGCCTGCTTATAAATAGCCTAGCACCCATACATTGGCATTATCTATCATAAATGTTAATACACTCCTCACAATGGATACCTGAGACCTTTAACATCATTGATACCATGGGACATTCTATTATTACTCTTTCTACAATGCACAGATCTATGAATCAATATGATCCACGAGGTAACCAATATGTCAACTCCAATGCAAAGAGTCCAAATTGCAGAATGAGTCTACATGACAAACCGGTACCAGACTGTTTTGACTCAGTAAATTTAGATGTGATGTGGTATTACATCTGTAAAACAGCATCAACTCCCTTCCAAACTGTAGCATTCACATTGAGGATAAGCTGAAACTGGAATCAGATTCCATGTTACAAATAAGCTCATTTGCAAAGTTGAGCATCACACTAATTGGAACTTCTCCATTACATGAATTTTGAAGAAAGGTAGCACTCAATATTTACATGTAGATCTCAGGCCACTGAACATTGCACTGAAAAGGTACCCACACAATGGTGCTACCCTGGAAGTATTTAATCCCATGATTTCAAGCATGAAGCTTGAAAATTTTTTAACCTTGATACCAAGAAGAGTTATTGATCTATATATCTTTGCCCAAAGTCACAGGAATTGACAACTTTTAGAAAACCTTTTTGGTAGATACTGTTTTCTCCCATTTCTATTTGGATAATCCATTAGCCAAGCCATGTGCGAACAAGGTATGGATCATAACATAGAGAATCTACTAGGTTGTCTTTGTATTGCAGACAACATTGCAGTTTTTGGAAAAGTTAAACATGAGTATGAAACATCCTTCATCAGTTTATGAAAGCAAAACAAAACTTAATTTTCAACACCAATAAATGTCAACTGATCATAAACCAAATCAACCTGTTTGGACCAATATGCATTTTCAAATAGTATTAGACCATTAAGTCATGCAATTAGACATACAAAGCTGATTACACCTCAAGACAAGGATAACTTACAAAGGTGTCTCTGTTTCTTTAGCTTTTGATCTCTATATATTCCATGTATTGCAACCAACATACCTCCTATTTGAGATTGGCTTCACAAAAGTAGCCATACATATAGCAGAATGATCACAAACATACCTTTCAATCTCCTAAAAATGTTTTATCTTTCAACAAATGTATTCTTCAATATGATGATCCCTCCAAGTTTCCCACAGTGTAATTAGATGCATACCAGGAAGGCCTTGGAGTGTGCCCATTACAGGATAACAATCTTATTGTACTTCATTCCAAACAGGTCAGGGAAAATATTTCAACATTACAAAGAGAAACCAATTATTCAATTTTCAGGATGCAAAGGTCCCACTGTTACCTGTTCAGCAAGTATTTCATTGTTCATCTTGATCTCAGATCGTTGGAAATGATTGGAACCAAGTACACCTGCAAGACAACTTTATCTACTTCTGAGGATCCAAGGCTATGATTTCAAAGTACAGCAAAGACCAGGCTCACGGGTGACTATTCCTGATGATCTCAGCTGACTTCCAGATCCATTCAAGAACACATAGAAATTCTTCCAGATTAACAACCTGATATTGTCAAATCCATGCTCAAACATACTCTCCGCATCATTCTCATTAATTTTGATCATGGCCAAGCAGAGCAGATTCAGCAAGCTATGTCTGATGATGACTGGCTTCAACAGCTCCAAAGACCATCATCAGTGAGTGGCCTGAACACATTCAACAGTTCTCAAATATATTTGTTTAGTCATTGACAGACAAATGAAGGCTCTATAGGAATTTAATATTCAAAGGAAAATTAGTGATTATTCCACAAGGCCTACATCATGACATGCTTGACCCCGTACACAGAGGTAACACAGGCATAGAAAATACATGCGATTAACCCAGCATCAATAAGGACATCACTCCAATTTCCGCCCACAATCCAAAGATGCACAGGTCAGGTGGATCGGCCATGCAAAATTGCCCGTAGTGTCCAGGGATGTGCAGGTTATGTGGGTTAGCCATGGAATATGCAGAGCTACAGGGATAAGTTAGGTGGCTGAGTCTGGGTGAAATGATCTTCAGAGGGGTAGTGTGGACATGCTGGGCCGAATGGCCTGCTTCCATACTGTAGGTGTTCTATGATTCTATGATTCAATGACTGGTTAAGTTGTGTGAAAAATGTCAACTCCATCAACTTGGTGGGGAAATGGTTCTAGAGACAATTATTCAGAATCAAATGATGGAAAAACACTGGTTGATTAGGAAGGGTCAGCTTGGATTTCTAAAGGGGAAATCATGTTTAGCTAATTTGATGGAGCATTTTGGAGAGGTAACAGAAAGGTTCATGGGGGTAATGTTGTCAATGTGGTACACATGAACTTTTAGGAGATGTTCGATTTACAGGACCATACAACAGATTCAAGAGGAAACTTATAGGTCATAGAATAAAAATGTCAGTAGCAATAGGGATACAACATTGGTCCTGTGATACAAAACATAGAGTAATAGTCCATAGATATTTTTCAGGCTGGAGGAAGTTTGTAGTGGAGTTCCATGGGAGTCAGTACTGGGACTCTTGCTTTTCCTGATATATATGTTAGTGATCTAGGCATTCATGTGCAGGGGGCAGAAACAAAAATCAATAATTTGGATGTGAATATTGGACCGTCATTAATGTGGACATTGATCAAGTAGTTGAGTTATGTAAAACTATCAACTTCAAGAAACAAGAATATGACTGAACTGAATTTCATCAATCACTAGTCACACAAAATGACGACTTGGATACTGAAGATATCATGTCAGACAGTAACCACACATCTATGAATGATGTACACCCATACCAGAGAGCACAGCACACCGTGGAGTGAAACTGCACAGACAAATCATGAAAACTTTAAAAGGACGAAATCTAGCTGTGTGTGCACAAAGGTGTTATCTGAATTTTTAGAGACAATATATCAACAGATACTTAAAGGGAAAGGGGTGGGGATGATATATTATAGCATAAATATCAGACCAGGCAGACTTGTAAATTTAAGATAATTACATGACAATGTCATAACATTCTATATGAAGCTAATAGCATCACCTTGAGTTACTCTCTCTGTGTGATGGTGGCAGTATGTCGTCTTCAGTCATTCAGCTACATGTAGGTAATGTACAATAACATCGTTAAGCACAGAACCGAGACTATGTGCTGAATGTTTTTGGTTATGTATGAGTTGTGTGGAGTATTTTGGAAGGATTTTCACCGCAAGGCCTAGTTGGATTTCTCACTGTATCTTACCCTACATGACTTAATAACTCCCAACCCCATCCCTATGGTATTCCTCATGTCTGATCCTATCCCCATCTTACCATGTAGTATTCCCAGAATAATTCAGCAGATAGCTGCCAAGAGTCTGGCAGCCCTTGCACCCATGCCATCGTTGAGAGGCCACTGTGAACCTAGACAAGCATCGGTAATTCAGCATTGCATGGGGAAACACCCACAGTCACAAAGCCATGCTGCCCATGGCATATAGCCAGCATAGCTGATACTTCCTCACATCTGTAGCCCTACTTCTCACCCCAGTCATTGTATAATCACCACACCACGTAGTGTACCTTCCCTTAGAGTCATCCCATCTAAAGATTCTACCTGAGTCTTCGTGACTGTTTCCCCAAAGCCCAGTGGTCACCAAAACTTTTCGTTGTACGTTAAAGGAGAATCATAGCCAGACAATTATTTAGACAGGTCCAAACATGAACTTTTATTGCCAACAAGAGAAACAGAACACAAAGGAAACAAATATGGTGGCTCAGTGGTTAGCACTGCTGCTTCACAGCACCAGGGACTGGGTTCAATTCCACCCTTGGCCGACAATCTGTGTGGAGTTTGCACATTCTCCCCCTGTCTGTGTGGGTTTCCTCTGGGTGCTCCAGTTTCCTCCCACAGTCCAAAGATTTGCAGATTAGGTGGACCATGGGGAATGCAGGCTTACAGGGATAGGGTGGAAGGGGGTGTGATACTTTTCCAAGGGTTGGTGTGGATTGATGTGCCGAATGGCCTGCTTCCACACTGTAGGGATTCTATGATTCTGTGAAATACATGCTGCAGCTAACTCCTATGGTGCAATCCAAACACTGGCATTTTGAACCTGACAGTCCATGATGATGTTCTGCACCTAGCTTGCATAAACTGAAACGAGGAGTCAACCAGGTCCTGACTGCTTTCTAATGCTTGATCAGCTGAGCTCTGTCATCCGCAAGGAGAGGTCCCTCTACTTCAATATCCTCATCCAACTACTCGGATGACTCCTCCCGATCCCTGCTCCTCAGCATCTGCCACATCGCCTCCTTGCCTGCTCCAATTGTGCACAGCACGGTGTGCCAGAATGGTGCAGCACACTCTGTCTGGATTATAATGAAGCCAAGCAGCAGAACCACGTCTTCAACAGCCCTGTAATAAAACAAAGAACTGTGGATGCTGGAAATCTGGAATAAAAACAGAAATTGCTGGAGAAACTCAGCAGGTCTGGCAGCATCTGTGTAAGAGAGAACAGAGTTAATGGGTTAAGCCTAGTGACCCTTCTTCAAAACATGGTTTAGCTATACATAACGGTATGGTGTAAACCATCTTTGACCAACATTTGACACATAAGCACATTCACTCTGCATGCATTATACACATGCAAAGAAATGACTGCAAATTAAAAGTACCTGGAGTCTCCAAAGCTTGGTTCATTTACTTACCGCCTTAAATTTACTAACATCCAGCCTAATGGGTATCATGCATCATCATACCAAGGTGACACTGATTTCATTCACCATGGGTGTTGTCCGAGCCATTTTTTTCATTTGTTTTGTGTATCTAAAGAACAATAGGGGATGGCACAAAGCACAGCTTGTGATGGGCACCATCAGCAGTGGATCTGCCCTGATCACCAGAGTCACCCTATTACATTGTGCTAACCTGACAGCTGATTTCCACCAGGTGGAGATCGACCACATTGAACTTTGCCTGCAACTAACCTCCCTGCCCTAGATCTCTGACATCAAACTATCACAATTCTGTCCTGCCCCTCTACACTCCCTCTGTGGAGGCCATGGTGGCGGTGACTATCAATAATCCCTCTCTGGTAGATTATCATACCCTATGATGCTGTTCTACTTACCACCCATAAACTTTGCCATTCCCCCCATCATTAGCCTTGTTCACACCTCCACAACACTTCTGCTTATCTCCAGCCTTGATGACCCCATCTCTTTTGAGAGTCATCCTTTGTGACTGACAGATGGGCTCACCAAGACTGTATTCACCCCGACCTCTGACTGACTTTGGCCAACACAGCATGGACACGACACTGGCATTATTCACCATCTCTTCTTCCGTTACATCGATGACTGTATCAGCGCTGCCTCATGCTCCGACAAGGAGCTCGAACAGTTCATCAACTTTATTAACACCTTCCACCCCAACCTCAGTACACCTGGATCATCTCTGATACCTCTCTTTCCTTCCTGGACCTCTCTGTCTCCATCTCTGGTGACCACCTCGAAACTGAAATCTATTTCAAGCCCACCAACTCCCACAGCTACCTAGACTACAACTCCTCTCACACACCCTCCTGCAAAATGCTATCTCTTATTCCCAATTCCTCCGCCTCTGCTGCATCTGCTCCCAAGATGAGGCATTCCACTCCCGAACATCGCAGATGTCCTCGTATTTCAAGGACCGCGCCCTTCCCCCACTCAGTGGTCGAAAACGCCCTCGACCGCATCTCTTGCATTTCCCACTCCTCACTCCTCACACCCCCTCCCTGCAATAAAAATAAAGACAGAATTCCCCTTGTCCTCACGTATCACCCAATTAACCTCCGGATTCAATGCATCATTCTCCGCCACTTCCACCACCTGCAACCTGACCCCACTACGAAGGATATATTTCCCTCCCCACTCTTATCTGCCTTCTGGAGGGACCACTCTCTCCTTGACTCCCTTGTCCGCTCCACACTCCCTACTGCCCACTAGCCCCACCACCCCTGGCACCTCTCCCTGCAACCGCAGGAAGTGCTACACCTGCCCCTACACCTCCCCCGCCGATCCCATCCCAGGCCCCAAGAAAACCTTCCACATTAAACAGATGTTCACCTGCACATCCGCTAATGTGGTATACTGTATCCACTGTTCCCAATGTGGCCTCTACATCGGGGAAACCAAGCGGAGTCTTGGGGACCGCTTTGTAGAGCGCCTATGCTCGGTTCGCAATAAATGACTGCACCTCCCAGCCATGAACCACTTCAACCCCCCCCTCCCACTCCATGGAAGACATGTCCATCCTGGGCCTCCACCAGTGTCACAATGATGCCACCCAGAAACTGAAGGAACAGCACCTCATATTCCGTCTTGGAAGCCTACAACCCAATGGTGTCAATGTGGACTTTACAAGCTTCAAAATTTCCCCACCCCCAACCTCATCCCAAGACCAGCACCCCCTCTTATCCCCGCATCATTGACCTGTCTGTCTTCCCTCCGACCTATCGGCTCCTCCCACCTCGCTGACCAATCCACACCCCTACATACCTACACTCACCTTGACTAGCTTCAGCCCGGCCTACTTGAGCTGTCCGTCTTCTCTCCCACCTATCTGTTCCACTATCTACCTGCTGTCACTGCACCCCCTCCTCCCTATTTATTTCAGAGCCCCCTTCCCCTCCCCCATTTCTGAAGAAGTGTCCAGACCCGAAACATCAGCTTTCCTGCTCCTCTGATGCTGCCTGGCCTGCTGTGTTCCTCCAGCTCCACACTGTGTTATCTCTGACTCCAGCATCAGCAGTTCTTACTATCTTTGAGCTCCTAGACAAGCCTGATCAGACCACTGACTGCTGTGTTATGTAGCTCTCTGACTGATAATACATGATGCCCCTTGCTGCTACCTACTCCCCACACAGGCCCCCCGACCTTGAGCATCTGAGGCTGATGACTGACCATAGCCAAGTCCCTGATCTGTGTGCAGACTGTGCCCCTGACTTGATTGTACTTTAGCTAAGATACCCACTGAGGATGCTTCCTCTGGGGGAATGTGTGGCTTTTTCCTCTGAGGTGGTGAAGGAGTCTTGTGAGACTGCCTGAGTGAGTGAGTAGGCAGCGCAGAGGGCATGCAGAGTTAATAACCTGAGGAAATGGACACAGTCTTCGGACCAGGCTGATACTGCACCAGGGCGTGGTCTCCTCTGGTGGTTTCGAGGATCAACCCATCCACCAGGTCCTCCAGACCCCCGTCGACAAAGCAGGGAGCCAACTTGCCTCCATCCTCCATCAGCACGGCAATTCATAGAAGCTGTGCAGAGCAGTTCCAGGCAGCTTGATCTGGGGTACAACTGCGTTTTAAATATGGTATCAGGGCCAGGAATCCAGAGAGATGCTGATAGTGGTATATATGTTTGCCTCTGGCTAGAGGGAAGATAGGCAAGTAGGGCACCATAGAGATGTGGCGCACAGATAATGAGGTAAGTTGCAGAGAACAGCATGATTTGACTTGATTTGATTTATTTATTGCCATGTGTACCTAAATACAGTGAAAAGCTTTGTTTACGAGCAGTACAGGCAGAACATAGTAAGCAAGGACATACAGATCAAAGGGTGAAAAGAAAAACTTAGACAGAGGCATACAGATTACGTCACACAGGGCATGCACTAAGCAAGATCAACATTAGCAAGATCAGCATTTAGAGAGTCCATTCACCAGTCTCATACCACTAGAGGTGGCAAATAATGCAAAGTACCAGGACTGGTTATCTGTAAAAAATGCCACACTCTCTTGTCTCATGCCCTCTGCTCTTCCCCTTTTAGGATTCCTTTCATGACATTTACTTCAGGGATCAATGTTTTGTGTTCTTTCAAAATCTGCAAACTGGCCCATGCACAGCACAGGAACAGTACGTTGAGCCATTCAGAATATACATATACGTAAACAAGCTGTTTAATTTAATATCAAGAAAGCCTTCAAAAATGCAGGAGACTTAACATTTCCCAAAGGGCCATGAAAGTTATTTGCTAAAGCAGTTTCAACAGAAGTCATAAATCTTGCCTATTTTCCAGTTGTTATTTTGCAAAATTCATTTTGAAAACTCTTGTCTTGGTGTTGTTCACTGATATCAGCTTTTGACTTAAAAGCAAATCAGAATCCTTGGTGGTAACAGGAATAATCCTCCGGAACATTTGTAATGGAATATGCTGCAAATATTTTTGTAATGCTGTAGATTGTAGGGTTGAAATTGCTTGGTGGCTCAGGGGTTATCACTGTTGCCTCAAAGCACCAGGGACGTGATGCAATTTCACCCTCAGGCAACTGCCTGTGTGGAGTTTGCATGTTCTCCCTGTGTCTCCGTGGGTTTCCTCCGGGTCCTCTGATTTCTTCCCAACAGTCCAAAGATGTGCACGCTAGGTGGATTGGCCATGCTAAATTGCCCGTAGTGTCCAGGGTGTACAGGCTAGGTGGATTAGCCGTGGGAAATGCAGTGTTCCAGGGATAGATGGGTCTGGGTGGGATGCTCTCTGGAGAATTGACATGGAGTCAATGAGCCAAATGGCCAGCCTCCACACTGTAGGGATTCTATGATTCTTGTTATCACTGTTGAGAGACAATGGTTGGGAACCAATGGGACTGATTTAAACTGTGGGTCCTTGGCATTAATGACCCACTATTCCATTTACATTGATACTGTGGCCATCTTGGAAGTGACCGTTAGCTGGATGCTGTTTTGGCTGCCCCATTATGTTTTAAAACACACACAAATTGTGTAAATCAGGGTCCTGAAATAGAGAGCACAAATATATTTTCACCTTTTCTTTATTGCTTCAGACAAAGAAATTGACCCCCTGAGATCTCATCATCCCAATATCATGCTCAGTCTTGTTAGGGAGCTCTGCAGAAGAGAGATCCAGTTTTGCACATTCTTCCAACAACTGATCTCTGCCACAAAAGCCATTTTGGTCACTACTCACTGGATCCGCGTTAGTGAGGTCAAAGTTTCAAAAGGCCTAGGACGTTGTGGCAGCATCAAGAGCAGGGCCTCAGGTTGGCTTTCCAAGTTGACTCTCGATTATTTTCCAAAATTTAAAACAGGCCCATTACTGTATTATCCTATCACTGACTATATATGAGCAGGTTGAAGTGCTTTAGTTAACATTGTCATATTACAGCATCTTCATAAGTGCTTACAGTCTACCCAATTAATGCAAAGTGCTTCAATCAAATTAACAGATTAGTTATATTTTATAACAAAGTTCCCATTCTCCTGTATTATTTATTTTTCTTCATCAAAATTATTTGGTCACTTGGGGCAGGTTTGCGGAGCTCAATGAGACACTTCTGCTCCAAATTAATCTGTTTTTGTTAATGGTAATAAGGCTCATTTTAAATTAGGTACAGTGCCTGGTGTTTCCATTCTTTCTGATCTTATAACATAACTCAAGACTCACCATGTTTAACCCTCTATCATGTGACTGCGAGGTACAGGGGGTATTTCAATGGAGGTTAAGGAGCAGATGCATGCTACATTTTGTTGTAAAGGGCTTAATTAAATGGCTGCCCTCCATATCATTTGGAAGCAACAGTACGCTTCACTGGGTGGAGACGCTTGATAGGTTGCATGTAGTGGAACATTGGTGCAATGCACATGAAAGTGTCCAGATTCAGGATGTTATGTTAGGCCAGCACTTACTCTTTGATGACAGTGCATGAGGAGGAAGATGCCACTGATGACTGGATGGAGAAGAAGCTGCTAGATAGAGAGATGCACAGCACAGGAACCAACAACTCTTGTGTAGTCCCCTTCATACCTTCTGACCAGCATTACCCTTCCCTGGGAAAATTGATACAAATGCCTCTCTGTACCACTGAGTACTCCAACATTGTATACCAGTGGATGTGGGCAGATATCTTGTTTTTTTCAAGTCAACAAAGTTTCCTACTTGGACATCTTTCCTGCAATTGGATTGGCTTGTGGGGAAACAATCCTTCCCGAGAATTTAGAGGTGTTCATGTGTGACACCATTTCCATCATTCTTTGCTCTTCAGGTGCCTGAGTACTAAGTGAAGTTTTCTGAATCTCTGAATATATGAGTCAGTATTCATCAGAAGATTTCCAAGCAGACATCAGTGACTTCCTTAATTCTACTTGTCAGCCCTAGATCATGTATTGTTGTGATATTTCTTCAGCAATCAGGTTCTTCTTCGGGGTATAAGTATGTCAGCATATCATTCTGCTGCAGAGACACATTGCGCCGAAGAAATGCTCCATTGTCCGGAATCTACGTCTGAAGCCTTTGGAGTTCTTTGATTAGGTTACTGTCTAAGTGTCCTGTATAGACCTTCCTGCTGAAAGGTACACAGAGGCTCTAGCCTTTGCAGACTCCAGTGATGCTCTCCAAAAAGAAGCAATCTTTTGGGATCTTCCACAGTGTCCTGTATTGCAAAGTTCAGGAACTATGTTGTCTTTCTAGGTGCTGATTGTTTGTCTCCTGAGTCATCCTTCATTGTGGACTATGACCTGGAACCAGATAAGGGCACTGGAGTCAATCAGGCAGGCCCTGGCAAGGCTGTGAGAGGCTATCATTAGTGGGACTGAGGCGAGAGGGGAGTTTCTGCAGGGAGTAGCCCTTCCCGCATGAGGAAGCATCAGTAGGCCTATGCACACTGACAGGAGTCTACTCCCCCAGGTTCACAGGAAGGCTGACAGGTGAAGAGCAATGTAACCACAGTATGAATTCCTAAAATTGGGGATAATGAGGCCTGAACAGGCCTCTGAAGGGGGAGATCTTCCTCTGCCTTCCTCTCCACTGAGAGAATTACACAGCATTGGGAAGGCAATGGGCTCTCCTCCAACTTCAAATCTCACCACACAATCTATACCCACTGTCCACTTGAAATTCTACCCATTAGATATAAAGTAGGTTCACAGTCAATTGGTGCACAAGGCTGGATTAGTGTAGCTTGGCTACTAAATTGGCTGCATCCAGAATTAAATTAAAATTAAACTTAAACAATCAAAATTAAAACTAACAACTAAAATTTGCTTTTATTAAAAAAAACTCCAAACAGTTAAATGAAAATCACAATGTTAGTGTATTGCTTTGGCTGGCTAAAATCCAGTTTATACGGTAATCTTCAAGTCAACTCATCAACATAGTGACTATTTTCTGGTAGTTGGCTGTAGTTAATAATGACTTACTGGAACCAAAGCCATGCTTCGATGTTGTCCAGTGGGTGATACGTCCATGTTTCTGAAAATGGTACAGAATTGGGAGCTGACTGTTTTCCTCTAGGTTTCAATGGCGGGGAGCTTCCTGTGTTCCAAGATCATCGAGTAATAGAGATCTATAAGTGTTCTTGGATGATCCAATGCTGAGGATCGATCTGCTTTCCAAGATGATCCAGAAATGAGGATCCATCTGCATTCCCGTGTAGTCCAGTACTTTTTTAAAAAGTCTATTTCTTCACAGAACGTAGACATCACTGGCTAGGTAAACATTTATTTGCCATCTCTAATTGACCTTCAGAAGGTGCTGATGATCCAACATTGTGAACTGTAGTATTCCATGTGGTATATGTATAGCCACAGTGCTGTTCGGTAAACAGGCCCAGATATTTGACCCAACAACAGTGAGAGAATGGTGATAATAGCTCCAAGTGAGGATTGCGAGTGTGGCTTGGAGAGGATTGTGCAGGTAGCTGTGGTTCCATGCACCTGCTCTCCTTGGCCTTCTGGTGGTAAAGGTCAAAAGTTTATAAAATGTTGTCAAAGGATGCAATGTGAGCTAGTGTAGTTCATCTTGTAAATGGTCTATGCTGCTGCCAAGCTGCATGCGTCGGTGCTGGAGGGATTGAATATTGAAGACGTTGGCTGAGGTGTACATCAAGTGGGACACTTTGTCTTGGAGTAGTAATGCTTTGTGAGTATTTTTGGAGCTGCACTCATCCAGAGAAGTATAGAGTATTCCGTCGCACTTCTGATCAGTGTCTTCTGCATGAGGGACAGGTAGGAGGTGCGTTACTTGCTGCAGAATCCCAGCCTTTCACTATTCTTGTAGATATAGAACTTAGATGGCTAGTCCAGTTCAGGTTCTGGTGAATGGTACCCTCCAGGTCATTGGAAGTAGCGTATTCCGCATCGGTACTGCTGCTCAATGTCAAGGGTGATATCTACTTTCTCACTTGCTAAGGAGGCCAGTGTTTGTCATTTACGAGCTATGAATATTATTTTACACTTATCCAACAAAACCTGAATTTTGTTTGGATCTTGTTGCTGCAGGCATGGGCAACTTCATTTTCTGAGACATTGCAAATAGGACGAGACACTGCAACCATCAACGAAAATCCCCACATTTGGCCTCATGGTGGAGGAAATATCAGTAATGAAGCAATGGAAGATTGTTGCATCTAGGACCCTACCCCAAGGAACTCCTGCAGTGATATCTAGGCCTGAGGTGATTGACCTTGAGCAACTACAACCATTTTCCATTGGGCCTGTTATGACTCTAGCCAGTAAAGGGTTCTTCCTCAGATTCCTACTGGCTTCAATTTTGCAACAGCTCCTTGATCCTGCACTCAGTTAAATGCTTTCTTGATCTCAAAGACAGTCAATCTCATCTCATCTCAGGAATGTAACCCTTTTGTTCATGTTTGGACCAAGAATCTACTGAGGTCTGGAGCCAAGACCTCTTAGTGGAACTCAAGCTGAGAATCGCTAAGCAGGTTATTGGGAATAAATGCTGCTTGACATCATTGTTAACACTGTATCTGTCATTTGACTGATGAGTTTTGTAGAAATGTTGAGGGAAATTTCTATTTGTTTTTGTTAGGAAGATGCTGTGGCTGTGCCTGTGGTGGAACAACGTGGCTAGTGTGTGGCAAGTTCGAGAGCACAAATCTTCAGCACTGCAATTTAGATCTTGTTGGAGTGCACAGCCTTTGCTGTATCCAATGCTTTCACCTGTTTCTTGATATCATTGGGGTGTAAACTGAATTAGTTGAAGAATGGTATGTACAATGCTCGAGATCTTAGTAAAGTCCAAGATGGATCATTCACTATTGCTAAAGATGATTTTAAATGCATCTACTTTGCCTTTTGTACTGATGCAATAGGATCCTCCCTTAATGAGGATGGGAATATATGTGAATTCTCTCATTAATTGTTTAAAACCAATGCTAACAGAATGTGACAGCTCTGCAGAGCTTTATCTAATCTGTTGCTTGTGGGGTCACTTAATTCTGGCTGTAGTATATTGCTTCCACTGTTTGGTATGCATGTAGTTTTGTATTGTGTCTTCACCAGGTCCAGTGATATAGATCTGTCAATGTCGCTAATGATGTTGAAATGCATCCGTATTCCTTCCTGCAAATGTCTGGATATGTTGCAGTTTTTCTAGACTTTCAAATGATGGATATGTACTGGGGTTCTGAGGGTTCATTTTTGCTCTGCCGCTAATCATCCCAGATGCTTCATCGCTCGCTTGACTCATAGTCGGCAAGGACAACCGCCAAGAATGTAAATGCCCAGAGCTGAAGAGAATTTATTCTGCTTTTTGTGGAAAAATTAAGCTCGGAACAATCTTAGTTCCACACATCCAAATGCAGATCACGGAACATCTGTGAAACAATCTGAAATATAACTTCGGAAAATAGGTTATAACTCATTTATGTTAAATCTAGGCTGAAGAATAACAAGTGAACTCTCTGAAGGGATCAAAGTTTCAGACTGCTAATGTATGAATGCTTGAAGGACAACTATTTTGTAGAAATTAATAGTAGGCTGTTTTAAAGATGCAGAGTCAATTTTAATGATAACAAAAGGGTCTGTGGCATTAGTTAGACCAGATAATTTCATATTGATGGTAGCCAATTGCCCTTTTAGTATGCTAATTACTTTTGTGACTTGTGGTCTTGGACAGAGCACAAGTAAACAGTTTCTTGTGATGAAATGGAATCTGAAGATGGCCAAAGTGCACAGCTGGATCTCTGTCCATCGCAGTTCAATTATTCCAGAGTTCTCACCCACAAACATTAATGATTCTTAGCTTACTCTTTCTTTTGGGAAGAAGATCTTTTCTATATAGGCTTCAGACAGACAAATAAAGTAATAAGAAAATTAATTGGCTTGGCAATTGAATCGTGACCAGGAAACCACAGTATTTTTTGGAAAGGCCCCTTCCTTTGTGAATCCTATTCTCTCCCTCTTACAGAGAAGTGCACCAGTTATTTCCAGGGCATAATATACGGCACTCAACTTTTACCATTGAAAACATAGAATAGAAGACAGCAGATATTTAACAATGTGCAGTCAGGGCTACTAATAACTTAATAGCTGAAATTTGTCTCCTTAGACTGTTCTGGAGTGCCAATGTTCTGAGGCTAGGATATTGGCTGAGATATTGTATTTACAGCACAGAGAGATACTTCACTTCCAAAAATAAATATGCAATGTCAAATTTAAGTCGGTTTAACTAGCTCAGTGAAATACCAAGCAGACATCTGACGTTTAACTGTCACATTCAATGCAACACTAATGCTGTGGTCTGTCTTCAAGAATAGTTAAGATAGGCATAAAATTATAAAAATGAATTATGTTTAACAATGCCCGAACTGACGGGTCAGATCGATAAAAGTTTGAAGATTCTTAGGTTTTATTTCAATTACGGCATGGATCAAATCAGTAGAGAATTTGGGTAACAAAAACAGAGATTGTTGGAAAATCTCAGCAAGTCCGGCAGTACCTGTGGAGAGAGATCAGAGTTAACGTTTTGGGTCCAGTGACCCTTCTTTGGAACTTTAGTTTTTGGGTAAATTGTGTCATGCTATACTGAAGCTTGGAGGTGGGGGAGAAAATGTCAAATTATAACCTACTCTACAGAGATACAATTGCAAACGTTGAAGAAATATTTTATAACTCAGCAGATACATTCCAGAAATAAATTTTCTATAAGGATGCACCACATGTGGCCTATCTGCACTCTGAGGTGGTTATAATTGATCCCATTAAATTATTTCAAAGAAAATGCAGGCTTCCCTAGTTTCCTCAAGAATATTTATCCCCTACTTAACTTCAGGGAAATTGACGATCTGGTCATTATCACATTGCTCTTTGTGGAAGTTTGGTCTTTGCAAATTGGCTATTATAATTCTTATGTTACAACAGTGAGACAACTTGATTGGCTGTGGATCTCCCGGGGTCATGAAAAGGGCTGTAAAAGTTGAAGTGTTTTTTTTCATTTCAGTAATTGCTGCTCTGTATTAATTAAGCATCTAAAGTTAAATAGTGTATTAGTGTCATGACAATGGGCCAGAACCCTGAAGTAGACATTTTTAACATATAATTTCAAACTTTTTTTTTAGAAGAGGGTTGGTATAGCCAAAAATGGCTGCAGATACAAATGAAGCATTGGTCCAGAGGGAGAGACACACATGGAATGCTGCAACTAAAGATGCGAAGGGAATTTCAAACAACTCTTCAAAAGGGAAGAGACATGTCAAAGCAGACTGGATTGTGATCCCGTGCGAATGCAAAGATAATAAGGGGCTGACAACCCTTTACTTAACAGCAAGCCAGTCCCTGTGGATTATATCCCAAACCACAGTGTATTTCCTATTTTTCGCTTTGAAGAATAAACAAGCATAGTGGTTAAAAAGTCACTTTCAAATGTAGTGGTCAATGTTCGTGGGGTGATGAACTTTCTCATGTGTGCCAGTGGGTGAAAACACCATGTGTACTAATCTGGGTTTGAGCAATAGCATGCCCTGAAGTTCACAGTTGAATAACTATCCTGTACTCACCCCTCTGACTCTCTCCTTTTGAGTAGTACCAGCTCGCGAGCTAGTAAGCCAGACAGCATGCTAGAGTTCAGCCACAGTCAAAAGGAATCAGAATAACAGAATCTCAACCAAACTACAAAACAAAGAATCTTAAAATAGACAGTTAAACGACTAATGTCAATGCTACCGGTAACCTCCGGCACAATGGCGACAATATTCAACTATCTGGTCTTCACAAGCAATTCAGAAACTGATCTGTATATCTGTGTAACTTAATTTTATCTTTTTGGACTCACCTCTTATTTCTAATCTGTGTGTACATGTACTACGTTACTAACTCATCTTACATTTAGTAATTAATAAAGTCACAAGGGTCTCAATGAGCTGGACAGCTGGCTTGTGATGCAAACAAACAATAACTGTGTGGGTTCAATTCCTGCACCCGCTGAGATTACCATGAAGGACTGTCCTCCTCAATCTGGGTGACAGACAGGTTAAACCACCATCAGTCGTCTTTCTCTGAGTGAGCAGCCCTTTAGTCTGAAAGGACTATGGCAACTTTACAGCAAACAGTGTCTTTGTTAACTCGAGGAAGCCCTGTCAAATTGCCTTTTAAAACATCAATTCATTTGGGTTTTGGAGAAAGGTATCCACAAGGTGAGAGATACATTTTTAACTTTATCTTGTTCTGACCAATGGAGGGCGACTAAAGAAGAACAGCCAGATTATCCCTCCTCACCTAGCAGCTTAGTGATTCGGTATATTCTGTATGGAACTGTAACCAATTACTGAACCTTGCCTAGGGTCTGGGTTTAGCACTGCAAATGGTCAAAGTGATGTAACGATGCAGGACAAGGTTACTGGCTCTACAAGACAACAACTGAAGGTCGGCCCCAAAATAACATATATGCCAGAAGGAGCTATTGAGAGAATAAGAGCTACCCTGATAGGAAGAGCAGGGAAAGTCACTAGCAAACGTAAACATTGCCTAAGTGTGCAAGATGAGGCACAGATGGGAAGACTCCCTGGATTGGTAATATGTGGTAAAGATATGGAAGGCCAGAAAATGTCATACAAAATCTGAAAGTGGATCTGAAAGTGAACATAACTCTAGGAAATGTCCATGTAAAGAATTCTGATCAAATGAGAGGGAAGTCTTATAATAGTAGTCCAAAACTAGGCCGGTGGGTGAGTAGAGTTTGTAATTTGACAAAACAAGGCCTAGGGAATAGGTTGGGAATGCCACAGGAAGTATTTTGATTAAGATGTTTCAGTGGCTACAACGAATTGGCTCAAAAGTTGGCAAAGAATGCCAAATAAGAAGAGTGAGCAAGTTGGGAGGAATTTGGTGGATATATTAAGGTATGGGATAGGGGACAGTAGCCTTACTATACAGATGCATAGGTACAAAGTGCTGTCTGAGGAGACATACAAGGCTAAAACCAGACTAATTGCTTGAGGTTTCAAAAAGAAATCTACCAGAAAAGTTCTACCAGAACTTGAAGATTTTAACAGCTCCAGAGAATGTTATCAGTGGATATAAACACAGCAGTTACACTTTGTAAGACAGAAAATATGCATGCAATTATTGCTGACACAGCCAGCAATGACAACCATTGTCATCTCATGAATAAATAAAAATAAAAATAAAAGCAACTTGAAAAGCAGATAAATTAGAACTGTAGAAATTAAACCAATGTGTTCATGTGTTAAATGATGCAACAAGGGTATGATATTTTACTGTAAGGTCTGTGTTGCTGAAAGTTAGTTGAACCAGTACATTTAAATACCTGAATAAGTCAGACTTAACAAATAAGCATCGGACATCATGGATCCTTGAACCATCAAGTTGATCACTGTGGCATTGCACTTGATGTGGATGACACTGTAGCTACAAGTAATGTGTATGGATTGGGGTAAGGTCTGCTCCACATAGCCTATCCACACTTATACCCACTCTGTGAGTGAGACGGTGGTATCTGTGATGATTCCACATATCATTACAAGCAACATGCATTCTATCTTTCAGCTTTACAAAGGAGTGTGCTGCCAATCAAGGCACTTCAGTGGATTATAGTAATCTATGCCCTGCACTCTGAAACATAAAAGGCTAACCTATGATGGATGGGCGTAAAGGAGGTGATTACTGATTGGTTACAAACTCCTGCCTATCATTAATGAGTAGAATGCACAGCATTTGGATTTCATTCGTTGACTGAAGCCTTTGACCTGTTATTGCCCCATCTCACTGACTGCTGCTGTCTTCTGAACAGGGTAGATTCTTTGGTGAGATCAGCTGAACATGACATAAATACAGCCATAAGGACAACGAAGTATTTATTCCTCAACAGAAAAGTTCAAGGAATGTGGAAATAAGCAACTCCACGTGTACTCTGCACTGACCAAGGACTGCTTACCATATAACCAACAGGAAGTTGAGTGCAGCCCCAGTGACACCTTTCAAGCCCATGACCATTTCCATCCAGAAGGGCAAGGGCAGCAGATATATGGGAATACTGCCACCTTCAAGTTCCCCTCCAAGCCATTCACCATCCTGACTTGGAAATATATTGTCATTCCTTCACTGTTGCTAGGTCAAAATCCTGTAATTCCCTCCTAATAGCATTGTGGGTCAATCCACAGCAGGTGGGCTGCAGCGGTTCAAGAAGACAACTCACCACCACCTTCTCAAGGGCAACTAGGGACGGGCAATAAATGCTGGCCAGCCAGCGATGCCCACACTCCACAAAAAATATAACAAAATGAAAGTAAGTCTAAACCAACTCAATTCTCATGGACGTGGAACCTCTCACTAGGGTTCAATCTGACCTCTCGAGCTCGGTGCTGCATAACTGTATCACAGTCTCTTGCATGTCCATCCAGGTCAATGTTCCCAGCCTCATTGATTTATGATTGTTGTTTGTCCCCTGTTTCTGCTGTGACGCTTTGCAGGCCCCTGTTTTGAATGGCATGATATTGAATGATGATGTGCAAACCCTTTGTGGGTTATATTGGAAGGCATCAGCAGGGCAGTCCAGGCATCACCTTTAGGAGGCCTATGGTTTGGTCTACAATAGCTTTGGTGGAAGCATGCAAGCACTGTATGACTGTTCCGCATCAGGTTTTGTTAAGGTTTCATGAGCTGTGTTTGGAGGGGGTTGCCCCTCTCTGCCAGCAGTCATTCTTATATGGCCCAAGGATCTGGGAAGGAGGCAGGAATGTCAGAACCCACTGACATATATGCATCATGGTAGGTGAGAAGGATATCTGGTACACATCTCCAACATCTGGTATTTTTGGTCATACATAAGCTGGTGATAGAATGTTTTCAAAGCGATGTGAGTGCAGTCAATAGTGCCCTGCACTTTGGAGAAGTCAGCAATGTTGGAAAATTCCACTGCCTGAGCTGCTTGGCGCACCTCAATCTGGTTGGGAAGAATATAAACTGGTGCAATCTGGAGAAAGTATGACTTTCTGGATGCATTTGAGGACCAAGAACTGGGAGATGTTGCACAATTGTTCCAAGGAACAATCCGCTGACATAAACATTCAGAGCAGCTATTGGGCACCTTAATGGCCTGACCACCCATTCATTTGAAGCAAAGGTCCTGCTCCAGTGGATGGCAGAGTTCAGTAATGACAACCTAGGACATGTTTAGTCTGTACCTGCACGGTGCTCCTGACATCTCTCAATAGTGACAGCAATGCCAATGTATTCATGCTCTGCCTCCTTGAGAGGGGTGGGGGCTGATGTTGGGGTCTTTAAATGCTGTGTGTCCCTTTAGAGGCTGTGCTGAAATCACTGGAGATTCCTGTTCTTACAGGGTTTAGTGACAACATTGTAATTGATGCCTTCTTTGGTGATTGCTCATGGTTAACAAGGTATCCTCTGAATGTGAGTGCCATCTTAGACAAGTGAGCAGTTAGTCTGTGTGAGAAATGTCAAAAATGGCATAGCGTATCAGTAACAGTATCCCAAATCATTTATATATTGTATCCTTTGAAACAACTAAGGAGGTTAAGGAAATCATTTTTAAAGCTGTTAAATATGTCTTTGTCCTTTATTAAATTTTAAAATTTATTATCCTAAGAGTCCTGGCTTTACCAGGTTAATTGGTTATGACTTGTCTGGTTTGAAGTAAATTTAATAAATGGCAAGTTTGGGTGGCTGAAATCAATTACATTGCAGGTAACAAGATCATACAGCAGGAAGTAAACAACAGCACAGCCAAATTATGTTTTATGAAGAGGCCGTTGTCTTTAAACCAATTGCATTAAGAACGATAAGTATGACTGAAAGCTTAAATTAGCCTTAAAATTCTTCCCATACAAGTAAGCACATCACCAGAAAACAGGAAGCTATGAAATGCAATATTAACAAATTTTGAGTATTATGTTAATATCAGTCCTTAACGTTTTGAGACATGTCCAACACTTCATACAATGAGTGTTTTTCTTTTGTTACATGACTAATCCTGCACTAGCAATGTCATAAAACCAACATGGAGGTAAATATTCAGTTCATGTCTTATGGGGATTTGATTGGGGGAGGAATGTTGACTTGAGCACTGAGTTCAATAACACAGCACTTCCCTAGGATTTCCCTAGAGGGTCAGCCTAGATTATGCTTAAAATTCCAATTTTGTGTCAAACCCACTGTCTTGTAACCCATGGTCAAATGAACGATCAAGCTTATTTAGATGAAAGGAAGGAGATTCCTGAATGAACCTTATAGTTAGTAAAATAACAATGCACTGTATACATTTGCAATTGATGTGCTTTTAATATTCTTTTAATTTTATTGTTGATATCCCCTTGCTATTGTGTCACAATCTATCAACTGAACCAATAGTTATCTAAGGATGTGACCTCAGTTCAGTGACATTTCTGTTCAACCAGACACTTGAAAACAAAAATAGTGACATTGTCTGGCCCTTTGACTTCCCTGCCCTCTGCATAGACAAGCTCTATACTTTGTCTAATTACTTGATTGCAAAACAAATGCCCATACAAGCACTCCGCACAATGCAGTCACACTGAGGTGAACATTGGACATAACCTTAGAGCTGAATTTCAACACATCCCGTACTGGGCTCAATCTAGTCTTCTCCTTTTGTTATTGTATGATTGCTAATAGAAATGATTTTGGACTGCAGCCACTTTGCAAAATGTTCAGATAGTCGGCATACCCAATGGATATTTTTCTATCTAGCATTCATGTAACTTGCACATACTTATATTATCTGTAACATCATTATACATCTCAAGACATTTTTCTGTAATGTAATAAGATGCAGATGATATCGAGCAAAGAAGTAGAACAGATGACCTGAGCTTTGCCCAAAGAATTGGAGCATCTGAAACGAGGCAAGAGAAGTGGAACCGTGGAAGTTTACAATGGAATTCCAGAGTGTTGAGTCTAGGCAGTTGAAGACACGACTATCAGTGATAGGGCAGAGGAAATTTTAGGGTGCATAAGAGGCCAGAATGAGACGAAATCAGAGTAATTGGAGGAGTACAAATGTGGAGGAAGTAAAAGGGAGGGCAAGACTTTGAAGAGATTTTGATATAAGGAGAAAATTGTTTAAATCCTGATATTAGTGGATTCATGGATATTTGTAAGAGACCTTTTTAAAAAGAATTACACTTTTCGTCTGCCAACAGCTTTTACATTGCATTACCTATACCTTTACAATAATTAATATTGTTGTTTGACTATAATAACTGCGATACAATCTCAATGGTTATTAATGGAAATCAAAATAGTTATCTGAATAAAGCAGATAGTTAGGAAGGATTTTCAGATTTTGGGGGTCCTGAAGTGCAGTGACAGTGATCCTGCCTCTGAGCCAGGAACCCTGGATTCAAGTCTCACATGCTCCAGAGGTTTGTCATAACATCTGTGAACAGGCTGATTCAAATTATGCTGAGCTTCTTGAGTGTTGCTGGAATTGCACTCAACTCGACAGGTGGGAGTATTCTGTTTCACTCCTGATTTCTGCCTCGTATTGGACAGGATTCAGGAAGTTATGAGGTGCATTTCTTGACATAGAATTCCTTGCCTCTGACCTGGTCTTGTAGCCACAGCATCTGTTTACTTGATCCAGGTCACTTCCTGGGCAACAATAATCCCCATATGTCATTAGTGGGGACTTCAGTAATGGTAATGTCATTGAAAATCAAGGGGTAATATTTAGATTCTCTCATTGGAGCTAGCTATTGCCTAGCACATGTGGCACAAATATCACTTATCAGCCTAAACCTGGATGTTATCCAGGTCTTATGCATATGGACACGGATCTCTTCAGTATCTGATGAGTCGCCAATGGTGCAGCAATGAACATTCCCACTTTTGACCTTTTGATGCATGGAATGACCTTGATGAAGCAACTGAAGATCACCAGGCTTTAGATATTCCCTGAGAAAATGTTACAGAGATGTTCTGAAGCTGACATGATTGATTTCCATGAAACAGAATCATCTTCCTTTGTGCTAGGAATGACTCCAACTGATGAAGAGTACCACCATCTCCAGAACAATTCCCATTGACTCCAGCTTTGCTAGCTCAAATTTGCTCACATTGTGCCTTGATGTCAAAGGTAGTAAATCTCACTCCCTCTGGAGTTCAGACGTTTTGTCCGTTTTTGAACCAAATCTGTAATGAGCTCAGAGTTACGTGGCCCTTGCAGAATCCAAACTGGGCAAAAACCTTGGGTTTTTAAAGATATTGGCAACAATCTTGTGGCCATTATTAGGCTAGCTTTTAATTTCTGTTTTATTCATTGAATTTAAACTCCACAAGCTGCCGTGTTGAAAATTGAATCTATGTCTGCAGAACAGTACCACAAACTTCTGAAGTACTAGTTTGGCGACATTGCCACAATGCCATCATTTCCCCGAAATTCTATCTAAGTCATGATGACTCGTTCAAAAGTCATCATCACATGTAAGAATCAAAGGAATTTTTATCCGATGCGTTGTAACAAGGAGCAACTAATTTTAAGAAGCAGCAAACTGATTTCTGAGGCAGAGAAATGTTTTACTTGTTATGTCTACAACATAAGCGACAAATTTTTATTCAGACAGAAAACTGAACAAGTAGATTATTAGTTGCCGTCGAAGCTTGTTTTTATGTCTGCTGTAGTATTTCATCAACCTTTCTAAATTCTTTTTTTGTAGAAATTGCAGGGAGATACTTTCATATGGAAGCAGCCTACAGGCAGATGATAAGTTAATTACTGTGTAAATATTTGAAAGAATCACTCTAACTTATAAAATCTTAGAGTCGTAGAGCACGGAAACAGACCCTTCTGTCCAACTCATCTGCACTGACCAGACATCCTAATGTGACCTAACTGCATTTGCCAGCATTTGGCCCATGTCCCTGTAAACCCTTCCTATTCATATCCCCATTCAGATGCCTTTTAAATGTTGTAACTGTATATGCACCCACCACTTTCTCTGGCAGCACATTCCAAATATGCACCAGCCTTTGTGTGAAAAAGTTACCCCTCAGGATCTTTTTAACTTTTTCCTCTCTCACTTTTAAACCAATGCCCTCCAGTTTTGGATTTCTCTACCATAGGAAAAGCACCTTGTCTATTTACCCTATCCATGCCCCCTCATGATTTTATAAACCTCTATAAGGTCACCCCTCAGCCTCCTACACTCCAGGGAAAAAGCCCCAGCCTGTTCAGCCTCTCCTTATAACGCAAACTCTCAAGTCCCAGCAACATCCTTGTAAATCTTTTCTGCACCTTCTCAGTTTTAAAGACATCCTTCCAATAGAAGGGCAACCAGAATTGCATGCGGTATTCTAAAAGCGACCTTACCAATGTCCTGTACAGCTGCAACATAACGTCCCAACTCCTATACTCAACGCACTGACTAATTAAGGCAGTCTACCTGCGACTCCACTTTCAAGGAACTATGCACCTGCACCCCTCAGTCTCTTTGTTTGGCAACACTCCCTAGGGTCCTACCATTAACTGTATAAGTCATGCCCTGGAGCAAAAACAAAGTTGCTGGAAAAGCTCAGGAGGTCTGGCAGCATCTGTGAAGGAGAAAACAGAGTTAACGTTTCGGGTCCAGTCCTGCCCTGGTTTGCCTTACCAAAATGCAACACGACACATTTATCAAAATTAAACTCCATCTGGGCCTATTGGCCCATCTGATCAAGGTCCCATTGTACTCTGAGACAATCTTCTTCACTGTCCACGACATCACCAATTTTGGTGTCATCTGAAAGCTTACTAACAATGCCTCCTATATTCACATCCAAATCAACAACCTCCATTCTCATAGGGTTCCCCAGTTACACTCATCAAGTTTAGGTAAAAATTATGGACACCTATCCCAAAGCTGATGGGCATATATTTTGAGTCTGAATGGTGTGTCTGTTCCTGGAGAACACCCTATGATGCGTTAAGTTGGGAGGAGGTGCAGGGAGGGTACATGGAGGGGAAGGAAAGTTTTTGCAGGATTAGGAGGGGGTTTTGTCAGGGAAATAGGGGCTACTAATAGCAAAGGTGGAAGGATTGGAGGCAGAAAGCAGGGAGAGATAGGGATGCAGGGGGAATCGGGTAAAATTAGCAAGGAGATAACATAAACATGCTGAGGCTAGTGCTGCATATTGTCAATAACCAATCCAGCATCTCTTCACGTCTGGAAAATGCATGCTTTCCCAACATTTAAAACCTTGCATTTATGTGTTACTTATACTGTGACTGTTGTCCTGTTGGCAAATGTACCAGTGTTTTTGACACATGAGCCAAAATTTACAAAGGGATACATGATCAGTGTAGGGTATGAGTGAGCTTTGGAAATCAGATGTCATCCTGAGGTCATCTCAGGATTAAAATTTGAATTTTCAAAGGGCTGGGAAAGTGGGTGGAGTCAGGGAGAGGGACTGGAAAGCGCACTTTCCCCATTTAATGGTATTTGTACTCCTTAAAATTTAAGCAGATAGAGTTGAAATCATTTAAAAGAGAATTAGCTTTCTTGGACAGAATGGCCACTTCCTATCCTGGAAATGAATGTTACAATATTGGATGACAAAGTAAAATACATGGACGAATGGCATTTGATGGCTAGACTTTCCTCCCATTCACAGACTGCCTTTTTCCTGATTGTTGCAGGAATGTAATGATTTTCTAATAACCAAGAGCCCCACTCTCTGAGCATATGGTATTCGAGAGGCTCAGCATATTGCTGGCGCCTGACATTTGCATGTCATCCAGAGGCACAGGGCAATGCTCAGCTGCAGTTTAAGTGAACATGACATTCCACCAGGTTTATACAAACTGACATGCTCCACTGTCTCTGACAGGCAGTGGCATGAATTTATTACACAGCTCAGTCAGGAAAAGCACTCGGAAAATGGAGTAGACTGCTAAAATATGAATTGTAAAATACCATTCCTCTTTGCATATCTGTAATACAATGATAAGATCATGTGGGCACCAGTAACACTGCTAACATTCTACAAAAATTGATGTGCTTGCTAGTTATTGAAAGTTGCATTGCTAAATACATAGATCAATCTAAATTATTAGTTTAATATATTGGGAATTTACCACAGTTTCTTTGTTAGCCTTTGAAAAGCTTCTTAACATTTACATAGAACATAGTACCGCTATTGTACTCCTTGTATTAGGAAATGTTGTTAGTGCAAAGATTAGTTAATGAGCATGCTATCCTTCTGGATAAGACCCAAAGCTAAAATATTGAAAGCTGGCACCATGTACTGCCTCTTCAGAATAATAATAACTAATGTAGTAAGGATCGATTAATGAACAAGGTAATTGAGGGTAATGTTATGGACAATAAGGAGAGATTGTATAGGCTACTTCTCCGTCTGCAATGGAGGTGATTTTTAATTTGTTTCTTATCTTTATTTCTTTTCCCTTTTGAATTGAGGTGAGGTGTGTCTCTTCCCCCCAGTCAAACCCTTTGTTTTTAAAATGTCCTGGAAGAAACTTCCTTTAAGGTTACTACTGACGGATGACATATCCAAATATCAGACTGAGGAGATACAGTTTCACAAAGTGTGCATGCAAGCACAAAGACACACAGACACACACACACACAATTACAATAATGAATAACTTAAAAAATAGACTTGGGCATTAATTTATGGGAATTAGAGTCCAGTAAGTCAAAGCCTAATGAATCTTCTTGCAGTTATCTGCTCCAGTAGGATTCCCATAGCACAGGATCGAGAATGCAAGCGGATGCAGCTGAAGACATTGTCATATGATTGTTATAGACTGGCATTTTGTTTACTTTTCAAGATTCTTCTTGGGCGTCAAGCTTCAAAAGAGGTCGAGACGAGAGTCAGGCTTTAGCTGAGCTTTGATGTGCTGGATGTCTGCTTTATTGTTAAAACGCAATCGAAGGGGAGTTCAAGGCTGTATACTTAAAGGTACTCAAAAACCAGCAGCTTCAGTTGTGTGATGAGAGCTTCCAGATGATTCAGTTCAATTAATTAGATGGTGCCAATGCATTAGTTAAAACCATAGTGTTTTAGCTAATTGTAGAGCCACTAGCACCATTTCAGCATAGTAAGTTTCAATAGTCCACACTTTGTTCAGTACCGGCTGAGAAAGAAATCTCATATGATGTTTCTTTGTGTTTGTTTGACTGAAATGCCTACAACATGCAGGAATGTGAAATTCCGTACAGATGGTGAGATAGCATTCGTCCACTGGAAAATTTCGAAGAGCATATTCTGTTGTGGATAATAGCCACTTTAAGTCCAGCAACAGTCTATTAAAATATTAATATAAAAAAGAGAATATAGCTTTCAAATAAAATTAGGATCCCCCTTGTCTTATAGATGTGACATTAACTCAAGAATTTCACTAACAATTGTATTGAGTAGAATTGATTTCTTTTTCAAAAGGGTTTACTCCTTGACTGTGCTGAGTCCTATAATCTGATAAAGCACTTATGTACTAGGCTAAGTAGTGCAGCCAATAGTAAGAGATATTGAAGCTGGTGTTTTTACAGGGCTTCTGTTGTTTATTTAATAGGCTCAGGAATCATGCTGTCATGTTACTTCAGATTGTCTAAATAAGATCTCTACTTATGTACAAAAATCAATGGACAGCTGTTCTACCCTTGTTCACTTGAAATCCAGGACAATCTTGCACCTTCATTAACAATGGACAGACTCTCTTCTTGTTTGGTTTGACCATCAGTCCCTGGAAAACAAATGGCATGATCCAGGATATTGACATAAAATGTGATACTGGAGGTGGTTGATGGCTCCGCATATCTGGGCTTCGCAATCAAATGCATTCTGTCACATGATGCTAAAATCAACACACAATATTACAAGCATAGCAGCTGCTGCATTCAACCTGAGGAAAAGAGTGTGAAAAACCTGACTGGGAACACCAAACTGTGAGTCTACCAAGACTGTGTCTTAGAATACACCTCTACAGTGGTGAGATCTGGACAACATATGCTAAGTATGAAAGAAAGCTGAACAGTGTCCACCTTTGCTTTTTTAGATACATCCACAGGACCTCTTGGCAATGCTGGGACACAGGATCAGAGATCCTGGAGGGTGCAAATTCCTTCAGAATACACTCATTGTGAGAGCAATGATATGTGCCCTGGCTTGACCATTCACATTGAATGGATATTAGCCATATACCCAAACATATGTACATTGAATTGGTTACTGGGTTACAAACTCCTTCGTGTCCATTCCCTGATACTAGGACTCCTGCAAGCAAGATTTGGAAGTGGCAGGTGTTGCATCTAAAAACTGGGAGACAGTCACCTGATAGCTGTGACTTTTGGATGCCCACTATTTGAAGAGGCTTTGGAAGAAGCAAGCAGAAGCAAAAGCCCAGCTGGCTATGAAGCGGCCCCAAAGAAAACAGAAGCCAACAAATTCTTAACACACTGTCTTCGTCGGCAGCGAATGTGGCAAAGACTGTCATGTCAGAGCGTAGCTCCATATCTACACCAGGCAATGGTTAACACTGAGTGGACCATCACAGGTTAAGCAATTGTCTTACATAATAAAAGACCTGTGAAGTCAGTCATGGACAATGTGGTGACTGTCCCACTGTGGACAACTCAGGAAGGATGTGATAAAGCATTTATTGCTACGTTCTGTTCTGCCTCCAGTCCCTCAGAAATAGCCTGACATGGAAGTTTGACACTTATGGAGTTTGCTTGGGGTGCACTAGATGTGATGTATAATCTTGATTTGATACACACATTTTGTTATATTTGCAACTATATCTCCATGGTTCCCCATTTATCCTCTGTTAAATTCCAGCTCTGTACGAGTACCTCAGCTTTATACATTGTTCTATAGCTATCTGCTTTTTCTGACATCTCCAGACTGTATCGTCAGTGTTCCCAATGACTTCTGATCTCACCAAGGCCCCAATCCATCCAGCACTATTTCCCATGATTTCTTAGAGATTTCTGATCACAAACATCTGATCTGCCTCTTCCTAATTTTCACTGCCAGACTGCATCCTGATGTACAGATCTTCTTGTCTGTCAGCCTCTGACTGGCTATCAGCTAGGGAACAGAGGCAATGGCTTCAAACCAGGTCCTGTGCTTAAATTAATACCGCCAAATTATCTGCACATTTGAGTCCCCGAGTTGCCCCTGAGCCTAGCCATACTCACTCCTCACTGGCCTGAAAATTTTATGGCCAGTGAGTCTGTCTAGCAGATGATGGTCTTTTCTGTTTTCAATTGCTGTTAACCTGCTTTGACTCTGCTGAATCCTTTAGCTGCTGTCGTGTGGTTGCTTTAGCTTGAGGCCGAGCTGCTGGCAATTGCACCTTGAAGGATTTCTGTGCATTCTACAGATGACAGGAAAGGTAAGTCAAGTGGAATCATTTGATTGAGAAAGACTCAGAGTTGGACGCTGCAACCATCTGTTCAGACCATTCGGATAGAGTGAGGAAAAGGAAGTAATGAGCACCAACCTTCAGAGCTTGTGCAGTAACAAGAATAACTGTTCTTCATCTGCAAGAGTTCATGCCAAGGTGATCAGCTGCAGCTTAAGATTCCATAGTTAGTCAAAGAAAAATAAGGAAGATAGGGCAAGAATCCGTAGGGTTAAGATTTAGTTTGTCAGGCTGTATTTCACTCACCAGAATTAGATGAAATGCATCAAAGGATGTTAAGGGAAATAAGCATGCAAGTTTAAGAGGGACTGACCATTATTTTCCAGCTGTCCTTAGAGAGAGGATGCCTGAAAATGGCAGAA
The DNA here is from genome assembly GCA_024137785.1 of Ginglymostoma cirratum. Taxonomy (NCBI): domain Eukaryota; kingdom Metazoa; phylum Chordata; class Chondrichthyes; order Orectolobiformes; family Ginglymostomatidae; genus Ginglymostoma; species Ginglymostoma cirratum. The sequence continues at coordinate 44,138,787 of JAHRHZ010000021.1, forward strand.
TTGCAAGTGTTACACCTTGTTCGAAGAAGGATGTATGGATAAGCCCAGCAACAAATGACTGTCAGTCCAACCTTGTTGATGAGAAAGATTTTAGGAATGAAACAGAGCAGCATGGTGGCTCAGTGGTTAGCACTGATTCCTCACAGTGCTAGGGACTTAAGTTTGATCCCCGCCTTGGGTCACTGTCTGTGAGAAGTTTGCACGTTTCCCCTCTGTCTGTGTGAGTTTTGGTTGGGCACTCAGGTTTCCTCACAAAGACCAAAGATGTGCAGGCTAGGTGGATTGGCCATGCTAAATTGCCCATAGTGTTTGGGGATGTGTAGATTAGGTGGGTTACAGGGAATAGGGGGATGGGTTTGGGTGGATGCTCTTCAGAGGGTCAGTGTGGACTTGTTGGTCTGAAGGGCCTGTTTCCACACTTTAAGGATTTTATGAAATCCAGGACAAAATTAACAGTCATTCGGTCAAGTCTGGATGAATTCGGGAAAATCAACATGGATTTCTTAAAGGCCAATTATGTTGAATTTATTTGGGTTTTCAGATGATGATGGCAATGAGCATTCAAAAGATATTTGATAAAGTATCATTATATAGGCTTGCCAACAAAGTTATAGTGCATGGAACAGGAAAGATTTGAACATTGGATTCTCCACCAGAAATATGATAGTATTATTTATCTTTTCCTTCAAACTGTTGACATTGCAATTGACTGTCTCACCAACTATGGCTTAGATGCCTGTTCATTTTTAAAAATAATCTTCTAAATGGTTTAGAATTTTTATTGTGTCACAAACTCTTCTGTATCACTAACTTGTGAACCCAGATCCAGTGTACTCTTTATTGGAGAAGTAAATAACTAAGCAGCAATCCAAAGATTCTTACAATTTCCAAGAAACAAAAGTGAGAGTAAAACTTACTAAAAAATATTATTTGGAGGAAGGTAATATTCTAAGCTTGTACCCTTCCTTTGGGGAGGTCTAGACTTGACCTCAGACCCATTGATTGTCTACAGGATTTGGTTTCCCTCACTCTAGATTCGAGAATGAAAATCAGAGAAGAACACCTGATACTGAATAACCTTAAAAGGGATTAGAATTATATTCCATAACTGATTAAATTTTCAATCTCTGGTGCCTCTCCAGTAAATCTCCTCTGCACTCTCCCTAAACCTTTAACACCATTCTTAAAACACAGTGCCCACAATTAGCACCAGTGCTCAAAATGAGACCTAACCACTGTTTTATAAAAGGTTTAGCCATAATTCTTGCTTTTGTATTCTATTCCTCTATTTATAAAGCCAAAATCCTGCAAGCATTTTTAAAGTCTTCTCAATTTATTTTGCCACATTTAAATTGCCACATTAACCTCCAGGTCTCTGTTCATTTACCTCCTTCAAAATACCTAATTTTTATTTCCTCACCTCCTTTTTCCTTTCAAAATTAATCACTTCACGTTTGCCTGAGTTAAATTACAACTGCTGCTTTACCAGAGTCTATCCTCCATGATAAAAATAATTTATTATTGTCTCAGAATGCTTACTCCCTGAAAGTAACCACCTAGTTTTACAGACAAAATGAACAAGATGAAAATTTAAAGTGCATCTGCCAGTTTTAATAAAAACTTTGAAACAGAATGCTCACATTTTAAAATGTAAATTAACTCTGTTTGTCAAATCTAAGTGAAAAGTAAGGAATTAATTACAAAAGCAACAGACAGCATTCAGTGACTAATGATTTTAGAGGTTCAACAATTGACCTGAAATAGAGGCAAGACCTAATTAGCAGTTAAGGCTCACACTTCGAAGACACGTTTAAAGAATTCTACTGTATGAATAAATTGAGGGTTCCCATAGGGATGAAACTTCTGAGTGGAACAATTCCTGATTATCAAAAAACTACTGACACTTCATGGCAATAGGTCAGAACTTAATGAAAGGCAAGTTAAAATTGTCCTACGCAAGCAAAAACGCCAACAACCATGAAGACATATTCTGAATCAGTACTCATCAACTCAACCGTCTTCACTTTGACTGCCTTAGCTCCTCAAATGGTAAATATTTCATAATTAGATTTGATGTTGAGTATGATGATTCTTGATTGGTGGTCCTAAGTATTTTTAACTCATTAATTTAATCATTGGCACCAATCCTAAATAGGAGACATTAGAACAGGTAATCAAATGCTGATGAAGGCAAAACTATTAATGCTACTAAATACTACAGGAAGATAGTGGTACATGATAGATTGATTAATACATAGATTGAACACTTTGCATTTATAGTTAGCTGAGTTTTATTTTACAAATTTTTTAATTGAACTGTTGCCATTTCAATTAAAATGAACGCATTTGAAGTTGAGATGACTTGTGGGAATGGTGATAAGGCATGTGGGGTTATTTTGCCTGCTAGTGGCATTGTGGAACAAAAACAAAGTTGCTGGAAAAGCTCAGCAGGTTTGGCAGCATTGGTGAAGGAGAAAACAGAGTTAACATTTCGGGTTTGATGGCCCTTCCTCAGCACTGTGCATTGTGGTATTTTCCCAGATGACCAATCCTAGTGCCTTAGATTATTTGCCTTCTACGGCAGTCTGTGGTATTGGGTAAAAGATGCCTTCAGGAGTTCACTGGCACTCATCTTCCTATATCTTTGCTTTGTCCTGTACCTAGCTAGTGGTTAGTCGGAGAGGATACATCATATAGAATAGCATTTGGTCAGGCATTATTACTAAGACCTTAGGGAGCTGGTGCAGATATATCTGTTCCCTCCAAGAACTAGAGTAGAACTCCTTGTCTCCATCCACAAACTGTATGTGACATCGATAGAATTGGTACAATCAATGAAATATGGACATGGAATCTTACTGAACCATTACATTATTCATTCAGTACAGTGTATCTGATTGCTCACCTTACATTAATAAATGTCTCATGCTGAAGATACTCAGAAAAATGTCCATATCAAAGTTATAATAAATAATAAATTACAGATGTTACTGGAACACTTAATAAAAAGAGCCCATATGACGTTCCTAAAACAAACTTTTCAACTCTTATTAAAAAAAACTTGGTTTATTATCAATACAAATGAAACAATATTTCCATTTTCATTCATTTTATGGGACATTTTATGAATTTCATCATTAGCCTACTCCAACAGAATATCTGCTGCAAATAAATAGTGTGATGTTTATTTTATTTATTGTTGTTCCCTCACACACAGTCTCTAAACTAACATTTCATTTTTATTTTGTATTTTCATTCCCTAAAATAAATTGTTATAATCACAATAGTTCATGCTGTAGTGATTACAACAAGGTCAGCCAGGTGGACCTCATAGAATGTGAGTTCCCTGATTTGGGCTGTTAATCTGATATAATCAGGGAGCCCTGGCTGACAGATATAAACAGGAATATCAGAGATTCTGTTCCCTCTGAGAGCAGGCTTTGAAGGATCTGGGTCAGTGTAAAGGACTTGCCAGGTATAAACAAAAGGTGACTTGGTGACGGGATACCAGCCTCTGTGGAATTACTTCACGTACCATCAATTCTAGAGAGAACAAGTAACATGTTTAATCAAGTCGAGCTTTGAGATGTACTCTAAGAGGTAATGTCTGGACTGATATGCTTGGGCAAATACTTACATTCGAAAAAAGAATGAAATTGCACTTATCTAATACATTTCAGAACATCAGATCATCCCAACATGCTTTTCTACTAATGAAGCATTATTTTCCTTTAGAAGTGTAGTCATTGTCAATTTACATAGCAGTCAACTTACTGACAGCAAGGTCCCATAAAAAAAATGAGAGCATCGAATGATTATTTGGATAAAATTAATGTACAAGCATATGAGGATAAAGCAGGAGATTGTCACTATACAATGATGTTCATTTAACACAATGGGCTGAATGGCTCCATCGTGCCATAACATTCCTGTAATTCTGTGAAAGCGATCACATATAATCCGTTACAGTATAGGCTGAGCATTACATATTGCCCAGGATCAGTGAGTACACATCGCTGTTTTTGAAAACATTGTCCTAGGATCATTTACATCCATCTGAGAAGGCAGAGACAGCATCTGTTTAACAGTCCACTGAAATATTGTGTGGAGGGAGTGCGGCAGTGAAATATCAAATAAACGTGATGCTCAAGATTCGGAGTGGGAATTGGACCCACAAATTTTTGACATAGAGTAAGACTATTATCAGCTGAACACAGTTAGCACCTTGGATATTAACAATGTATTAGTTATTATGCTATGAAGATGTGTCATCTAAAATATTCATTTATCATGTCATTAACTGGACATATATATCTGAAGCTTTTTCAAAGTAAGAGACATTGACTCTGGTGCAAGAATGTTGCATTTGCAAAGAACTTGAGCTGCTTGAATGGAGTCACCAACTCTGCAATGTATTCAAATAAACCTGATGGACTATAACTTGGTGTCATGTGGTTTATGAAAGTGATTTTGGCTGCAGATAAGCAAGTTATTTTCAGAAGACAACTCCACAAAATTTTATTGTTGGGTGGTGAATAGACATGCTTGTACCTTCTAAGTCTTTTTAAATTTTTGCATTTTTTCCTAGTAAAAGTTATTTTATAGTAAAAATAACTGCTTATTCATTAGTTTAAGGAACCTGGCTAGCTTGCTACTGCAACTCATATGCTTGTACATAAATAATCAGCTATATATCCTTCCTTTTAAATTCAAACTCTGTGGTGGTCAGTGGAAGTGCATAAGATGAAAGGAATTAGTTCTAACTCCTTGATAACAAGCATGGGGCTGGATGAACACAGCAGGTCAAGCAGCATCATAGGAGCAGGAAAACTTGATGTTTTGGGCCTAGACCCTTCATCAGAAATGGGGGAGGGGAAGAGTGTTCTGAAATAAATAGGGAGAGAAGGGGAGGCGGAAGGAGGATGGATAGAGGAGAGGATAGGTGGAGAGGAGGCAGACAGGTCGAAGAGGCGGGAATGGAGCCAGTAAACGGTGAGTGTAGGTAGTGGGGTAGGGAGGAGATAGTTCAGTCCAGGGAGGACGGACAGGTCAAGGGGGTGGGATGATGTTAGTAGATAGGAGATGGGGGTGTGGCTTGAAGTGAGAGGAAAAACAGGTTACGGAGGTGGAGATGAGCTGGGCTGGTTTTGGGATGCGGTTGGGGGAGGGGAGATTTTGAAAGCTTGTGAAATCCACATTGATGCCATTGGGCTGCAGGGTTCCCAGGCTGAATATGATTTGCTGTTCCTGCAGCCTTCGGGTGGCATCACTGTGGTATTGCAGGAGGCCTAGGATGGACATGTCATCTGAGGAATGGGAGGGGGAGTTGAAATGGTTCGCGACTGGGAGGTGCAGTTGTTTGTTGCGAACTGAACGCAGGTGTTCTGCAAAGCGGTCCCCAAGCCTCCGCTTGATTTCCCCGATGTAGAGGAAGCCACAACGTGTACAGCGGATGCAGTATACCACATTGGCAGATGTGCAGGTGAACATCTGCCTGATGTGGAAAGTCTTCTTGGGGCCTGGGATTGGGGTGAGGGAGGAGGTGTGGGGGCAGGTGTAGCACTTCCTGCGGTTGCAGGGAAAAGTGCCGGGTGTGGTGGGGCTGGAGGGGAGTGTGGAGCGGACAAGGGAGTCACGGAAGGAGTGGTCCCTCCGGAAAGCAGATAAGGGTGGGGAGGGAAAAATGTCTTTGGTGGTGGGGTCGGATTGCAGATGGCGGAAGTGTCGGAGGATGATGCGTTGGATCCGGAGGTTGGTGGGGTGGTATGTGAGGACGAGGGGGATTCTTTTTTGGTTATTATTGCGGGGACGGGGCGTGAGGGATGTGTTCCGGGAAATGAAGGAGACACAGTCGAGGGCGTTCTCGACCACTGCCGGGGGGAAGTTGCGGTCCTTATTCTAACGCCTTATTTGGTCATAACCATAAATGAGTATAACGTTCAATTCCTTGCAAAATTAAACTCTCATCATATTCTGCTGGGGGGATTGATATGTTGTTGAATGAGTGGAGGGAGAGCAGGATAAGGCCTGAAAATGAGCAAAAGCATTGCGATAGTTGATTACATTCCCCCTCACCTTTCTAGTATATCAGCATGAAGCCTTTACTGAAAGAACTGTTGACGGTCTGTATGCCTCAGTGGGACTGAAAAAGCTTGAGAGCCTGCATGTGTTCAAGCCGGATTGCACTACTCAATGTCAGCCTGTATTTCTTAAAGGGAAAATGCATTTTTTTTCTAGAACAGATGCTAGAATTGGTTGCATTAGTGACCTTGATGAGGAAGCCCTAAGAATATCATCTAACCATGAGAAATTAGGAGTCTCCAGAGAGTCATTAAGAGGGTAAATCAAGAAGATGGTCAGAGAGGTCAATACCAATGGTAGAAACTTAAAGATTTACATAATGAACAGAAAGATGTTCAGTGAGGAGTGAAAGACAGCATGCCAGAAGCAGTATCAAACACTCCTAAACATGACCTGTTAACCTGATTTTTCATAGATCATAGAATCCCTACAGTGTGGAAACAGGCTCCTCAGCCCAACAAGCCCACACCAACCCTCACAGCATCCACCCAGACCCATCCCCCTATAACCTGCCTAATCCACTCATCCCTGAATACTATGGGCAATTTAGCATGGCCAATCCACCTAGCCTGCACACCTTTGGACGGTGGGAGGAAACCAGAGTACCCAGAGGAAACCCACGCAGACACGGGGAGAATGTGCAAACTTCACACAGACATTCGCCTAAGGGTGGGATCAAACCCAGGACCCTGATGTTGTGGGGCATTAGTGCTAACCACTGAGCCACCATGCTGTCCTTTTATTACAATGCTCGACCACTTGCATGCTAAATTGCAGAAGCAGTATATATTTGACCAAGCAATGTGATCTCACAATCAATAGTTCAGATCTAAGGTCTGCAGTCCTGCCATATCTAGTTGTGAATGGTGGTGGACATTTCAACAAATGGGAAAGAGATCTACAATGAATCATCAGTGCAAAAGACAAGGCTGAAGCATATGGAATCATCTTCAGCCAAAAGTGCTTGAGTAGATGACTAATCTCAGCCTCTTTCTGAGGTCCCCAGCATCACGTGCCAGTCATCAGTCAGTTTGATTCATTTTACATGATACCAATAAATGGCTAACTGCATGCTTGTGTATTGCATAAATACGAGAAAAGAAAGGAAAAGTAAGGAACAAATGTTATTTATTTGATTATGTAGGACATGCAGTGTCCCGTGTTCATTGCTCACATGTTGCCCAACTCCCTGTCATGGGCGCCTTTAAAGGTTTCTTCAAACTCACAGCAATTCAAGGACTCCAGTTTGAGAAGCACTACTTCAGAGAACAGCACATAGGCAGGAATGGTTGGAATGCCACCAGGACAGGAGGGAGACGGTAGTGCAAGTGCCAACCTCCCAGGGAGCAAGGCTGCACCTAAGTTCAGTTGTGAGAAATCAGATGTGAACTTTAACATGGCAATGTACAGAAAAATGATATGTAGATTCAAATTCTTGTTTCAGTGTCAGGCCTGCCAGATAGCTCGTGGTCACTGTCAAGGAGTATTGGAGGAGTCTGGTTCTGGACTTGCACAGAGCTTTTTATACCTTGTCCACTGAATAATTGATGTCTATCTCCATGGGAACACTTGCAGATTGATCCCTGGTGCTGTATCTTTCAGCTGACATCTTAGCTTCTGTTGTAATAAATGCAGATGCCATTGATTGCTGCATGTTCTACTGCAATCTCAAACTGAAGGCACACAATCTCAACTTGTTGGCTTGCAGGTTCTGTCTGCTATCACTATGACTGCAGACACCAGTGTTCGGATTGGTTTAATGGTTGTCTCAGCACTTTAGTGACCTGCCCTTTAACACATTGCTGGGATTGCTGGGATGCTGCCCCAAAGCCTCATAGAAGCGGATTCATGAAATACAAGATAACAAGGTGTAGAGCTGAATGAACACAGCAGGCCAAGCAGCATCAGACGAGCAGGAGAGCTTGACTTTTCGGGCCTAGCCCCTTCATCTGATTTCTGATGAAGGGTCTAGGCCTGAAACGTCAAGCTCTCCTGCTCCTATGATGCTGCTTGGCCTGCTGTGTTCATCCAGCCCTACACCTTGTTGTCTCGGATTCTCCGCATCTGCAGTTCCTATTATCTCATGAAATACAAATCTGTTTTCCTCTCTCAGAACAACTGCATTCATGTTGCTACCATCGTCACTCCACCAATGCTCTGATTAATACCGATCCACCACTCAGCTCAAACAGTTGCCACCCAGTTGGAAGGGGTTGCTCTCCCAAGCCGTTTTTTTTTAATTGATGCTGATTTGCTTGAGATCAGCCTCCAAAGGCAGAGACAGTCTCTCCCAGCCATTCTCAAGCCACTTGGGTACACTACATGGGAGCACTGTGACTGACACAGGCACCCAGAACACCGGAAGCAATAAAATGCATTTAGGATAGTGGAGGGGTTCGTAAGGATTGTTTGTTAATTTGGTTTGGAATGTTCATTTTGTGGCAGTTTTTATGTCAACATTGGAACCGTCAGGACATTGTGATGGTCAATAACAGAAGGAAGGTGAAGTGGGGAAACTGTTGGTAAATGGCGAATTGGGGTTGTATTCACTGATGCTACAATTGAATGAGCCAGTCAAGGATAGTCTGGTCCGGAAAAGGTTTGTTTCAGTTGCCTCCTCCTTGTCTCTTACTATTCTTAAGCGTACACCAAGTGACAAGGGCTGTGCCCTGTGATGACAAGATCAATACGTTGTAGCAGCTAACAGTGAATCTTCCAGAGTAGACCAGGCAGCAGAAACCTAATCAACCTCCACCCACCGCCCACCCCCCCATCCTTCCCCATGGTCTGTTCAATGAAATTTTATGTGGTATCCTTGCTTTTTGTTAGGTGCTTCTGGCCCATGAATGAACGGCGATGCATCGGAACCATGAGCCACAATGTTAGTGTATGTCTCTTAATGTCTAGTAGCCACTCTCTGGTTTTACGTGGCAGCTGAAATACTGATGGTTCAGGGGACTGCTGGAGAGTAAAGTCATCTTGACTGCATCAGGATACTTGACATTGTCCTGTATGATGCATTGCTACACACCAGCTACGTATTGAAAGGATTGAACCTTTCCAGTTGTAGTACATCCCGCATTTAGATAAGGTCTTTGCAAAAAAAAAAACTATACGTATTGTCGCTTTAGGGGGCTGCCCATTATCCAGCTGAAGCTATGTACATGTTCCACTGGCTTCTCTGGCCAGAGAATGAAAGGTATTCCTCTGTTGTTGTACATAGAGTTTCAACAGCCATCCTTATACAGCAGTAGGTGACAAATTCTAGAATATCACACGCTCAAGAATGGAGGGTTCCTAATGCAAAGGAGTTCAAGGCCAAGGTTACCTATACACTCACTAAGTGTTACGCTCATGCTACTCTGAAGTTGCAGTTGTCAGCTTTCGGTGAGCTTTTGCTTTTAGGCAGAACTGATATTGATTCTACTATTGACACCTAATTTGGTCCACTTCTTTGTTACTTCACTACAATCATTGCTATGTCTTTAGCCTTTTAGAATCAAGGAGTCATAGAGATATACAGCATGGAAGCAGACCCTTTGGTCCAACTCATCCATGTTGACCAGATATCCTAAATAAATCTAGTCCCATTTGCCAGCATGTGGCTCATATCCCTCCAAACCCTTTCTATTCGTGTACTGAACCAGATGGCTTTTAAATGTTGTAATTGTTCCATGACATCTTTGATCTTTAATTTTCCTCCTCTATTATCTTTCCCCACCTCTTCCTTTAATCCCACTTAACCCCTCTTTTTGTTCAACTACATAAACCATATCACATCACAACCCATCACTCTCTTCAGTGCCAAATGGGAGCCACATAGCACTCAAAATGCTAACCCTGTTTCTCTCTCTGTAGATGCTTTAAGACCGGCAGAGCTTATCCAGCATTTTCTGTTTTATTCACGGTGATTTACTTCTTCATAAAAGGGAAACATCGCTCAAAATATTGTTCAACGAGGTTTAGACAAGTGGATTGATCCCTAAAGACTCAATGTCAATACGTCCTCCTGGTTTGAAGCCTCTTTACCCCATCTTCTTCCTCTTTGAACAGCTTGTCAGTCTCTCTTTTACCCGTTTAATGTCCCTGTCAGGCAGCAGGCCAAACATGCATTTCCTGTGAAAAGAATCATGGAATCATCAAATCCCGACAATGCGGATAGAGGCCATTTGGCCCATCGAGTCTGCACTGACCCTCTGAAGAGCATCTCATCTAGTCCGACACTCCCACCCTATCCTTGTAATCCCACATGTACCATGACTAATCCATTTAACCTGCACATCCTTGGAAACTATGGTTAATTTAGCATGGCCAATCCACTTAACCTGTGCATTTTTAGACTGTGGGAGGAATCCAGAAGGAAGTGGTCTGAGCTTGAGGTGAAAAGTAAGGTCTTCACAATTCACAATACCTATTCCTAGAAGACTTTGTTAGCATTAATAACAGTAAAAAATTCACAGCACTACAAATTCAGCTAACAGGAATCAATCAACAGTTAATCTGACAGGAGTTTTAGTCCCTTTAGATAGTTTTAGTGCAAGACCATTTCTTCAGAGATAAAAGGTACTGCAGATGCTGGAGAATCCGAGATAACAAGCATGGGGCTGGATGAACACAGCAGGTCAAGCAGCATCATAGGAGCAGGAAAACTTGACGTTTCGGGCCTAGGCCCTTCATCAGAAATGGGGGAGGGGAAGAGGGTTCTGAAATAAATAGGGAGAGAGGGGGAGGCAGATCGAGGATGGATAGAGGAGAGGATAGGTGGAGAGGAGGCAGACAAGTCGAAGAGGCGGGGATGGAGCCAGTAAAGGTGAGTGTAGGTAGGGGGGTAGGGAGGAGATAGGTCAGTCCAGGGAGGACGGACAGGTCAAGGGGGCGGGATGATGTTAGTAGATAGGAGATGGGGGTGTGGCTTGAGGTGGGAGGAGGGGATAGGTGAGAGGGAAAACTGGTTAGGGAGGTGGAGATGAGCTGGGCTGGTTTTGGGATGCGGTTGGAGGAGGGGAGATTTTGAAGCTTGTGAAATCCACATTGATGCCATTGGGCTGCAGGGTTCCCTCTATCCGCCTTCCCCTCTCTCCCTATTTATTTCAGAACCCTCTTCCCCTCCCCCATTTCTGATGAAGGGTCTAGGCCCGAAACGTCAAGTTTTCCTGCTCCTATGATGCTGCTTGACCTGCTGTGTTCATCCAGCCCCATGCTTGTTATCACCATTTCTTCTGAGCCTGTTTAGCTGGAACATTGAGATTTTAAATGGTGCAGCTTATATCATAGTTGTGTTACACTGAATGATTTCAGTCCACTCTGCACACTTCGAGTGTCACTCCCAATGCTGACACCAATGTCCTAATCAAAATGTCCTCCAGCAAATGCCACAATGAGGGTGTACACACACAGCATAGAAGGCAGCTTGCACCCAAGACTAAAGCTGTAGATCCACATTATAGGAACTACGCTACCAAACTTTGCAAAGAGACCATATGTGAAATGGAGTGACGAATGGGAAAAGAATGGAAGTCATTACCATAATTAGATTAATATTTAATACAAAGTTGCATATTCCTTTCCAAGCGTTCACACTCTTCTAAAGAACAATGTAACCATTTTACCTGCTTCCTGTGTGACAGGCCAATACCCTCAATGGAATTCAAGCGTTACTTAAATTACCCACCGCCTTTGGATTGAAGATCTGATTCACAGTTACTTGGGGAATTCTGCAGCCTTTTCCACTGTGTAATTGTGAATGGGCTGACAATCATGTTAAATAAATGCAGTAATGAATGAGTAATTCCATTGAACTATAGGGAAATGAAAAGTGAATGTCATGAATGTTCAAAACAATTCACAAAGCAGTCACTAGGCCCCTGGTGTAACAACAGAAGGCTGACAGGAAGATCACAAACTGATAATGTCATGTTGCACTTATTGTTTGAATTCACCTCCGCTGGAATGGTCCCATCAATTTATCAGGTTAGAATTTGCCTGTTATTTTCCAACTGATTTAGAAAAGTTATGTCACTTTCCATGACCAGGAGAAGAGCTTTTAATACTGTTGCAAAGTTAGGTAGAGTAGTTGTGAATTGGAAGGCAGGATGTTAGAATTTGTTTGTAAAAATGATAGGGGGAAGAGTGCACGGTCCCTTTAAGAGGTGATGTGCTTTTCTAAGCTTTGAGATTAAATAGAAGTCTGCAAGCAGATGCAGATGTATAGACAGTTCTGAAATTGAAACATATGTATCAATTAGCTGTGTGGTTGGCAACCTCGGCTTGTCTTGATGTTAAGGCAACTAGCTTGAATATCAGCCAATTAATTTAAAACAGGCACTTAGAGACCGAAAACCAACTGAATTTAAATCTGATGGTGTTAACAACTTAGGACCAATCCTATTATAAGAAAATGGACAGGTCATCAAGGGTAAATAATAAGACGGTTTTTGACAATCAGTGTGAGAGCAAACTGCCATCGGAAGAGTAAAACTCTGGCTCTCACACAAATTTTTAAGCTCTCTGATTAAGCACCATCTAAAAGGTACCACTGTACTCTTAGATAATATTCCTGACACAAGGATTCAATGAAGAAAAAATTCCCGACTGAAGAATAGCGGAAAAGGTATAGAACATTCCAGAAGACACATCCTGACTGAAGTTTTGAGAGACTAAGTTTTAATTTATTTTTCTTATTACATTTTGTATATATATATATATATATATACATACATATGTGGGACTTGTATCTATTGGAACAGCATGCCATTATAATTTTTTTTCTGTTTAGACATAGTTAATAGGTAAGGGGGAATTGTTGGGTTTGTTAATTTGTTCACTGCTAGAGTTAGATAAATAAATTGTTACTTGTTTTTTATAAGTAAGTATCAGGGATTTCTTTCCTCTCCTTTATAACAGATTGGGAGGTGAAAGGCAGGTTATATCATTTCTTTGCATTTCCTTTAGCAGATTACGAGGTGAAGTGAGCTTCTCTGGGTGTTTTGGTTTAATTTTTAGAGGGGTTCAACTTCTTCACCATAACAATACCCAATATGACAATGATATGCCTCATGTAGTTATAAGCACATTACTTTCCACATGGGATCCAAGGCAGTCTCTCAGTATTTCCAATTTGCCTTCCATAATGTAGAATTACTCACTTCCTACTCAAATGTTTCAGTCCTTAAACTGTTCAGCAGCAGTTGTATTCCAATTGAGGTCCCAGAATTTGTCAACACCAACATGGCTCACATCAATGAAATCCTCTCTCATTTAGCTCATGATTTCTTTCACATTCACTTGTGATATGTGGGCATCACTGGCTGGGCCACCATTTACAACTTATCCCCGGTTGTCATTGAGAAGATGGTGCTGAGCTGCCTTCTTGAACTGCTGCAGTCCATATGCCATATGTTGACTGATAATGCCCTTAGGGAGGGACACCAGGATTTTGACCCAGTGACAGTGAAGGAACTGCAATATATTTCCAAGGCAGGATGGTGATTGGCTTGTAGGGAAACTTACAAGGAGTAGTCTTCCCATGTATCTGCTGCCCTTGTCCTAGATGGAAGTGGTCATCATTTTGAAGGTGCTGTTTGAGGATTGTTGGTGAATTTCTCTAGTGCATCCTGTGGCTAGTACAGACAGCTGCTACTGACTGTCAATGGTGGAGGCAGTGGATGTTTAAGGATGAGGTGCCAATCAAGTGGGCAACTTTGTCCTGGATGGTGTCAAGCTTCTTGAGTGTTGCTGGAGCTGCACTCATCCAGGCAAGTTGGTATCATATCACTCCTGACTTGAGCCTTGTTGATGGTGGACAGGCTTTGGGGAGTCAGAGGGTGAGTTACTCACTGCAGTATTCCTAACCTCTGACCTGCTCTTGTAGCCACTGTGTTTCTGTGGCAAGTCCAGCTGAGTTCTAGTCAATGGTAACCCCTCAGGATGTTGTTAGTGGGGGTTTCAGTGTTGGTAACACCATTGCAATGTCAAGGGATGGTGGTTAGATTGTGTCACGTTGGAACTGTTCATTGTTTTGCACTTATCTGGTGTTAATGTTACTTGCCACTTGTCAGCCCAACTCTGGATATTGTTCAGACATTGTTACATTTGAACATGGACTGCTTCATTATGATCAAAAAGACCTTGGAGTGCAGGTTCATAGTTCCTTGAAAGTGGAGTTGCATGTACACAGGACAGTGAAGAAGGCATTTGATATGCTTGCCTATATTAGTCAGTGCATTGAGTATAGCAGTTGGGAGGTCATGTTGTGGATGTACAGGACATTGGTTAGGCCACTTTTGAAATACTGTGTGGGCAATTCAGGTCTCCCTGCTAAAGGAAGGATGTTGTGAAACTTGAAAGGGTTCAGAAAAGATTTACAATGATATTGCCAGGGTCGCAGAGTTTGAGCTATAGGGAGAGGCTGAATAGTCTGGAGCTGTTTTCCCTGGAGTGTTGAAAGCTTACAGAGGTAAGTAACCTTACAGAGGTTTATAAAATCATGAGGGGCCTGGATAGAGTTAATACGCAAGATCCTTCGTCTGGGGTGGGGGAGTCCAAAACTAGAGGGCATAGGTTTAAGATGAGAGGGGAAAGATTTAAAAGGGACCTAAGGGACAACTTTTTCACACAGAGGGTGGTGCGTGTATGGAATGAGCTGCCAGAGGATGTGGTGGAGGCTGGTCCAATTACAACATTTAAAAGGCATCTGGATGGGTATATGAAGAGAAAGGGTTTAGGGGGATAAGGGCAAAATGCTGGCAAATGGGGCTAGATTTCTTTGGGATAGCTTGTCGGCATGGATGAGTTGGACTGAAGGTTCTGTTTCCATACTGTACAGCTCTATGACTTTATGAGTTGCGAATGGTGCTGAACATTGTGCGACCACTGGGGAATATTCTCCACTTCTGACTTATGATGGAAGGAAGGTCATTGATGAGTCAGCTGAAGGTGGTTGGACGATAGTATAATCTAGTGTTCTTTTTCAGTTGAACAGCCAAAGTACCAGGTTCATGGTACACAGCTCTGATATGGACACTCAGTTTTCTCACATATCACCAAAAACGTCTGGAGCAGTATTTTCTTCTTACTGCAAAACAGAAAACCAGTCAATTTATAGAGAGAGTAACTTGCTACTTCTCACATGAATTCTATATTCACCATTCCACATGAGCACAAGGCGAAGGCAATTAGCTTTCGATAACAGATACTTTTTTGGTATTCATTCCCATAGCTACGTCAGATCACATGAACATTTCCTGGGACTGAACAGCTTGTAGGAAGTCCACTTGCAGCCCTTTCAGAATAGCTTCCAATTTCACTTAAATTAATGGGTACGTTGTACAAAAACAACATATAAGTTTCTCTGAAAGCCTATAGGTCATTTCAGCAACTCTTGGCTTCACTGCTGGTGGTTGTACCTTCATCCGTTTAGGCCCCAAGATGTGGAATACCTCACACAAACCTTCTCCTCTCCATCTTTCTCCTCCTTTAAGACCCTACCTAAAACCTGGTTCTTGAAGCAAACTTCAGGCGAATGAAAATTTAAATTGCCTTCTGTTAAAAAAGAATGTATTAGAGGAGGCATCTTCAAGCCGCAATAAATATTAAAACTAGGACCAAAGTAGATTCAGTCTTAGAATGTATAAAACATAAGCAAACAGAGATGAATGACTGGTTATTGTTAATTGACAATAGAAGAAAATAATATTTCTCACAGTGAAAAGAGGAATGGAAAAATGCAACTGACTAAAAGATTGAATGATCAGGTAAAAATATTTTCACGACTGCAGGGAACACTTACAAAAGCATGTTGGAGCCAGAGCTTTGTGCAGTTAGCCATTATTGATGACACAGTGAATGAGAAGAGCAAATGGATAAGAAATGAAGCTGCGAGAGTGTATTGAATGTTTTATTAAGATAGATTTGCAAAGCTGGGAGGAGTGGTATTGTTAGACGAGGATGGCATATCAGACAATAATAGAAGTGCTGATGGCAGAAACAATTCGGCTAGAAATTAGTAATGATAAGGTCAGCAAAGTAATAATTGGAAGCTGCCCACAGCAGACAGGTGGATAATTAGCTGCTTAGGCAAGTAGGAAATGTTATGAGGAATTGTAATATGATAATTGGTAGGGGGAGGGGATATTTCCATATCCCAGAGGAGAGTGGACAGATGGGAGACATCTGAGAGAGAGCGAGAGGAAAGGCACAGACAATTTCAAAGTGGAATTTGCGACTGCTTTTTAATATAACACGTGAAGCTGACTATGATAACACATTTTGCATTAGATTTAGTATTCAGCGCTTGACAGAATTGATTAATAAGCTGGAAGTGGGTGACATTTAGGCTCACATTATGATTGAATGGATAGATCTCCTGGAATAGATAAGACAGAAATAATAGCTGAAGTGCATAAGCTTGCAGAAGAGCAAAATGTACACTGTGTTAAGGATTTTTAAGAGTTGTGGCACAAGAAAACAACAAAGAATTTAGAAATATATACTTTCATTGTTCAAAGATTGTGAGTAGGATCCTTTCTATGCATATCGTTAACACAACCATACTTTCCCCCCTAGTGCTTATCAGGAAATACATTATCACTTTGAGAAGATCCCTGTTCCACTGCCAGGATTTAGCTTCTGCAAGAGACTACTCAGTTTTCAGTTGAATTCAAGCTGCTGCATATTAGTAATTCCTCCTCTCTTCTCTTTAAAATAATATAGTTAAAAGGTATTATAATTATTACCAGAATGCACAAGATGGTCCAAATGGCCTTTATTCTGAATCATAAATTTTCTATGACTTCTAGGAATTGATAGAAATTTGCTTTAATTTCTGACAGTCTGATTAGTGAAATCATGAGTGGCATAAAGTATAATGTTTAAGAATTGTTCAGATTTATATTTAAATATTCCAGCCATTTGAAAAAAAAGGATCAGGAGACTCAGATACAGAAAATACGCAAATAGCAATCAAAGACATGGCAAAAAAATTATCCCACCACAAACTCTACATCTTTGCCAGTACCTCCTAACTCAATGCTACCCTTATTCTAACTTGCACTGAGTCCCGTTTATCCTCCCACCAGTCCTCACTGAGCTGCATTCTCTTCAGGTATAGTGGTCTCTTAGTTTTAAAATTTGCACCTTTGTTTTCAAATGTCTCCATTGTTTACTTATCTTTTTCTGAGATCTCTGCATTCCTCCAATTGTGGTCATTTGTGCAGCCCCAATTTTCATCGCTCCGACGTAGATGACCATGTCTTTAAATGCTGAGTCTCTAAGCTCTGAAATTCACTCTTTGGCTTTCCTGTCTCTCTCTATCTCTTGAGGTTGAAGGCAATCTTTCTGAAGGAGTTAATATTCATGTTACGTTGAGCACCACCATTCAGCTGATATCACATACAGTCTGTTGGTAGAGACAGTGAGTTCTACACTCACCTTCGGAGGAAGCAGATGCATTCTGTACAGCTCCTGACAGCCCCGGTAACTATGTCTGACTTATAATGTAGCTTTGCTTACTGATATTATGAAATAAACCATCTTAATAACTAAAAACAGCTTTTTTTTCTGTTTTTCTTTATGGGCTCCTCTCCCACTGAAGATTAGACAGACCCGAGACTTGGTATAGACAAAGTAAGATTGATGGTAGCAGGCTACCTCAAACAACCCTTACGCTGAACCACATCTAGCTGATTCCATGAACTATCAGCAATGACAGTGTCATACGTGCTATTTGCTAATTTTGTTAATATTTCAAATCACACCCAAAGTGAAGGAAGTTGGATGTACATGTTGTTGCTTTTGGCAGCTACTGAGGGAAGTGATCATATAGCAGTATTATCATTGACATAGTAACATAAAGATTCAGGATATGCTTTGGGAACCTAGGTTCAAAACTCACTATGGCAAATGATTGAATTTGAATTGAACTAGTGATGTAATGATGACCACAAAGAGATTATTGCAAAAAGCCATCTGATTCACTAATACCCTTGAGGAAGATAAATCTGCCATACTTACCAGTTCTGGCCGACATGTGACTCCAGACCCACTGTAAATGTTCTCAACTCTTAACTGCCCTTTAGACTGGCCTAGCAAACCAATCAGTTGTATCAGATTGCTAAAAACAAAGTCTCAAAGGAATGAGATTGGACAGAGCATCTGGTATCACCCTAAGCAATGATAGTGACAAACTCAGCCCATTAACCCTGCAGAATCCTCCTCACTAACATCTGAAGACTAGTGCCAAAATTGGGAGAGCTATCTCACAGACTATCTGGGCCGGGCAGGCATATTTAGGGAATGGCAGCTGATAGACAATGTGTTGGATGCCACCTATCCCACTGGCTGAGCAGAGGTCTGGAGCAGGTGTTGAATGAACTACAAAGAGTGAAAAATATACTTGAAATCATCCTCACCAATCTGCCTGCCATCAATCTTTGACAGTATCAGTAGGAAAAGCTGCCACGTAGTCCTTGGGAAGATAAAGTACTGTCTTCTTTTTGAGAATACTTTTCATTGCGTTGTTGACACTACCACTGTTCTAGACCAGATAGATTTTGAACAGATCTAGCAGTCAAGGCTGGCCATCCTTTAGACTCAGTGAGTTATCAGCAACATCATGGTGTAAATCTCCTTCTTGGATCTAAAGGCGCTGGTTCATCATAGACACACAATAACGTGGATACAGTTCAATTAATTGTGGTACACCTTTAATACACAGCCAAGCAATGTTACATACTCACAGTGGCACTGGTTGCTTAGAGGTTCCACAAGCCAAGGTCTGTCTCAGGTGGCCAATCCATCAACAGTTCTTATTGCATAATTTAAGAGCAGTTGACCAAAATGTTCAGCAAAGCTGCAGCAGCAAGTCATATGCGATGGCTCTTTTTTATACCTCTTCTCTTGCTATGATAGAGTTATATAAAGTAATAACTGAAAGAACTGTGGATGCTGTAAGTCAGGAACAAAAACAGAAGTTACTGGAAAAGCTCAGTAGGTCTGGCAGCATCTGTGAAGAAAAATCAGTGTTAACATTTCGGGTCTGGTGACCCTTCCTCAGAGCAAAGAGGTTCACACCTGAAAGGTTAACTCTGATTTTTCTTGAGTCAAGCCAGAACCATAGTCAATGGGAATCAGAGTGAAACTATCCACTAGCTGGAATCACACCTAGCACTAAGAACGATGGTTGTGGTCTTTGGAAGTCAGTCATCTCAGCTCAAGATCATCACTACAGATGTTTCTCAGGGTAGTGTCAAAGACGTGACTGTCTCTAGCTGTTTCATCAAAGGCCTTCCCTCCATCATAAGGACAGAACAGGGGAGATTCACTGACCATTGCTCAATCTTCAACAACATTTGCAGTCCTCAAATACTGAAGAAGTCCATGTCCAAGTGCAGGAAGACCTGGTCAACATGTAGGCTTTGGCTGATATGTAGCAAGTGACATTCACACCACAAAAATACAAGGCAATGACTACCTCCTGCAAGAGAGAATCTAACCTTGGCCCATTAACATTCAGTGGAATTACCTTTGCATGAATCCTCCATTATCAACATCCTAGGTTACAACTGATCAGAAACTGAACTAAACAGCCACATAATACTGTGGCTTCAGAGCAGGTCACAGGACAGGAATCCTGAAGCAATAGCTCCCCTCCCAACTCCCCCAAGCCTGTCCATCATCTTCAAGGCAAAGTCAGACATTTGTTGGAATACTCTCCAATTTCCTGGATGAATGCAGGTCCAATAGCACACAAGAAGCTTGACACCAGCATCTCAGGGTAATGTCCAAGGCCCAACCATCTTCAGCTGCTTCATCAATGACCTTCCCTCCATCATAAGGTCAGAGGTGGGGATGTTCGCCAATGATTGCACAATGTTCAGCACCATTTGTGACTCCTCAGATACTGAAGCAGTCCGTGTTCACATGCAACAAGATCTGGGCAATATCCAGGCTTGGGCTGACAAGTGGCAAGTTACATTCGTGCCACACAAATGCCAGGCTATGACCATCACCAATAAGAGACAATCTAACTACTGCCCCTTGGCATTCAATGGTGTTACCATCACTGAATCCCCCACTATCAACATCCTGGGGGTTACCATTGACCAGAAACTCAATTGGACTCACCACATTAATAAAGTGGCTACAAGAGCAGGCCAGAAGCTAGGAATACTGGGACGAGTAACTCATCTCCTGAATCCTTGAAGCCTGTCCACCATCTACAAGGCACAAGTCAGGAGTGTGATGGAATACTCCCCTCTTGCCTGGATGAGTGCAGCCACAACAACACTCAAGAAGCTTGACACCATCCAGGACAAAGCAGCCTGCTTGATTGGCACCACATCCACAAACATCCACTCCCTCCACCACCGATACTCAGTAGCAGCCGTGTGTACTATCTATAAGGTGCACTGCAGAAATTCACCCAAGACCACTTCCATCTAGAAGGACAAGTACAGCAGATATATGGGAACACCACCGCCTCCAAGCTCCCCTCCAAGTCACTCACCATCCTGACTTGGAAATATATCGCCATTCCTCTATGGTCGCTGGGTCAAAATCCTGGAATTCCCTCCCTAAAAGCATTGTGGGTCAACCCACAGCAGGAAGAATGCAGTGGTTCAAGAAGGCAGCTCATCACCACCTTCTCAAGGGCAACTAGGGATGGGCAAGAAATGCTGGCCAGCCAGTGACGCCGACATCCCACAAAATGAATTAAAAAAATGCAGGACAAAGCAACCACTTGATTGGCACCACATTCACAAACATCCACTCCCACCATCACCGACAGTCAGTAGCAACGGTAAGTACCATGTACAAGATGCACAGCAGAAATTCGGCTAAGCTCCCTAGATAGCACCTTCCAAACCCTCAACCAATACTGTCAAGAAGGACAAGAATAGCAGATACACAGAAAAAGGTCCTCATTTTTCAAGGACCACAACTTCCCCTCCACAGTGGTCGAAAATGCCCGCGACCGTGTCTCTCGCATTTCCTGCAACTTATCCCTCATATCCCCTCCTCGCAATAACAACCAAAACAGAATCCCCCTTGTCCTCACGCACCACCCCACCAACCTCCGGATTCAACGCATCATCCTCCGGCACTTCCGCCATCTGCAATCTGACCCTACTGCCAAAGACATTTTTCCCTCCCCACCCTTATCTGCCCTCCTGAGGGACTGCTCTTTCCATGACTCCCTTGTCTGCAAAACACTCCCCACCAGCCCCACCACCCCCAGCACTTTTCCCTGCAACTGCAGGAAGTGCTACACCTGCCCCTACACCTCCCCCCTTACCCCCATCCCAGGCCCCAAGACGACCTTTCACAGCAAACAGATGTTCACCTGCACATCTGTTAATGTGGTATACTGTATCCGCATTTTCCAATGTGGCCTCCTCTACATCGGGGAAACCAAACGGAGGCTTGGGGACCACTTTGCGGAACACCTATGCTTGGTTCGTGACAGATGACTGCACCTCCCAGTCACGAACCATTTCAACTCTCCCTCCCATTCCTTGGACGACATGTCCATCCTGGGCCTCCTGCAGTGCCACAATGATGCCACCCAAAGGTTGCAGGAACAGCATCTCATATTAAGCTTGGGAACCCTGCAGCCCAATGGTATCAATGTGGACTTCACAAGCTTCAAAATCTCCTCTCCCCCGACCGTATCCCAAAACCAGCCCAGCTCATCCCCGCCCCCTTAACCTGTCCTTCCTCCCACCTATCCACTCCTCCCATCTCAAGCCCCACCCCCATCTCCTACCTACTAGCTTCATCCCATCTCCTTGACCTGTCCGTCCTCCCTGGACTGACCTATCTCCTCCCTAACTCCCCATCTACACTCACCTTTACTGGCTCCAACCCTGCCTCTTTGACCTGTCTGTCTCCTCTCCACCCATCTTCTCCTTTGTCCATCTTCTATCTGCCTCCCCCTCTCTCCCTATCTATTTCAGAACCCCCTTCCCTTCCCCCATTTCTGAAGAAGGGTCTAGACCCGAAACGTCAGCTTTCCTGCTCCTCTGATGCTGCTTGGCCTGCTGTGTTCATCTAGCTCTACACCTGGTTATCATAGAAAGATTATAATCTGCAATGTTCCCTTCCAAACCATTCACCACCCTGACTTGGAAATATATTATCATTCCTTCAGTGTTGTTGGGTCAAAATCCTGGAGTTCCCTCCTTAACAGCATTGTGGGTGTACCTACACCTAATGCATTGCAGTCATTCAAGAAATCACCTCACCAACACCTTCTCAAGAGAAATTAGGGATGAGCAGTAAATGTTGGCCTCTGCAGCATTGCTGTTGTTGTTGGCAATCACTCCTTAATAAGTCTGATTGTCCACCCAGGAAATGCATGACACTAGTCAGGAGTTTAGTGAGTCCTTGTATGGTTGATGAGCCTGATTCCAGAGCCAGATCTCTGACCACACGTTGGGCAGGTATTGTACAATGTGAAAGTAATCCTTGACCTTGAGATCATCGACATTCCTTGTTCTGCTTCCTTTTCTGTACTTCCTCTTTCTACCAGGTGTTCTCAAAGGATAATGTCCTTCATACAGGTGTTTCCTCCAAACCGATTTCTTCTGGACAAGGGTCTTCTATGTGTTGATTCCTGTGTTGCATTTCTTGAGTTGAGCCTTCAGGGAGTCTTTGAAATGCTTCCTTTGTTCTCCTCTCATTTGAATGTTTTCCTTTAACTCAGTGAAGATGATTTGCTTTAATAGTCAGAACTCAGGCATCCTAAACAAATGGCCAGCCCAGTGGAATTAGTTTTTGATGATCATGGCCTCAATGCTGGTACAAATGAATTTTTTTAAATCTTTCAATTATGGATAGAGACTTTTCTTTATTTTTTCCATGGGATGTTGGTATTGGTATGGGCAGTATTTGTCATCCATCCGTAATTTCCATTGAACTGACATTACTGTGTTGCAGTGGTTACAAAGGCACGTGTAAGCTAGATGTTTCCTTAAGGGCTGTGAACTGGATGGGTTTTACGATAGTGAATGATTTTTGACATAGTCACCATTACTGAGACCAGCTTCATCTCAGAGAGTCACGTGATGAATTTAAATTCCACCAGATCCTATTGAGGGATTAAAATCTCAGACTGGACCTCGGGATTACTAGTCCAGTAACATTATCTTGATGCCACTGTGATTCAACGTAACCAAGGGCAGCTAGAAATTAATGTATGAAACATAATCATATTCCTACAACATTGTCTTGAGAATGTGTATTCACTTTTAAAAGCCTTTCACATTCCATAAACATAAAGTATGTTTAAAAGATTTATTTGAAAATTCATAAATTCTACCTAAACTGGCAGCTGGAAACTATAAAACTGGATTCCAATGTTTGTATGAGAAGGGGTGAAACAGGTAGATACTCTGGACCCTCAGCGATGGGTTCCTTTTAAAATGAAACTATTGCACGTTCAGGTCTTTACAGGACAGTAAGGATACCAGCTGATTGATCAAAAACAAAGTTGTTGGAATAGCTCAGCAGGTCTGGCAGCATCTGTGAAGGGAAAAAACAGAGTTAACGTTTCGGATCCGGTGACCCTTCCTCAGAACGAACCTGAACGGTCACCGAATCCGAAATGTTAACTCTGTTCTTTCCTTCCCAGGTGCTGCCAGACCTGCTGAGCTTTTCCAGCAACTTCTGTTTTTGTTCCTGATTTACAGCATCCGCAGTTCTTTCATTTTTTACCAGCTGATTGATGTTTGATTGTTAACTGGTCACTGTGTTTTTGGCTCATAGTTAGGCCCGTTGGTATGGTTTTCAGAGAAGAAGAAGCTGGAAGGATAACTTGTGACATTTAAAAAAAAGTCATTTCTAATAAAACACTTATTCATGCATAAAACCTACAGTGTCATTCTGTGTATATCTGAGGCACAAAATAAAATAACTGGTGACAAAGATGCAGAATAGCTTAAACTTTCTGGCTGCAGCAACTTTCCTTCCAATGCCAGGAGATCTGTACATACCACAAGTTTTGTGGATTTTCAGGTTCAAGACTTGCTTGCAATGCATATGGACTATTGGCAAGTTCGCAGTAGCCTAAAAGAAGGCAACAATTATCCATTGCCAAAATGTCAGCATGTGTTCAAGTGTGTCAAGGAAGATCACATTTGCTATAAGACCATAAGAAATAGGAACAGCAGTACGCTGTTCAGCTCCTCGAGCCCGCTCTGCCAATCAATAGGACCACGGCTGATTCAACGCTCTTCACATCCACTTTCCTGCATTTTCTCTTTAATCTTGATTCCCTGACTAGGGATCAACTATCTCAACTTTCAAAGTACTCAAGCACTTTGACCCCTCAGCTCTCTGTGGCAAGGAGTTCCAATGATTCACAACCATCTGAGAGAAGAAAGTCTTCCTCCTGTCAGTCTTAAATTGGTGCCTCTTTATTCTGAGACTGTGCCCTAGACGGGAAACATCCTCTCAGCATTTACCCTGTCAAGCTCCATAAGAATCCTCTATGTTTCAACTAGATCACAGGGGGAAGTTTTTCTAAACTCCAGTGATTGGAACCCCAACCTGTTTAGCCTTAGCTCATAAGACAATCCCTCCATACTGGTGGTCGTTCTAATGAACCTTTTCTAAACTGCCCTCATTGAAATGATATCCTTCCTTAAATACAGGGCCCAAAGCTGCTTTCAATATTCCAGATGTGGTCTGACCAGATTCTTGTACAGTAATGTGTCCTAGAAAAATACTTTGAGCCAAAGTAAAGCAGAACACAATGGATAAAGATCATCCCCTGTTCTAGATGAAGAGGTTAAAGAGCTGGTAACGCCATAGCTGCTGATCTCCATGTCATCTCGATCGAGATCCTCTTTGTATTTGTCAGTGGGCCTTTTCCAGAGAAAATAAAATATCTATCCTGCCTGTCATTGTATCCGTTAAAGGTTCAAGATTGGCTTTTGAGCATCATGAAGGCTCCAGTGGGTATCTGCTTGTGCCAACACTGAGCCTTTGATGTCCCTGCTGTTCCATTGATTTCGTGAACTGCAAGCTGACACCTGCCTGCTGTTTGCCTTTTCAAGGTGCCCTCAGTAATCAATTCCACCTCCTGGCTGTTCCTGACACCATTAATCAGGCAATGAACCTGGCCAATTGGACCCTTTGCATTTTAAAATCATGCCACTGACACGATGTGGCAGCAGAGTGCAGAAATGGTCTGGGCATCAGATTCCTGACGCCAGACTGAAAATTCAGCCACATGAATGGGGCTTTTGCCAGGTGACATCTTCATTCTTGAACATGAAGTCAGTGATGTTTGCCTCTCCAGGAAGAAGGCAGCAATCAGGATGTGGAATATTGGAATTCTTCTAATGTAGATTCTTCAATAATTTACTTTGGAAGTGTTTGTAAATTGTGATGGGTTTCCATAGTGATAAGCTATCCAGTTGAGGAGAAATAAAATTGCCTTACTTTCTGATTAAGCTGAAATTTACCTGTCTCACTGTGACCTTACCATCCTGCTTCATGCTATTCTTGCATGTCACTGTAAAACATGTAAGGTCATCATTAGCAATATTGCTTTATAAGTTTAGTTATTACAAAAGAAAATTAAACCTTTTCTTTCAGTCTTATGGAGTATGCACTTTAAAAGAAAAGTATGACCTAAAAGGAATAGTTGTCTGCCTGAGTGTGCCGTGAATTAGTCTGGAGACATTTGAGGGTAGATGTTGAAAGGTCACATTCCTACTGTGGAGCTTCACTCGATGGGAGAGCAGTTCAGAGGATCAGGTGCAGATGGCGACATGCCCAGATTGCGGTTTCTCCAATCTTCCCCCCGTTAAAGGCTTTGAGTGAGATAGAAACAATCAAGATTCACTAGCTTCCATGCCAGCTGTTTTCATAATCACTCCTTGTTAGCTTACAACCTCATTCTAGGGCCAAGATGACTCCAGCTGTGTTGAATTCACCAAGATACATGGCAATCTGATGTTATATTTCATGCAGTTCACTCCAACACTTAAAGTAATGAGAAACAGTAACTCTAGAATAAAAAAAAACCTCTCTAGATATTTCTTTTCCTTCCATTACCTCAGTCCTATCCTTTCTTCCAATCTTTCAATCGCTGTGTATTTACAATGCCCTTTAACCTTGCTGTTTCCTAGCTAAATGATTTGTCCTTAGCAACGGCTTCAGCTTTACTATTAAATGAAATAATTTTGAACTTGGCATGACATTGGGCTCTTTTTCTGCTTCCTTCACCTTTCACTACTTTGGCTAATCTCCTTCCCCCTGTACGTAGTGAAATTCTTGCCTTTAAGAGAGTTGACCTTTCAGGGCTCCATATGTTGTGTGGATACAATGCTGTGACTCAGACTTACAATTAGTCCACTGTGGGTGTCCAGGGGCACACATACAGAGACCAGCTCGGTTGCTGCAGTGTCTGTTTCATAATTTGTAATGTGTTTTACTTATATGAATAAACTCAAGAGTTCATCAATCCTTAATCAGCAGTTAATTATTAGACCATTATCATTTATGTGACATCCCCTGGACCCTGGCCTCGACACTGAACATAAAGTTATTGCTTCTTGGTCCATCACTGACTTAATTGCATTTGAAGATGTTCACTTCATGGTGTCCAAGTTCATATATGCCTTCAATCCTTGCTTCAACCTCCTTCCCAAAATCCACTAACAGGATTGTCTGAGCACATTTATTGTTTCAGTCTG
Organism: Ginglymostoma cirratum; assembly: GCA_024137785.1. NCBI lineage: Eukaryota > Metazoa > Chordata > Chondrichthyes > Orectolobiformes > Ginglymostomatidae > Ginglymostoma > Ginglymostoma cirratum. Next base: position 44,165,570 of record JAHRHZ010000021.1, read on the forward strand.
TTCCTACTCCATTGAACTGATTTCTCCCTATCTCATCTTAACTCTGGATTGTTCAGGCTCTTCCTATCTGTATTTGTGAGTCTTGCACTTTCAATTTAATAGTTTCTAGTTTTCCAGGCCTCCTATTCACTTTGGTTGCCCTACACTTCAATATTTTTAGACCAGAAACCTAAGACATAGGCGCAGAAGTAGGCCATTCAGCTCATTGGGTCTGCTCTACCATTCAATAAGATCCACCTCCCTAACCTGTTCTTCCTCTCACCTATCCCCTCAAGCCACACCCCCATTTCCTACCTACTAACCTCATCCCGCCCCCCCTTGACCTGTCCGTCCTCCCTGGGCTGACCTATCTCCTCCCTACCTCCCACCTACACTCACCTTTACTGGGTCCATCCCACCTCTTTGACTTGTCTGTCTCCTCTCCACCTATCCTCTCCTCTCTCCATCTTTTATCCGCCTCCCCCTCTCTCCCTATTTATTTCAGAACCCTCTTCCCCTCCCGCATTTCTGAAGAAGGGTCTAGACCCAAAACGTCAGCCTTCCTGCTCCTATGATGCTGCTTGGCCTGCTGTGTTCATCCGGCTCTACACCTTGTTATCTCAGATAATCCTCAAGTCCACTTTTCTGTCTTTTTTCTATAATCGTTGATTCCCTCACCGATTAAAGGTCTGCCTACCTCAGCCTTGAATATACTTAATGACTCAGCCTTGACAGTTCTTTGCATTAAAGAATTCCACATATTCACTACCCCGAGCGAAGAAATTTCACCCCATCTCTATCCTAAATGTGTAACCCCCTTATTCTGAGGTCATACTCTCTGGTTCTAGACTCTCCCACAGGGGAAATAACCTCTCTGTATTTACTTCTGTCAAGCCCCCTCAGAAACTTGTATGTTTCAGTAAGGTTGCCTCTCATTCTTCTTTATTCCAACAAATACAGGCCCAACCTACTGTGCTTCTCGTCATAAGACAGTCCTTCAATATCTGGTGTCAGTTGAGTGAACCTTCTCTGGACTGCCTCCAATGCCAGTGAATCTTTCCTGAGATAAGGGCCCAAAACTGCTCACAGTGTTCTAGCTGTGGCTTGACGAATGCATTGCTTAATTTTAGAAAAACCTCTCTACTTTTATAATCTATTTCCAGAGCCGTGATAGGGCCCCCTTTATCTACATCACAGGTTCCATATCCAATTGATCATCCTCTGTCATATGTATGATCTCCAGTTGATGCCATCACCAAACATACATTCTCCTCCCGCTTCAGAATTCCAGGCAGTCTATTCCTCCTATGACACACTGGCACATAAATCCTCAGTCGCTCCCAACAACCACTCTAATTCCCATGACACTTTTCCATGAAAGTTCAGGTGATGAAACTCCTGCTCTTTTCCTTTTCCCTTCTACCATCCGAGGCTCCAAACCTTCATTCAAAGAGAGATTTGTGTGTACTTCATTCAGTTCATAATGCAGCAGATTCTCTTTTATTAATTAATGACATACAGCCCTGTCTCATACATATTGTCTCAGGCACCTTAGTTTCAAGTCAGAATGGCTCCATCACAACTAACTAGTAGGGATAACTCACCGATATCCATGGAATACCTCGCAATGAAAACGCTGACTTTCCCTATCACCTCCTTTCCATCTGTACTTTACCACTGGGAACAACAATACTCTGATGTATCATTCTGTCACTGTATGGATAGGACACCATAAAACAGAACAGGTTCAAGGAATAAATATGAAGTAGAATACAAGGTGAATTTCATCAATTATAGTCTAATCATTAGGATTCCAACCACAGCAGCAGCACTTTCTCTCAAATAATTAAATCAGCTCCAATGTTTGGAATAAGTATTCCCAAATAATATACAGAATTATGGAATGAAATGAGTTTACAAGCAAAATCAATACACAGAATACAAATGATACCTGCATCTTCAGCTGGTAATAACCGGACTATTGCATTTCAAGAAAACAGCTCTGCATTAGTTGAAGGATCAATATTGCATCATACTGTTCATAAAATAGAATTAAACTTCTTATCATCTATCTCTCACCTGCAGTGTTAGCACTGAACTGTGAAGCATATAAATGAAGGGATTTTGCTCTGCTTATGTTGTGCTGTGTGCTAATGTGATACACATCAACCCATGTGAAATAGAGACTGCTTTTCACTCCCAATGAATCTCAGACTTGGCATAGCAGAAGTAATATTGCAGACAGAATGTGTAATGCATGATTGACATCTGCACAAGCAACTTGAAGTGCATTAGGCAATACAGTGCATGTGATTTTAGGAATGCATTTATGCTCTAAAATCGATTTTCCTTTCCCTATGACAGTCACTTATTTTAAAAATATGTGATCAAGTTGGAAGAAGTTACACAGAAACATGAGGTAGGCAGAAGCACTGTCATCAGCTATCGTATTAGTAAGTTGTATGTAGGCAAACTTGCACCTGAAACTTAGTTTGTTCCACTATTTTGTTCTATCTCTAGCATCAGTGTTGATATTTTCGAGCTTTTTTTGGCACTTCAACCATAAAGGCAAAAAAGTGTTTCAACGAGGATCCCCTGTAATTTTGTTGAAGAGAAAATAATTTGAATTATATAGTGCCTTTGAAGACTCAGAATGTACCATAGTGCTTCATATTCAATATGGCATCATAATCAATGTGTGCTTGTGCCCAGATTGTACCAATGTCTGTCATAGAATTGGAATATATTTAGTTTTCTATGATTAAATCTTCAGAAATATTTGCTCTCTGTAAGAATACAGTTTGACTGTTTATGTTACCAGAGCTAAAATAGTAATACCAGAGAATACATCATGAGGGGAGTTAACATGCAATGTGGGAAGACTTTTTTTAGAAGCATGCTCAGCGCCTATGCTAAAAAAACCCTCTCCAGTTAACTCTAGAGGACCACTATCATCATGGCAGCTACCTTATTAACTCAATGTGCTTCAACTTATTCTACAGCACAGCAAGCTCAGTGGCAAAAGGAAATATGTGAGTAATGCTCAATTGATAAACTTCCCAGTTAATGTGTTCCAGTGGAACAACACCATTAGTTTTTTTTTTTAAGGAAAGCAGACCTGAAATATACCTAATGGTAGAAAACATTAACATTCTATTTATGGCACAACCTAACTGTACTGAGGTAGCCATTCCTAATCAGAGAATGGCCCAGACTGCCATGATTATTATTCCTGATAGAGTCATAAAGCAATGAAACAGATCCTTTGGTCCAACTCATCAACACTAACCATGTCCCCAAATTAAACTAGTTCCACTTGTCTGCATTTGGCCCATTTCCCTCCAAACTTTTCCTATTCATGTACTTATCCAAATGACCCTTGTTATTCACCTGATCTATGCGCCTCATGATCTTACAGACCTCTCTAAGGTCATCCCTCAATGTCCTTTATTCCATTGAAAAAGTCCCAGCCTATTTTTATAACTCAAATCCTCCAATCCCAGCGACATCCTGGTAGATCATTTCTAAACCCTCTCCAAATTTAATAGGATCCTTTCTATAGTAGGGAAACCAGAACTGCACACACTACTCCAGAAGAAGTTTCACCAATATCCTGTACAAATTTAATATGACATCCCAACTCCTATACACAGAGGCCTGAGCAATGAAAGCAAATGTATTAAATGCCTGCTTAACCACCCTGTCTACCTGTGACATAAATTTCAAAAGACATTTGTGCCTGAACCCCTAGGTCGCTCTGTTCTACAACACTACTCAAGGCCCTACTATTGATTGTGTAAGTCCTGCCCTTATTTGTTTTACCAAAATGCAATCCCTTACATTTATCCAAATTAAACTCCATCTACCACTTTTCAGTCCATTGACCTAATTGATCAAGATCGCTTTGTAATCTTAGACAACCTGCTTCACTGTCCGTTACACCATCAATTTTGGTGCCATCTGCAAACTTACTAGACATGCCTCTTATACTCTCACCCAAATCATTTATATTAATGACAAACAAAAGTGGACCCAGTACTGATACCCACGGAAACATCACTGGTCACAGTCCTCTCGTCCAAAAAACAATCCTCCACTACCACCCTCTGTCTCCCATCATCAAGCCAATTTTGTGTCATATTGGAAAGCTCAGCCTGAAAGGTTTTCAAGGATCTCCTGCATCTAATTATCAGTCCCTTCTGCTATTTTGATTTTTGGGAAGAATTTTGGTATGAATTAGAAGGAAAAGCATAAGACATAAGACCTAATTTTGCTGTGAGTGGCAGCCATTTGCAATTCTACCGATAGGATTGTAATCTACAGTAAGCATTGATTTTCTACATTGTATCCAGTTACAATAGTTCGTCTCTGAGAACAGTAAAAAGAAAAGAAAAAGAAAGGTAAAAAGAAAGGTGAAAAGAAAAGTAACAAACCAAAGCTATAAAGTATTACACGTGCATCTCCACTAATGATAGTTCACCACAATTCTGCAGAAATTTCTGGAAATACAGTAAAAACACAAAAAACATATTTTATACAAGCCACAGTGGAGAATAAATTACTCAACATGGATTGACAAGCTACTGACCTCATAGCAGATTTAAATTATTCCAACAAAAATGTTACTCTAATTTATTGACTCAAAAACAGTTGACCAAGAAACAAAAGATGTAAAACTCTTCGTTATATAAACAAATGATGACTTAGGAAGAATTCGATCCTCAAGTTTCTCTGACAATGACCAGAATGGCACTGATACAATCTCTCAATTCGCAAGGAATCAGCTCAAGTGTGAGAGAAACTTTTGAATTCACAGGCTTAAATTTATGTCCTAAAGTCAGCAACTGGGTGAAACAATTGACATTTGATTGGCCGGGGCACATAACGGAACTTCAATGAAGAAGATCTGACTGGAAGACTATGGAATTAATAATAGCTTCAACAAAGAAGTGATTCCATTAAAAAACTCTCTTAGACAAAACTAAAGGACACACTACTGGAAGAAGGAGAACTTGTAGAACTGCAACACCCTCAAGTTCTTAACTCCACAACAGCATTATCAGTAAACCATCCAAGTCATGCATGAGTTTCAGTTTATCCTGTTTGTTGAAGCATTCAAAGATGCATGCAATCTGACTGCCATAAAGGGGCACCATACAAAGAGCTACAAAAATCCTAATTGTCAGGAATAGCCCAAAGCACAACCGAATGTTCAACAACACATGAAAAGGGTTCAGCCAAAGCCCAACACAAAGAATGTCACCACGTTTATACCCTTGAAACACAAACATGTGGCTGAAGTTCAGGAAAACTTTCAATAAAACAATTTCCAGATTGTAACCTAATTGTGTATGGAGTCAAACTGACGCACCCCAGTAATTTAAATTAAGGAAGACTTTAATGTTAACTATTACTTTATATCTTTATTTTTCTACTTATTCTATGATGTAATGCTTACCTTTTTACTTTGTTTCTCTCACTACATTGTACCTAAGTTTTTTGTACCTAGGCACCTTGGTACCTAAGATGGTGCTTTGTGTGGCGACATCGTACACTTTTCACTGTACTCCTGTACATCTGTCCTTGAGTACACATGACAATAAAATCTAAAGTATAAATCTAACATTTAAGAGCTGAATTATTCACTACAATTAAAATTATGTACCAAAGGAAAATGGACAACAGGAATTCAAAACAAAATCAACAGACACAGGACTGATATCATTACCTCATTACACATCCTAGATAGAATAGAATATCCTTTATTGTCACATGTATTCAATATAAAATACAGTGAAAAAGTGTGTACCATCGCTGTACATAGGCGCTATTCACATTAACCTAGAATACAAATTTTTAAAAAGAGTCCAACTTTCCGTTCTCTGCTGCTACAGCCAGGGTCCCACTGCAGGCTTCCCAGCCCACACCATACTACCGAGAGTGACCCCCACCAGGCTTCCTAGCCCACTCCATGCCACTGCCACTTGTCCACAGATGGCACAATGTGGTAAAACCAACATATGTCTAACTCACTGCCTCTAATGAGATTTTGTTTATTGGCATTGCTAGTCTCAAAAGTCAATATGGTTCTTTTGAATGGCCACCAAATATTTTTATATTGTTGATAGAATAGGTGGTCCAGTCATTGTTGACATGCCAGTGTGTATGGACCTTTGCAACATAACAATCCATGACTTAGCAAAAAAATCTATTGCAATACCAAATGACTGCCACTGGGATTGATCTCTTCCACTTTGCCCATAATGAAGTGAAATTTGATGTTAGCCAGCTATAAGAACTGAAACCCTTAATTATTAGAGCATGGCCTGAACACATCAGGCACATTTCCAACTTTGCAGCGTTCCTTTTGGCCACATGGAGATGAATTAGGCCTGTTGAGAGCTGTTATTTCCAAGTATTGATTCCCAAAGTCTTGATCAGAAATCACACAACACCAGGTTATAGTCCAACAGGTTTATTTGAAAACACAAGCTTTCTAAGCCTTGCTCCTTCTTCAGGTGTTAGTGAGGTGGTATAGACTCAGAATTTATAAGTAAAAGATCAAAGGGTCACACCGCTGATGAGGATGTATTAAACAAATCTAATATGCTGTTAAATCTTTAATCAGTTAGAAGGTTTTAATCGATTAATATGTACATGTAACACACCAAATTCCTTTCAAGTCACTGCCTTGAGAAAACTAAAGGCTTTATCAGTGTAAAGAGGTGACATTTTAGGTCAGACAATGTATGTTAGGTGTGAGGCCTTGTTTAGAATCTGTTTGTGTTTTGGAATGGAGTCAGACTGGTTTTATTTCTAAAGGAGGAATTTATTCTAAAGTAGGAATTAGTGTGTGTGTATGTGTGTGTGTGTGTTTGTGTGTGTGTGTGAGAGAGAGAGTGTGTGTGCGTGAGAGAGAGAGAGTGAGAGAGTGTGTGTGTGTGTGTGTGTGTGTGTGTGTGTATGTGCATGGGTGTGATTGTGGGTGTGAGAGTGTATAGAACAGTGGGGACACCTGTAGTGCGACATGAACCCAAGATCCCGGTTGAGGCCGTCCTCATGTGTACCAAACTCGGCTATCACCAAGCGACTCTCCTGATACAGAACAACGCAGAGTCACCGAGTAGAGGCTGATAGCCGAGTTTGGTACACATGAGGATGGCTTGAACCGGGATCTTGGGTTCATGTCGCAGTACAGGTGACCCCACCGCACTATATATTCTCACACACACACACACACACACACACACACACACACACACACACACACATACACACACTCATGTAAATCTGTGGGGTGAATTTGTCTTTGCAGATACATTCTATTTTGTTCAAAAGGCACAGTATTCATAGACGATCAGTCAATGTGACATTTTATAAATTTCTACTTTAGAAATAAAACCAGTCTGACTCCAAACCAAAACACAAACAGATTCTAAACAAGACCTCACACCTAACATACATTGTCTGACCTAAAATGTCGCCTCTTCTTTACACTAATAAAACCTTTAGTTCTCTCAGGGCAGTGACTTGAAAGGAATTTGGGGATTTATATATGCATATTAATTAATTAAAACCTCTTAACTGATTAAAGATTTAACAGCATCTTAGGTTTGTTTAGTACATCCACATCAGTGGTGTGACACTTTGATCTTTGCTTATAAATTCTGTGTCTGATACCACCTCACTAACACCTGAAGAAGGAGCAAGGCTCCGAAAGCTTATGTTTTCAACTAAACTTGTTGGACTATAATCTGGTGTCATGTGATTTCTGACCTTGTCCACCCCAGCCCAACACCAGCACCTCCACATCATGACCCAAAAGCTTGCACCAAGGCTTGTTAGATTATTTCTACATGGGTAAGGAGGAAACTGAAAGTCTGTTACATGAACCTGTCTATTGGCCTGACATCAACAAAGACATAGATCAATTGATACAAGTATACAAGACATATCAACTTCTTCGATCCTCACAGCATAAAAAAACACATTACCCACATTACAGCTTTATCCAGAGTGAGAAATTTTGATTCTGTTAAAGTCTAAAGAAGTATTATTTGCAATAAATAAACCATTTTTTACGTGCATTAGTTTGGCTTGTATGAAAAAGATTGTTTCTCATCCATCTGCAGGCCTACATACTAGTCACCAGCTGGCTCTACAGAGCAAAAAGGCAAATAATTAATTTGCATCCATTCAGGTTAGTGTTTTACAACCAAATAGGCACTCTTCAAATAAAGTCACTATTTTAATTTGCGACTGAAGGATCTGTTTCTGCGCCGTATAACTTTATGATATTTTGTGAATTGGGGGTTTCAACAACCAGCAGCAAGATTACTGATCAGTTCAGTTGCTTTAGCTGCAGGTGACTACTTATGTAGCTTCTGAACTTCATTAGCCATCTTGGTCAGTCTGACAAGTATCAACATTACTACTCAAATCTAATTGTGGCCTACAAATGAACATAAGAAGTAGGAGTAGGCGTGGGCACTTGGTGCTTCAAGTTTACTCCACCATTGAATATCATGGCTCATCTGACTGTAACCTCAGCTCCACATTTCAGCCTATCCTGATGGCCTTTGGCACTCATGTGATTCTAAAATCTATATCCTTTACAAATATTCAAAGACCTTGCAACATTCTCTGGGGAAGAGAGTTTCATAGACTCACTAGCAACTGAGAAAGAAAACTCCTTATCTCTGTGTTAAATGGGATACTCTCATTTTTAAATATACTCCTTAGTTCTAGCCTTTCCCACAAAGGCAAATATTCTTTCATATTACGCATCCTCAGGATCAGATTGCTGCTGCATATGGCTCTCAAGCGGTTAATACCTGATTGAGTGCAGTTAACATCACCCACTGCGATGTCACAGGGGCTTGGTAAGGTTAAAAAGAAGCTAATAGGAGACTGACCCAGAGCTAGGGTGTTCCCAACAGTCTCTGTGGTAATGTAAGTCACATTCATACAATCTGGAAATAGATGCAGTAATGCAAAACAGCAACCCACAAAGTACTCAAAGCAATTCTTCTAGATAGGGCTGTAATGCAGCCATATTCATCTACATTACACAGCAGTACAGTGGCCTGGTGGTTAAGACTACTGCTTCATAGTGCCAGGGACCCAGGTTCAATTCCACCCTCAGGTATGTTCTCCTTGTGTGGGTGTGGTCCAGTTTCCTCCCACAGTCCAAAGATGTGCAGGCTAGATGGATTGGCTATGCTAAATTGCCCTTGTGTTCGGGGATGTATAGGTCAGATGTGTTAGTTATGGGAAATAAAGGGATAGGGTAGGGGTGTGGGTCTGGCTGGGATGCTCTTCACAAGGTCTGTGTGGACTTGTTGAGCTGAATGGCCTGTCCCCACACTGTGGGGATTGTGTAAGATCACTTTGGGCTTGAGGGAACCTACGCACACAATAATTGTCTCTCATTCTTCTAACCTCTAAAAGATACAGGCTCAAACTGTCCAAATCTATCCTCATAGCCATACCCCTCATCCCAGATATTAATGGAGTGAATTTTCTCTGAATTACATCACATACAAATGTGCCTTTTCTTAAATGAGACCAAACTATACACAGCACTTTAGATGTGGTCTCAACAATAACCTATTCGGCAGTAGGAAAACATTGTTATGTTTATATTCCTTTCCCCTTGCAATAAATGACAACATTCCACTTAACTTCCAAATCACTTGCTGTTTCTGCATTTGAGCCTTTTATAATTCTGCACCAGGACTCCCAGATCTCATTTTATTTTGTTATCCATTTGTGGAACATGGGGGTCGCTGGCTGGCCAGCATCTATCGCCTGTCCCTAGTTGCTCTTGAGAAGGTGGTGGTGAGCTGCCTTCTTGAATCGCTGCAGTTCATGTTCACAGTTCTGCAGCTCTCATCTTTCAAATAATATGCTGTTTTTGTTTATTCTTCCTGCCTTTTTCTCTCTGTTCGCTCTCCAACTCTGATTTTATTGTTCTTTATCACTCCTGAGTCCAATTGTGGCTGTTCACTACTCTCTAGATTTTAAATAATATAATCTAATCACTTTCAATCAAAATTATTCTCCAAAATTCTATTGTTTAATCTCTTCCACCACTGCTCCCTTTCTCATTCATTTCTTTTCTTTCTTCTAACTACCTTCCAATCTCCTTTCTTCCATCCCCCACTGGCCTCTCACTGTCTCCCCTAACTCTCCTGTATTCCTCCTGCCCTAAACCCACTTAATCTAAGGACAGCAATTCCTACTCTGCCTGTCTTTGACACCAGAAACAAATTTAGAATGAAATGAGATGAACACAGAAGAAAATAAAATTCTGAACGTTGTGAAAGAAAAGAAACACCATAGTTGCTGGAAATCTAAGCTTAAAAACAGAAGGTATTGGAAATACACAGTGAAGCTGTCAATATCTGGGGATGGTAATGCTATTCTCAGTAGTGGCAATCATTTCCAAACCTTCCTTTTCTGCTCACAGCGAAGGAAAAAGTAGCTGTGTTTTTCTATACATGACAGACATGTTGCTATGCAACAAGACAGTTTATTTGTATTTTCAGATTGCACTAAAACTGACCTATTTACTGTGGATGGAATTGCAATCACATCGTTATCACTCAAAAGTTCACCTTGGGCAATACAGTGTTTTACCTATCGTCCCCTGGATTTCTCCTTCGAGCTCCACTGATATGCTTCCTTGGCTTTCAGCCTAGGATTTATCACAGATGTAGGAATCGAGGTGGGCTTTAGGAATCTGTGGGGAGGCTAATTTTGTCTGGACTGAAAGGTTTTTGGGAGCAGCTTTGATGCATTAACCTCCAGTAGTCTGGACTTGGCTGACGCAGATTTCGTAGCCGCAATGCACTTTTTAGTGAAGTGGATAATCACTTAACTAGCTCCTTCCCAGCAGGGGAAGGAATGATGTTCTCATTGCTGTAAAATTAAAGAGAGATTTGAACTGCCCAACTCATTAATGCAGAAGGTGAGGGTCACAGGAAGGCTGCCTGTCAGGGTTGAGAAGAACAAAATAGCGACTACATCACATTGGGCAAGGGAAAGAAAACGGGCCTCAAGACCCTGATTCAGGCAAGGAGAAACATGGCACTGAATGAAATCGACCAAATTAAGGCAGCTTCCAATGTCAAGTAGTCACCTGCAACTGAATGTTCCCTCATAACCTGGGTCTCGCATAACTAATGACCTTTCCACATGACATTATCCTATGCTTATCCTAGCAGAAAATAAACAGCTTGTTATATTGGCCTTTCCAGAACAGGCACTACAAATTGCAACCTGGAGGTTATGTTTCTGTTTCAAAGCTGTCAAATGGAAATATGAAAGGTGATTCAGAGCAAATCCTTACAACTTAGTCCCATCCCTATGTTACACATCCATGTATTGTCATGCAGAATGAACTAGCTGTTGAGCTGATATCTGCTGCTGTGTGTTCTGAGTGTGACTTGGATGAGGAAATTGAATAGCCAGGTCTGCAGATGATACAAAAAAAGGTAGGGAAGGCAAATGGTGAGGGTGACCGCAAAGCGTTCTCCAGGGGATTATAGACAGGTTAAGTGTGTGAACTAAAACTCACCAAATAGAATGAAATGTACAAAAATATACCATTGTACAATTTGGCGGGAAAAAAGAGGAGCTGAGTATTACTTCAAAGGAGAAAGACTCCAGGAAGCTACAGAACAGAAGGCTTTGAGAGTCCCCATGAATAAATCAGTAAATCTAGCATCTAGGTTCAGAAGGTAATATGAAAGGCAAGTGGAATGTTGTCTTTACATTAAAGTATAAAGTTGGGGTAAGTCTTCCTAAAACTTTACAAGGCACTAGATAGACCACAACTGGAATATTTTGAGCAATTTTGTCCCCTATCACAGGAATAATTTCTGTGACGTGGGAGGCAGTTCAGAGAAGGTTCACTAGGTTCACCACAGCTATAGAGGGACTGCCTCATGGGGACAGGTTGAGTAGGTTGAGTCTGTACTTACTGGAGTGTAGAAGAATGAGAAGTGACCTCATTGAAACTTATAAAATTCTTAGAAGACTTGACAGGGTAGATGTGGAGAAGTTATTTCCTCTTGTGGGAAAGTCTAGGACCAGAGAGCATTATCTCTGAGAAAGGGTTTGCCCAAATAAGAGGTGAGGTGGAATTTCTTCTCGAAGGGTGTTGTGAATCTGGGGACTTTTACAGAGTACTACAAGGCTGGATCATTGAAAGTATTCAAGGCTGAAATATACCAACTTTTAATCAGTAAGGAAGTCAAGGGTTGTGGAATAAGTCAGAAAAGTGAAGTTGAGGATTATCTGATCAGCCATGATCTCACTGAACGGTAGAGCAGTCTTGATGGACTGACAGGCCTACCTCTGCTCCTACGTCTTATGGTCTTAAACTATCTAATCTGACAGTATCTGTAGAAAAAAAAATCGCAGACACTGTAACTCTGAAGCTTAAACACAATGAGAAAATATCCGACTGGTCAGGCAGATTCAGTGGTGATAAAAAAAACTTCAGGTCAATGATCCTTCATCAAAACTGAGAAAAGTTAGAACTGAGATGGGTTTTAAAAGTGACAAGGTCGAATTTGAAAGAAGTACAAAAGGGAAGGTCTGGAGTAAAGTGGTAACAAGTGAGATTAAATAACTATAGTATCATTTAGGGCCAAAGGCAATAATAATGGGGGAAGTATAGAAACAAAGAGGTGTCAGTTAGCTCAGTTGGCTGGACGGCTGGCTTACAAAGCAGAGTAATGCCAACACCATGAGTTCAATTCCCATACTGGCTGAAGTGACCATGAAGGACTCTCTCACCTCTTCCCATTGCCTGAGGTGGGTGACCCTCAGGATAATCTACCACCAGACATCTCTCTCTAATGAAAGAGATGTTCTATGGCCTGTATAGAAACAAAAGGTATATGCAGAGGAGGTAAGAATGGCTTGATAATGAACACTGGCCATCCAAGGTGGAGGAAAAAAAAGAGTAAAACCGAAACCTACACAATAAAAGGAGACAAAATAGGAGAACAGGCTAAAATTGGGAACTCAGTGTTGAGTTCAGAGTGCTGCAGTGTGCCGAACTGAAAGTTGCAGTGCTGATCCTCAAGCATACACTGAGTTTCATTAGAACACAGTCAGAGGCTGAGGATGGAGAGCTCAGTTTGAAAGCAACATGAGCAATTAAAAAAACAATCAACGACAGGAAGCTCAGTCATTGTAGACCGGACTATAGGAAATGTTCCACAAAGCATTACCCAGCTGCATTTGGTTTACCCAGTCTTCCCAGTGAGTTGTGAATACCATGTACTAAATTGAAAGAAGCTCACATCAATTGCTGTCTCACCTAGAAGGGATGTTTGAGACCTTGGACGAAGGTATAAAGGCTGGTGCTGCATCGTTTGTGTTCACTCAGAAAAGTATTGTGGGAAGGGGATGCAGCGTTGGGCAGTGGTTGGTGAAGAATCAGGATACCACTGAGTGAACTGTCCCTTCAGAATGCTGAAAGTCGAGGAAGGTAGGTAAATGTATTTGATGGTGATATCATGCCACAAAATGAAGGAGTCTGTTTTCTTGAATGCAGAAGTTGGTAGGCTGGAAGATACAAGGAGAAAACTATTTTTGTTCTGGGAGGGAGAGTATGGAGTAACCACAGTGGCTGGGAAGTGGGATGGAAACAAGTGCCTTAGCTGTTTACCGTGATAATGTCCGGGGAATTCTATAATGAAAGAAAAAAGATGTATCAGAAGAAGAGTTGATATTTATAGACCACTTCTCCTCTTGGAAGTGTTGTGTAAGGGTGTAATGGGCTGAAAAGGCTAATGCTGAGGAGTGAAAACACCATCAAATATGTTCATGTCCATGAACTTTAGTAGGACGTAGCTTTGGATATCAAAGGAATAAGATATAACATTAAGGTGTCCCTCATCGTCTCAGTTATAATGTCTATCATACAAATGTAACTCGAACATGGTTACATCTTGTTTGAGACAACAACTTCTTCTCATTGGACAACCTAATGGTTTATCTTTCCCATACTAGACCAAGCAGATCCCTACCAGGAAACAGGATGCTGGCAGCAAATCTACCAGGTGACCTTACACCATGATGGGCCGTGTTGAGGATTTGTTTTACAACATGGAGGCCAAGATATCACAAAATATCAGAAAGTAAAGCACAATGCCACAAAGCCATAAGAATTTCAAGTTTAAGAAGGCAGCTGCGAGTCATAGAAATGTACAGGGTGGAAACAGATCCTTTGGTCCAACTCATCCATGCCGGCCAGATATCCTAAATAAATCTAGTCCCATCTGCCAACATTCAGCTCATATTCTTCTAAACCCTTCCTATTCATGTACCCATTCAGATGCCTTTTAAATGCTGTAATCATATCAGCCTCTACCACTTCCTCTGGCACTCATTCCATACACCCTTTGCATGAAAATTTTGCTCCTTAGGTTTTTTTTTATTTCTTTCCCCTCTCACCTTAAACCTATGCCACCTAGTTTTGGACTCCTCTACCTCAGGGAAAAGACCTTGCCTATTTACCCTCTCCATGCCCCTCATGATTTTATAAACCTCTATAAGGTCACCCCTCAGCATCTGACACTCCAGGGAAAACAGCCTCAGCCTTTTCAGCCTCTCCCCATAGCTCAAACCCTCCAACCCTGGCAACATCCTTGTAAATCTTTTCTGAACCTTTTTCTGGCTTCACAACATCCTTCCTATAGGTGGGAGACCAGAATTTGCACGCAATACTCCAAATGTGGCCGAAACAATTGTCCTGTACAGCTGCAACATGACCTCCTAACTCCTATACTCAATACTCTGACCGATAACAGCAAGCACACAAAACACTTTCTTCAATGTCCTATCTACATGCGATACCACTTTCGAGAAAATATGAACCTGCACTTCAAGGTCTCTTTGCTCAGCAACACTCCCTAGGACCTTACCATTATGTGTATAAGTCCTGCCCTAATTTGCCTTCCCAAAATTCAGCACCTGACATTTATCTAAATTAAACTCCATTTGCCACTCCTCGGCCCATTGGCCTATCTGATCAACATCCTGTTGTACTCTGAGGTAATCTTCTTTGCTGTCCACTACACCTCTAATTTTGGGGTAATCTGCAAACTTACTAACCATATGTCCTATGTTCACATCCAGATCAGTTATATACATGACAAAAAGCAATGGACCCACCACAGATCCTTGTGGCACACTCCTGGTCTCAGGCCTTCAGTCTGAAAGGCAACCCTCTATCACCACCCTCTGTCTTCTACCTTTGAGCCAGTTCTGTATGCAAATTTTTAGTTCTCCCTGTATTTCTTGTGATCTAACCTTGCTAACCAGTCTACCATGAGGAACCTTGTCGAATACCTTACTGACATCCATATAGATTACATCCATCACTCTTCTGTCATCAATCCTCTTCGTCACTTCTTAAAAAGACTCAATCAAGTTCATTAGACACGATTTCCCACACACAAAGCCATGTTGACTATCCCTAATCAGTCTTTGGTTTTCCAAATATGTGTAAATCCTGTCTCTCAGGATTCCCTCCAACAACTTTCCCACCACTGACATCAGGCTCACCAGTCTATAGTTCCCTGGCTTTTCCTGACCACCTTTCTTAAATAGTGGCAAAATGTTAACTGACCTCCAGTTATCCAGCACCGCACGTGCGCCCTTTGATGATACAAATATCTCAGCAATGGGCCCAACAATCTCTTCCCTTGCTATGCATAGGGTTCTAGGGTACACCTGATCAGGTCCAGGGGACTTATCCACCTTTATGCATTTTAAGACATTCAGCACCTCCTCTTCTGTAATATGGACGTTTTTCAAGGTGGCTCTAGCTTTAAACGTCTGTGGCAGAATATTGGAGATTGAAGCCCAAAGATTGGTGGTTTAATTCTGCTTTGTCATGTTATTGTTTGCCTACCTGGCTGGCTCACTGATACACAAACTCAACCAGAAAAAACCTCACATAACAAACATTGTAATACAGGCACAGTTGAGAGGCACTGTGAGGTAATATTGTGACATGCCTTCTGTTAAAGATTGTGATTGATAAGTGGTAAATGTAAATGTTACATGTCATTTTAATGAGCTTCATAATAAGAAATATAAAACATTTTAAACATGCAAATCTTGTTGACAGGCAGCATCTATGTAATACTGATAGTTTATACGGCTGTCACTGTTTCCATATAAAATAATTTGGCGTCACACTAACTTTCTCATGGATACACCTACATGTTTATATTTTTCTGTCTATAAAAGTAAATAAGACGGTTGATTGTATGCCTTGACTTGATGTGGAGCCTTTGATATAGTAAGCTTATAATGCCAAATGGAAACAATGAATGAAGGCCATGGAGGTGGCCTTGGCCCTTTAGCTAAGCTTGAAAGCAAGACCATTATAAGGTGAGGTTGAAAGAATCTGGAAGGAAGAATTTGAGGTCAAAGGCTGCAAAATATATCCTTCTGCAACCTTCCCTTGTGCCATCTCAGTGTTGGCTGTGAATTTGTCTTTCCCTTTAACCCTTATGTGTCTGTAACTGTGTTTTGAACACACTGTGGACAGATAGGCAGAGAATCACAACCGTTAAGTAAAGCAACACATTCTAGTCTATTACTGTCCTGCATTTGTAGGTTAGGAATAACTTTGAAGCCTCATTGTTGATGTCCACCAGTGACTGTGATACTCTCACCAACTGTATTAATTTCACATCAGCTTCATCACATTCACAGGCACTGTGAAACACATGGATACAAACCAAGCTTCAAGAGCTTACACTGGATACTTGGATAAGGAGGATCAAGTAGTAGGGTCTGGAAACAAATGTGCATTGACAACGTAGAGAACTACTCTAGTTATTTCATCAGCTATAGTGTCCAAAATTCCGATACTCTCAGAACGTACATGTAGAAGGAAATATTTTCCAAGCAGGATGGTTTCTAACATTGTGTTCGAACTGTTATGGAATGTCATGCCAAATCGGTGCAGTTATGAACGAATTAGTCATCCGCTATCCTCAATTTAACAGACTGTAGCTTGGATTAATGCACAACTATCATAATAAAGGCCTCGGGCTCCAACCTTATCAGGTTGAGCAATTTGAGATATCATATATGATATGTACATTGGCCTATGAGTCTAAAGATGCACCTTTCAGCATGAACTGGATATAAACCCTCCATGAGAATAGAAAGCCGGAATTGGACCTCAGGCCTTATTTAATCAGAACAGTGGGCTACAAACCCTTGTTGGATATCTCCGGACACCTTAATGGCAGCAAGCCACAACTGGGTCTGGATGGGGGTAGGGATGGGGTGGGCAGGGTTTGTAGGGGGTGGGGTTGCAGGGCTGGTAGTGCAAGGGAGCGCAGGTGGAAAATGATCAGAAGGGAGAGGTGACTAGGCAATAGGATTAGGGAGGGCAGTGGCCAGCAACTGGGAGTGCGAATTGTTTGAGGATTTGAAGTGGAATTGGAAAGCTAACTTATTTTTAAACATACCTTTATGATAGCAGTTTGCAACCATCCATTTAAGAACAGCTGGTTGAACCACGGTGGTCCTTGTTTCCCTGACAGAAATTGCTAGTTCTATCCCTACATTGGCTGCAGAACTTCCTGCTAAATCTAAGCTTCTGGAGGATGAAATCCCTGTATATTTCACAGTCTCTGGATCTGAGCCTGACGGTATGTTAATTAGCCCATCACTGGATAGAAAAAGTTGAAATTCTGCCCACCAGCATCCTTGTCAGACTGCCTTTGTTCCTACTCACTAACCTCAATTTAATCAAAAACAAAAAATGATGGAAATCACAGCAGATCAGGCAGCAACTGTGGAGAGAGAGCAAGCTAACGTTTCGAGTTTAGATGACTTCACCAGAGCTGACATTTACTGTCTCTCTACGGATGCTGCCTGGCCTGCTGTGATTTCCAGCATTTTTGTTTTCAGTACAGATTCCAGCATCTGCAGTAATTTGCTCCTCTATATAATTTAGGCATGCGGAGCAATGAAAGATGTAATCATGAATTCTCAGTTAATCAAAACTGATGCTGCAGCTGCAAAGTGCATGGGTTGAATGGGTTCGTGTTGTCCATTATTGCCAGACTCTCAGTTGAGCTGAAACCTGTTTAGCTCACGCTTTCTATAACTTTTATAACTAAAACATCATTTTACGGATGCCTATTTGCTTGCTTATTCCTAATTCTGGATTAAGGTGGTGACGTTTGTCCTGGTTCTGACACTACTTCAAGTCTCTGATTTTCGAGAAGGTGGCTGATTTATGCATTCTATCTTAAATGAGCGAGATTAGTTGATATCAAATATGGCAACTGTCTCCCCAAACCACCCCACTCTCACTGCGATGGATACAACAATAAAGAACAGACTTGTGATGATAACAGAGACTTAACCAACACTTGGCATTTTTGTTTAGAATGAAGAAACTAGAGAGTCTGGGATTGCTCATTTTTTCAGTAGAAAAAGTTAGGGAAGATTTAATTGAGTTATTTTAAATTAATAGAGGCTTTGAGTAAAGAGGGCTGAATTTTCCTTCTGGAGTGAGAAAACTGACATTTTGAGAACTTCTGTGTAACAACCCTGGGCCATGTCAGTAATGGTTCGCCAAGTGATTTCCCATAACAGGCTTATTTAGTGCCCAGTGAATGCATTTGACACCCAATTGAGGATAATAGTTGGGCTCCCAAGGCTGGATAGCCAATAGGCAATCCCAGCATCTCAGATTGGAGATGCCTAAGTATATAGGAGAGAGAGAGAGGCACCTTCACCCTCTAAACATATCTTAATAATAATAAAAAAGTCATGAATGGAAAAAAATATTCAATTAAAGATGGCTGCCATAAACACATGGCTGGAGCTAGCAATAACTTTCTGGAAACATTTTTGAGGTCAACATCATCCAATTAATTCTGAGATAGTTTGTTAGTTAATTCTGAGATGGGTTTTGAATACTAATTATTTTGTTAAAATTTTCTTCAGAGATGAACACCAGCAAGAATCTGTACCTAGGTATGCTTGTACCTAAGATCATGCCGTTATGTGGTGACCTGTAAACTTTTTGTTGTACTTGTGTGAGTGCATGTGACAATAAACCTAATTCAATTAAAAAAATTGAATTGCCGTTCCAAAAATCTGACACAGGTTAATGGACTGTATTGCATCCTTCTGAGTTGCATCATTCAAAGCATTTTTTTGTAAAGCAAATTTATTTATGCATCATTCTAAGTAGTCCTGGGAAATCTTGAGACTGGTCCTCAGAAGGTGTGGAGCAAGTAATTCTTGTGAATCACTACAACATTTGTTGAAGGCTACACAAATGCCATTAGCTTAAATTTCAACCCATCTACTTTCAGATTTGACTGATAATAACTGGATAATTCAAATGGTCACACAGATAACAGGGCTCACACTAACTATTTCCACGACTGCTTTCTTGCATGCAGTTACACTACATATAGAAGAATATTATTACCCGTGTTCGTGTCTTAATTTGACTCCTAAATTCATACCAGGACAGGAAATGCCTTTTTCAGAATCTCAATGCCATGAATTAAGAGACAGATTTATACATATGTTGATAGGATATAGTTTGTCCAACAGGAAATCTAACCACACAGTGATAGTGGGACATATTCAAACTAATCATAATCATCTAGCTGCTTCCTGGCACTTGTTAATTTGTTTAAGGGCAGGTGGATGTTAAAGGCTATTATTACACAAGGCTACATTTTGCAAAGCTTTCCAGACAAGACCCTGAGGTGTAATTGCTCTGAGATGAGATGAACCCCATTTTATCTTAGTGTGAATGACAACATGAATGGATAATTGTTTGCGTCGCATGAAATAAATTCTGGCTTAATCATCACAGTACAGCCATTGCATTTAATCTTGATCAATGAAGTATGAAAGACAACATAAATGGCTAATTGCTTAGGTCCAGTAAAAAAAAATCATTGTTAATCACTATCCAATTCCATTTGACAGTCTTTATGAATCCCGTGAGGAATGACACCTCCTACTGTGCCCATCATATTATTCTTACGGGTAAGATATAAATGATTAGTGGGAGGAGTCACAATTTCTATAACGTATCCCTATTCAGAAACAGGGCTAATTTACTCCCAGCGGGGGAAACACTGCCAATGAATACAAATCAATGAATGAAAGCAGCACATTATTTGTGCTCCTTACTTCCTGGGAGGATTGGAAAGCTCAGTTTGCATTTTTTAATGCCCAGAAGAATAAATACTGCAATAACAAGGTGTGGAGCTGGATGAACACAGCAGGCCAAGCAGCATCATAGGAGCAGGAAAGCTTGACGTTTCGGGCCGAGACCCTTCATCAGAAATGGGGGAGGGGAAGGGGGTTCAGAAATAAATAGGGAGAGAGGGGGAGGTGGATAGAGGATGGATACCTCCTCCCACCCACCTTCCTGCAAAAATGCCATCCCCTATTCCCAATTCCTTTGCCTCCGCCGCATCAGCTCCTAGGATGAGACATTCCACTCCCGTACATCTCAGATGTCCTCATTCTTCAAGGACCGCAAACTCCCCCCCACAGTGGTCAAGAACGCCCTCGACCTTGTCTCCCGCATTTCCCGTAACTCATCCCTCACACCCCGTCCCCGCAATAATAACCAAAAAAGAATCCCCCTCGTCCTCACGTACCACCCCACCAACCTCCGGATCCAACGCATCATCCTCCGACACTTCCGCCATCTGCAATCAGACCCCACCACCAAAGACATTTTTCCCTCCCCACCCTTATCTGCCTTCCGGAGGGACCACTCCCTCCGTGACTCCCTTGTCCGCTCCACACTCTCCTCCAGCCCTACCACACCCGGCACTTTTCCCTGCAACCGCAGGAAGTGCTACACCTGCCCCCACACCTCCTCCCTCGCCCCAATCCCAGGCCCCAAGAAGACTTTCCACATCAGGCAGATGTTCACCTGCACATCTGCCAATGTGGTATACTGCATCCGCTGTACCCGTTGTGGCTTCCTCTACATCGGGGAAACCAAGCGGAGGCTTGGGGATCGCTTTGCAGAACACCTGCACTCAGTTCGCAACAAACAACTGCACCTCCCAGTTGCGAACCATCTCAACTCCCCCTCCCATTCCTCAGACGACATGTCCATCCTGGGCCTCCTGCAGTGCCACAACAATGCCACCCGAAGGCTGCAGGAACAGCAACTCATATTCAGCTTGGGAACCCTGCAGCCCAATGGTATCAATGTGGATTTCACAAGCTTCAAAATCTCCCCTCCCCCTACCGCATCCCAAAACCAGCCCAGTTCGTCCCCGTCTCCCTAACCTGTTCTTCCTCTCACCTATTCCCTCCTCTCACCTCACGCCGCACCCCCATCTCCTACCTACTAACCTCATATCGCCCCATTGACCTGTCCGTCCTCCCTGGACTGACCTATCTCCTCTCGACCTCCCCACCTACACTCACCTTTACTGGCTCCATCCCCGCCTCTTCGACTTGTCTGCCTCCTCTCCACCCATCTTCTCTACTATCCATCTTCTATCCGCCTTCCCCCCTCTCTCCCTATTTATTTCAGAACCCTCTTCCCCTCCCCCATTTCTGATGAAGGGTCTAGGACCGAAACGTCAAGATTTCCTGCTCCTATGATGCTGTTTGGCCTGCTGTGTTCATCCAGCTCCACACCTTGTTATCTCGGATTCTCCAGCTTCTGCAGTTCCTATTATCTCTGACAGAATGGATTGCTAGGTCACTTCAAAACAGAAAGCAGAGCGTGGGAGTAAAGGGTCGATAGCCGTGTGGGAGATCATTGGAAGTGATTTTCCACAAGGATCAGTGCTGCAGCCACTGCTGTTCACAGTTTCCATTACTGATTTGAACTTTATAATCAAAAGCACTATTTATAAAACTATATATCTGAATAACTCCACAGAAGCTGGTATCCCATTACCAAGTCATCCTTTATTTACACATTATACTTAATACTGGTCTAGCTTCCTCAGAGCCAGCTGTCAGCGAACAGAAACCCTGACACTACTGTTTATATCTGTCAGCCAGGGCTCCCTGATTGGACCAGGTTAACAGCTCCAATATGGGAACTGTTATTCTGTGAGGTCCACAGATCACAAATTAGTGGGGATATTCGGCACAATGGAGGAATGCCACAAGCTAATCAATAAATGTTCCCAATAAGTAAATAATTGGCAAATGAAGTTCACCAAAGGAAAATGTGAGGTAATGCATTATTGTAGGAAGAATTTTTTTTTCTTTATTCATTCATGAGATGAGAGCGTCGCTGGCTAGGCAAAATTTATTGCCGATCCCTAATTGCCCAGAGGGCAGTCAAGAGTCAATCACATTGCTGTGGGTCCGGAGTCACACGTAGGCCAGACCAGGTAAGGATGGCAGTTTCCTTCCCTAAAGGACATTAGTGAACCAGATGGATTTTTCCGACAATCGACAAGGGATTCATGGTCGTCATTAGATTCTTAATTCCAGATATTTATTGAATTCAAATTCCAGCATCTGCCGTGGCGGGATTTGAACCCAGGTCCCCAGAACATTATCTGGGTCTCTGGATTAACTGTCCAGCGATAATACCACTAGACCTTAGATGTTGCAAGTCTAGGTGAGCTGGAGGAACGAAGGTATCTTAGAATATGAACCCATGAATTGCTAAGTGCTGTTCTACATCTTTATAAAGCTAATAAAAGAATCAAATCAAACACTAGGCTTTACTTTTGATGGATAGAATTGAAAACTAGGGAGGTTTTCTCAAGCCTTTGTCAGACCTAACTTAAACCACAATGGATGCTAGATCATGGATGCAGAAGGTGCAGGATCAGTTCATTCCAAAGAGGAAGAAAGATCCTAAGGGGAGGCAGGGGTGGCCGTGGCTGACGAGGGAAGTTAAGGACTGTATAAAGATAAAAGAGAAGAAGTATAACATAGCAAAGATGATCGAGAAGCCGGAGGACTGGGAAACTTTTAAAGAGCAACAGAAGATAACTAAAAAGGCAATGTGCGGAGAAAAAATGAGGTACGAAGGCAAACTAGCCAAAAATATAAAGGAGGATAGTAAAAGCTTTTTTAGCTTTGTGAAAAGAAATAAAATGGTTAAGACTAAAATTGGGCCCTTGAAGACAGAAACAGGTGAATTTATTATGGGGAACAAGGAAATGGCAGAAGAGTTGAATAGGTACTTTGGATCTGTCTTCACTAAGGAAGACACAAACAATCTCCCAGATGTAATAGTGGCTGAAGGACCTAGGGTAATGGATGAACTGAAGGGAATTTATATTAGGCAGGAAATGGTGTTGAACAGACTTTTAGGTCTGAAGGCTGATAAGTCCCCGGGACCTGATGGTCTGCATCCCAGGGTACTTAAGGAGGTGGCTCTAGAAATCGTGGACGCATTGGTAATCATTTTCCAATGTTCTGTAGATTCAGGATCAGTTCCGGCAGATTGGAGGGTGGCTAATGTTGTCCCACTTTTCAAAAAAGGAGGGAGAGAGAAAACAGGGAACTATAGACCGGTTAGCTTAACGTCAGCGGTGGGAAAGATGCTGGAGTCAATTATAAAAGATGAAATTACGACTCATTTGGACAGCAGTAATAGGATAGGTCAGAGTCAGCATGGATTTACAAGGGGAAATCGTGCTTGACTAATCTTCTGGAATTTTTTGAGGATGTAACTATGAAGATGGACAAGGGAGAGCCAGTGGATGTAGTGTACCTGGACTTTCAGAAAGCCTTTGATAAAGTCCCACATAGGAGATTAGTGAGCAAAATTAGGGCACATGGTATTGGGGGCAAAATACTGACTTGGATTGAAAATTGGCTGGCTGACAGGAAGCAAAGAGTAGTGATAAACGGGTCCCTTTTGGAATGGCAGGCAGTGACCTGTGGGGTACCGCAAGGTTCGGTGCTGGGACTGCAGCTGTTTTCAATATACATTAATGATATAGATGAAGGCATTAAAAGTAATATTAGCAAATTTGCTGATGACACAAAGCTGGGTGGCAGTGTGAAATGTGAGGACGATGTTATGAGAATACAGCGTGACTTGGACAGGCTAGGTGAGTGGGCGGATGCATGGCAGATGCAGTTTAATGTGGACAAATGTGAGGTTATCCACTTTGGTGGCAAGAACAGGAAGGCAGATTATTTCTTAACTGGAGATAACAAGGTGTGGAGCTGGATGAACACAGCAGGCCAAGCAGCATCATAGGAGCAGGAAAGCTTGACGTTTCGGGCCTAGACCCTTTACCTAAATGGAGTCAAGTGAGGTAAAGGGGAAGTACAACAAGATCTAGATGTTCTTGTACTTCGGTCAATGAAAGCAAGCATGCAGGTACAGCAGGTAGTGAAGAAAGCTAATGGCATGCTGGCCTTCATAACAAGAGGAATTGAGTATAGGAGCAAAGAGGTCCTTCTGCAGCTGTACAGGCCCCTGGTGAGATCGCACCTGGAGTATTGTGTGCAGTTTTGGTCTCCACATTTGAGGAAGGACATTCTCGCTATTGAGGGAGTGCAGCGTAGGTTCACGAGGTTAATTCCCGGAACGGCGGGACTATCATATGTTGAAAGATTGGAGCGACTGGGCTTGTATACACTTGAGTTTAGAAGGATGAGAGGGGATCTGATTGAGACGTATAAGATGATTAAGGGATTGGACACTCTGGAGGCAGGGAGCATGTTTCCGCTGATGGGTGAGTCCAGAACCAGAGGCCACAGCTTAAAAATAAGGGGTAGGCCATTTGGAACAGAGTTGAGGAAAAACTTCTTCACCCAGAGAGTGGTGGATATATGGAATGTTCTGCCCCAGAAGGCAATGGAGACCAAGTCTCTGGATACTTTCAAGAAAGAGATGGATAGTGCTCTTATAGATAATGGAATGAAGGGTTATGGGGATAAGGCAGGAACAGGATACTGATTGTGGATGATCAGCCATGATCATAATGAATGGTGGTGCTGGCTTGAAGGGCCGAATGGCCTACTCCTGCACCAAATGTCTATTGTCTATTGTCATACTCCAGCTGTTGTCTGGCCAACCAGCCTAAGATTCATCCAACTACCCAGTGTTCCACCCAATGATGTGGAGGTGCCAGTGTTGGGACTGAGGTGGGCAAGGTCAGAAATCACACGACACCAGGTTATAGTCCAACTGCTTTATTTGAAATCACAAGCTTTTGGAGCCTCAGTTCTTCTGCACGTGCTAGGTGGTAATAATACCTGAAGCAAACAGGACCCGGGGGCTCGCGGCCCCGAGGAAGCTCAGCGCGGACTCCCAACCCCAAGGAAGCCCAGTGCAGACCCGCAGCCCCGAGGAAGCCCAACACAGTCTCCCAGCCCCGAGGAAGCTCAGCGTGGACTCCCAGCCCATGGAAGCCCAGCGCGGTCTCCCAGCCCTGAGGAAGCCCAGTGCAGACTCCCAGCTCTGAGGAAGCCCAACACAGACTCCCAGCCCCGAGGAAGCCCAGCTCATTCTCCCAGCACCTAGGAAGCCGAGCGCGTTCTCCCAGCCCCAAGGAGCCCCAGCGCGTTCTCCCAGCCCTGAGGAAGCCCAGCATGGACTCCCAGCCTCGAGGAAACCCAGAGGAAGCTGAGCGCGGACACCCAGCCCCGAAGAAGACCAGCGTGGTCTCCCAGCCCAGAGGAAGCCGAGCACGGACTCCCAGCTCCGAAGAAGCCCAGCGCAGTCTCCCAGCCCTGAAGAAGCCCAGCACAGTCTCCCAGCCCCGAGGAAGCCGAGCACGGACTCCGAGCCCCGAGGAAGCCCGCCGTGGACTCCCAGCCCTGAGAAAGCCCACTGCGGACTCCCAGCCCCGAGGAAGCTGAGTGTGGACTCCCAGCCCCGAGGAAGCCCAGAGCGGTCTCCCAGCCCTGAGGAAGCCCAACACAGACTCCCAGCCCCAAGGAAGCCCAGTGTGGACTCCCAGCCTGGCTGATCATAAGAGGTTAAATGGGTTGGGCAATTTCAAACATCCTATGTGATCTGTTTCCTGGTATAGTAGATTTCCTTTGCACCAATGACATCTATGACGTTGACTGTTCTGCATCACCACAGTGTGTATCACATTATTGTTCTAGCAATGTTCATCAATGATCTCTGCTGGACTGTATTAATTAATTTTAGTATGGCTTGTCTCAAGTCTTCATGTTCCCTTGAGAAATTCTTCAGAGATGGAAAATATTTCCTGTAGTGAAATCTGCGGCATCTTCTATAAATCTCGGACTCCAATATGCGGTATCTGCTGCTTGAAGCTTCCTCTTCGGTTCGACTACTAATCTTGGAAGTCTTATGAATTCTTCTGGTTATGATTTCCTAGGTTGTTGGTCAATGATAGCCTTCTTCAGAAATCTCTGCACTACATCAGGGTATTGCAGGATGTTGAGGGGGAAAACATATATCTCTACTTAACAGTGCTGGTTCTAGAATATCCAGTATTCTTGATGCTGCAGTGAAACTTGTAAAATTCCTTTAATCTTAAGGTAGTTCCCCTGGCGTTGTGAAAGTCCGGTTCTGTAACTCCATGTGTCTTAGCCAAGGCGTCTAGTCAGGTAAGACTGTGATATTCGCTCCCGATCAAGCTTTAATTGAGTAAGATCTCCAATAACATAAATAAGTTCCGTCACATTTCGTTGTGATGGGTCTCTCAAGGAATGCCTTGGGATTTCCTCTAATAGAGGAATATCTGCAAATGTCTTCTCTCCAAGAGGGTAAAATAGTGTATAGAGGTCTTTATGTGTGTGCCTGCCAGTGATTCCATTGTTCTGTGATTGTTCTAGACTTCAGGAAATCCTTTGAAAGTGATTATTTGTAACAAAAATACTTTTGTCTTAGCTGGACAGTGTCTGCCTGTGAAAGGCAATAGTTCTGGAAGATTTATTCATCGTGTTTCACTGAAGCCCACCCATTCTGCTAAAGTCTGTGCATGGAGTCAGTTATGACGATGGATCAGTGTAAGTACTATGGACATTTTAAAATTTTAATTGCAAAATGCGTTTTTGAAAAAAAGGATCAATAAAAACTTACATTTGTAAATTCAGTGCCAATTGACAAAGCCCAGCGTGAGACTCATGGAATCTTGCACCTGCAAACTGTTAGGAAAACCTTAAACAAAGAGAGCTTGAGAGATATAACAGGAAGAGACAGCAAGGGGCTGACTACTCTCCCTCTCTCAGAAGGAAGCAGCCTCTTGCAAACATTTTTTTTTATGTTTGCCCTTCCAGGACCCCCGGGTCCTTGCCCTTCCAGTGCATAAAAAGTGG
>JAHRHZ010000021.1:44193236-44244962 GCA_024137785.1 Ginglymostoma cirratum
CTAAATTGGCACCTTTTAAAACATAAACTTATTTGTTCTCTGAGAAGTGCACCCACGAGGGAGTGATCCCTTTTAAACTAAATTTAATTAAAATAAAGAGTGGTAAGAATCTGGAATTTATAAGGAAGTGGGTGAGGCGAATACTATAGATGCTTATGAGACAAAAGGGAATAAATGGTAACAATGGTTGATTTAAATGAAAAAAAAATAAAAGAAGACTTAAGTGGAATGTAAAGGTGGAACCGGCATTGGTTGGTCTGAAAAGCCTGGCTTGGTTCCACCTATCATCTGCAACATTATATTACTGAAAGAATGCCTACAAATTCATTGTCTAGCCATTTTAAATGATAAGAACCACTCAGTGTTATTTATAGCTGTATATCCTGATGTTGAGCGACAGGTGAATTACTCCAATTCAGTGTATTCCCTTGTCAAACTGGGTCTCTTCTGTCATTGCGCTCTGCAAACCTAAAGATTTTACATTGAGCATTACAGTTTACTGGGCCAAGTGTGAACAAGTCAAAGGGACCCCACCCATCAGGAGCTCGATGCAGGAAGTTAATATAAAACAGAATTTAGAATCACTGTTTTATTGACATAATCGTTGAAATAACTTGGAAACTTGTTGAAGAAATCTTAATTCCTCTTCCATAATGTGTTGTATCTTGAGCAGGATTGTCCAATTTGGGGATTCTTTTTCAGAATCAATTACATGTGAAATGACATTTGGAAGCTGAATAGAATGTGAGACTATCAGTAAGTATGATTGAGTAAAGGTAAAGTTGTCATTGTTCTTCCAGATCATAGAGTTGATCCCACTTTAGAGAGAGATAATTGCTAGTGGTTTAACCTGACGGTCACCACATCTCAAGCCAGGGTAAAGGTTGAGAAGGAGAAGCTTTCATGGTAACCTCAGCCAGTGTGGGAATTGAACCAATGCTACTGGCATCACAAACAAGCCACTCAGCGAGCTTAGCTAATTGACACCCAATGTTAAATTGCACCTTGATGACTACAAATTAAAATCAGATCACTGACATCTCGAATCAATTCCTTTCATCAACCAAAATCAATTCTCAATTGGCCCATTGAGTACTCAAAGATGAAGTGGGTAACCTTTGAAAAACATTTACCCTTTTTTCTGGTTTATGTTTCAGTAATGAAATTTCAACATTCTCACTGTTCGAACGTAAATTATATGCATCAACTGAGGTTGAATATTTGTAATTTTGTCATAGCTTTTAACAGTAGAACCCCAATTGCCCTTAAGAATGGGTCATTACCCCCTCACATGGAGATTTACAAGAGACAGTTATTCAAGGATTTCTTTCTGTATTTAATCTAGTAGTGTTTTTATTGTTTAATGGACTGGTTGCAAAAACAATTTCCCAACATTGTAGACCAATCGCAATTTGTATTTTAGAAAATGAAACATAACTTGAAAAAATGTTGTCAATCCCAAACCTGCTGGCTCTCCTGATCCAAGCCCTAAACCTTATTGATGTTCCGTGATCTGAGCACAGAAGCCTGACCAAAACCATAACTGCTGATTCTGTTCATCAGACTCAAAGTTAAATATCGGTATTTGACTACATAACAGGCAATCAGAAAAATAAGCACTGACGCTTTGTGATCAACATCCAGAGAATGTTAACCAGTAGCTAATGATTATCCAGCACGTCTTAATGTCTTACACAAAACTTATTGTGGTTAATCAAAAATGCGATTGAGGTTGTGGGCAATCTGAAATTGATAAAGTTGAGAAGTTTCAATACAATTGAATTTTAGGCCAACCATAAACGAACTGAACAGTGCAGCAATCTTGAGGGCTTCAATGGCCACTTACTAGTGTTTCATTGTTTTTATAAAGTGAAGAAAAGTGAAAGAAGAACACATTATCTAAATAGCTGTGAATGGAACTAGTGAATTTGAAGATTCGCTGGAGCAGGTTGTTCCCTTCATCTCATTCTTGCTTTAAATGTGACTTTTTAAAAATTCATTTGTGGGATGCCGGCATCGCCGGCTGGGCAGCATTTATTGCCAGTCCCTAGCTGCCCTCGAGAAGCTGCTTTCTTGAACTGCTGTAGTCCATATGCTGTGGGTTTACCCACCATGCCATTAGGGAAGGAATCACATGATTTTGACCTAGCGACAGGGAAGGAATGGCAATATATTTTCAAGTCAGGATGGCTTGGAGGGGAACTTGCAGGTGGTGGTGTTGTTATGTATCTTGTGCCTTTGTCCTTCTAGTTGGAAGTGGTCATGGGTTTGGAAAGTGCTGTCTGAGGACCTTTGGTGAATTTCTGCAGTGCATCCTCGAGATACTGCTGCTACTTTGAAAACATAATTCAATTCAAATGCTATCTGATAAATACAAGGCTAATACGAAAAGTCATTCAGACCAGAGATTACTGGAAGAATGCAAAAGCCAGAAGAGGCAGGTTAGACTGAAAGGGACAGAAAGCAAGATTTCAATTCTCCAAATTACTTCTCGAGTAGAACCACATCTAAAATAATCCAGATTTCTGGGCTGTACATTGTCACAACTCATCAGTTTCCTTTTACGGTGAAATGAAGGTGACATTTTGATATCTTCTGTGAATATCATTTTGCTGTAGGTCAATGAGCCTTCCAGCAGCTCTTCTATCGTTTTGGCTGCAGTTACAGTTTATTTGGAGGTTCTGTCTTAACTTCCAATCTGCTTTAAGCACAACATGAAAGAAAGCATCTTCCTGTGAATTAGTTACATAAAACAGCTCACCAGTATGATGTCCTTGGCTTGAACTCAACTGCTTTGACCATCTGGACCATGTGCACTTTTTAATTATTCGGAAGAAATGGCCTATTAATGCACTGCAAGAGCTATCAAAGCAGGGGAATCTACCATCTATCTTAGGTAACAACAGTGTGGAAGATATATCAAAGGAATTCACGAAAAGAATTAATTAAGTTATATTTGAGTACTGATATAAGGTACAAAAACAGCTAGGAGTCTAAACACCTATACTAATAAAATATTGTGAATAGGTATAAATAAGTAATTAAAAAAAACTAGTATAATGCTGGCCTTCACATCTAGAAGATGATAATACAGGGATTAGAAGTCATGATGCAATTGTACAAAGGCTTGGTCAAACCACAGTTGACCCACTCCAAGTTCTGGACATCACACCTTCGAAAGAATATATTGACCTTGGAGGAAGTGCAGCATAGGTTTACCAGCATGCTACCCAGGATTTCAGTGATTACGTTATGGGGAGATAGTACATAAATGGAGACAGTAAGGACTGCAGAAGGTGGAAGCTAGAGTCAATAAATGTGAAGCTGGAAAAGCACAGAGGTTCAGACAGCATCCGAAGAGCAGGGAAGTCAACGTTTCAAGCAGTCCTGACGAAGACTTGACTTTCCTGCTCCTCAAATGCTGTCTGACCTATTGTGCTTTTCCAGCTCTGCATTTATTGACTTACACAAATTGAGGCTTATTCTATGGAATCTAGAAGATTATGAGTGAGTTTGATGAAGTTTTTTTGATATTAAAGGGAATTGATCGGGCAAATAGTGACAGTGTAGCACAATTGACCAAAGTCTTAAATTTAGATCCGGGCTTTTCCGTAACAGCAAAAATGATGACTTATATTTAGATAGTACTCTAAATGTAATAAATGTCCTGAGACACTTCAAACGTGCATTCTAAACAAGTTATGACAGTGAGCCACATAGCAAAGCATTAGGTCAGGTGGTCAAGTGCTTGGTCAAATAGATTTTAAGGAGCTTGTTAAAGCTGGAAAGACAATTAAACCCTTTCAGAGTTTAAGGCTCAGACAACTGAAGTCCCAGCCACTTATTCAATTCAGCAAGGAGGCCCCAACTCTAGCCACACAAATAGACTGCTTGCTTTTCCACTGGTGAGAATTCCCTCTCACCGATCAACATTTGATTGGGAAATGGGATGTGTTGCTCTCGATAGCAGAAAACTCATCACTGCTAATCTTAAATGATACTCCCACCTTTCTTGCTAATGCTTACATTGTTCAGAAGCTAAGAGAATTTTACCCAAGGAATTATAGGATAACAGGATGGACAGACTGCTCCAAAGCTTCATTGACACTGGACTGACAGAGGAGGTGGTACAGAATAACTTTACAAAGGCAGTGAGAGTAGCTATCAGGCTCCAGATACCACAGAGCTGCATTACAAATGGAACAAATTCCACTCCCTCATGCCAAGCTACCATGTGGCCATACATGTGCACATCAATGCCCAATATCCTGGTAGCCTTTGTGGTGACCATGTAAGTACCATATGAGTAAATAACAAAGTTATGCTGCCACATGAAATGTGATCGAGTGGATTGTTGCTGAAACAATTCTCTTGCTACTTGGATGGCTTGGAAGAACCCTACAGTCCTCGATAGAGTGTGTATTAAGATTCATCATAAGCTGCTATAGGATGGACAACTTTGACATCCTGAGGGATCTGTCCACTTTACCAGCTGTAGGAGAAGGGGAGGAAATGGAGGAAAAAGAAAAGGAAACCAGTACATCTTCTGAATCTTGTCATTGACTGCCACAGATGTTTACTCCAACTGCCTTTTTCTGATTCCTGGTATGAAATTCAGAGCAGGTACTTGGCGACTCCAATTCACACTTGCTCCTCCTGTCACAAACATGACGTCGGTGGGTCCGGTGTTAGGTGGCAGCAAGGCGGTGGCAGAGGTGAATTGGCCCAGTGGCAAATTTTGGCACCTGAAGAGTGGTGACTTCGATGTTGTTTGCATCTGGTGTAGACAGTGGCGAGGCGGTGGAGGAGGGATGGCGGTGCCAGTGCTGTTGATGATGAGCTGGCTCAGGACTGATGGACTCTCTTTCAACTATATGTTTCTATTTCTTTTATTTATTCTTAAAACTATTCAAAATGGCGGCAGATGATGGTGACAGTAAAAAATCTTTTCAATATATTTTCCTGTTTTTCTCACTCTAAAATACGTGGGACAATAAAATCATTCATTCAACATGTCAGGCAACACACCAAGGGCAAAGTCCATACACAGTTTCTGTCCAGCAGGAGTCTGGCAGCAAAGTCAGGTGCCAATTACCTTCATTTTCTGAAGAAGGGTCTAGGCCCGAAACGTCAGCCTTCCTGCTCCTCTGATGCTGCTTGGCCTGCTGTGTTCATCCAGCTCTACACCTTGTTATCTCTGCCAATTACCCTCTGTCTGGCATATCCAGGGCAAATAAAAAGAAATATGGAGGGCATCTGCAAGTACTTGACTGGGTCCGTGCTTTGCTCTTCAAAAATGGCTCTGGCATTAGGAATCCTGGGAGGTCCCACCAGTGGCCATTACATCTGCCTATGGCAAATGGGAAGCTACAATGACCCAAATTCTGAAGCTCTGAAGAAGAGTCACAGGACCTGAAAAGTTAACTCTGATTTCTCTCCAGTGATGCTACCAGACCTGCTGAGTTTTTTTCTAGCAATTTCAGCTTTTGTTCCTTGTGATGAATTTTGATTGAACAAGATGGACCGAAGGGTCTGCTTGCATGTTGTATGATTCAATGCCTATGAGGTAACCCAGGATTGCCATTGTATAACGTAAGGACATAGGAATGTTTTTAAAAAAGAAATAAGCCATTTGGCTTGTTATGTCTGTTCCTTCATTCAAGATGGTCATAGCTGATGTTGTATCTCTTCCTGCAGTATTGCCATATCTCCAGGCTCCAGCAGCAGTGTACAAAAATCTAATGTTTTCAGTATGGAATATCTTCAATCCGACCTTGCCGAGCTCTTCGGAGTAGAGAACTTCAAAGCTTTACAACTGTCTAAGAGTAGAAATGTCTCTTCACGTCAGTCTGAAAGGATTCTGTACCATGAGCCTATGACTTTGAATTCTGCTGTCTAGCCAGAGAAAACATCCTCTCAGCATTTACCTTATCAGACTTTTGAAAAGCTTTATGTATTTCAATTAGGTAACTGCCTATTAATTTAAACTCTGGAGAATATACGCTTATTCTACTCAACATTACACCCCGTGACATCAGTTTCGGATTGATGCAATGGTGATGAGCTTGTAGTGAGCTATAAGATGGTATTGACATAATTTAACAAAATCACGACGAAAAAGAAACAAATTAATGAGAACCCAGCTGGCAGAGATGAATGATTGCAGAATGCTCCCACTGGAGGAATACCAAACAGCTGAGAACCTCTCCTAATAAGAAGTTTGTAATGTAATAAAGATCACTATGCTGCCAGAAAATTGAGCATCTTTGCAACGCATGATTTTTTTTTAATTGGTGTCTCTGTTTGTGTTATCCCACATAAAAGGAATAAACTATTCTTTGCAAAACAATGAAGAGATGTTTGTTTTTAACTATAATGAGCAGTGTGTTGACAGAAGGATATAGAGTTTGAATCATGGGATCTCACTAGCAGGCTTTCTAATGATAGACATTTTGTTAAGGGACAACTTTCAACTGGAATCTCAATTGGATGAATAATACTCCAAAGTTACCTACAGTGTTACATCAAGAAGAATCAGAGCACCATTCAAACAGAAACTGAAAATGAACAACAGGTTGGTCAGCGTGAAGAGGGCTTAAGGGATTTGGTATGACCCTTTGTTAAAATGTGCTGCAGAGAATTTACTTGCCTCTTTGAACTGTTGATGCATTTGCACTGCATTTCCAGCATTTGCTCCTTTGGTTTTAACAACGTTATTTAGGGTATGAATAGCAATGTCTGAGTGATTCAAAGATGCCTTTAGCATTCCATTAATATTATCATGATTCTGCCAGAGCAATTTGCTTACTATTAACGTCAAGGGCTAATTAAGAGGTGTCTGTACAATGGTTAACGGCATCCATTTTTCACGCTGCGCACCCCAGAAAAATGATCGATGTTCACAGTCCATAATGATCACATTTCAAATGGAAACATTCCTATTAATGCAGATGAAGGAGAAGCT
This sequence comes from Ginglymostoma cirratum, assembly GCA_024137785.1. Classification (NCBI taxonomy): domain Eukaryota; kingdom Metazoa; phylum Chordata; class Chondrichthyes; order Orectolobiformes; family Ginglymostomatidae; genus Ginglymostoma; species Ginglymostoma cirratum. The sequence continues at coordinate 44,200,201 of JAHRHZ010000021.1, forward strand.
TCCCATCATTTTCTGAATATCAAATAAGCATCTCAGCTTTTGTGTTCTGACACAGTCTGGAAACATTTGTAAAGGGTAATTAGTTGATTTCTGCCACTTTAATGACTGACCTTTGCTACACTATAAACCAGACATCAATACACTGTATAACTAATGTCTTAAAGCCAAACTGCAACATTTATTTATCAATGCAGCATCCAATTATGAGGAGAGCTCTGTGTGAGCCACTCTCCTTGAGTTTTTGTGATGTGTTATCCCTGACAGGAACTGGAGCGTAGCCAATCAATTTAAGCTTTGAAAGACTGATAAGGGTTCGGAGTTTATTTAAACACTTTTTTAAAATAGCACAGAGCATGACTGGTTCATCCTTCTTCAAAGAAAATCCCCATTTTCTGATGTATGTTTCTGTCTAGCTCAAAAAGATCCATGTGACCTTTATCAGACGGATTTTAAACAAGTTGAATTGGCAGTCAGGCTTTGTGAGCATTGCTCTTAAAACCGTTACTTTTCCATTGCATTTTTAATCCCCTAGTATTTTCTTTTCTGAAGACCACCTGTTAAAATGTCAGCTATGCCTTGGTTGTAGCAGTCTCCTCTCCGAATGAAAAGATTGTGGTTTTAAGTTACGCCCCTAAAATCAGCACAGAATCAGATCTGACACTTCAGTGCAGTGGGAATCCTGAGCTTTCCTTGACAGTAAACCAACCTAAAATATCAATGAATTGTAGATAACAAGGCGTGGGGCTGGATGAACACAGCAGGCCAAGCAGCATCATAGGAGCAGGAAATCTTGACGTTTCGAGCCTAGACCCTTCATCAGAAAATCAATGAATTGTAATTTGCTTTGTTTAGATTTAAGACCCTATGCTGGGATTACACAGAACACAGTAAAGGTGCTATGATTTTTGCCTTGTGGTTCTATTTTTAAGGGGCGTGAAAGTTGAAATGGAGGAAAGGGTGATAGTGACTCAAAAACCCATGATAGAACACTCCCATTTATTTCAATGATGTAAAACAAACTGATATCACCCACTTCACATTATCACACCAGGTCAAAATTATCCCCATAATTTGTGATATATCTCTTAAAGTGGACAAGCTTTGGGTGCTTTTCCAGCTGTAACATGTACTTACTTTTCAAATATTGCTTTAATACAGTTTTTCCCAACTGTTACATTTTAGGTAATTTTTCATTTTGGAATTTTGTTTGGGAACATTTTGTTGTTTACTATTTAGTTTGTTTACAACATCCTGAAAACAAATGTCCATTATGGTCCATTTAATCTGCGAAAACCAGACTATAGATGAAAATGTTTACAAGATTTCAACAAGACAGTAACAGATGAAAGATTGAAATTTGTTTGATTTTGATTCTTGAAAAGCTCGTTAAAACTCAACATTGCAATTAAGGCAGGAGAAAAGCACCAAGCATGGGAACAGTTTAATGATGGGCTCTGATTTGGATCTATGGTTGAAAAGTATCAAGGTGGAAGAAGGAATGAAGCAAGATGAACACCTGCTCAGCTATCACTGTCTTATCTGCCATCAGTCATTTCTACAGGCCCATTGTAAGCCTACCTGCTGTAGACGAAGCAGAACTGCCTCCCAGGCTGGGGGTCAGCCGAAAATTATTTGCAGAATGCTTGCCGTCTGCAGTAAGGATACCTGGTGCCAATCTGTAATATAGGCATAGCACTGAAAGGCAGGTAAGGTCGTCACCGGCCTTCATCTTGCTGTGCCTGGCTCATTCTGCATTATCTACCAAAGAACAACAATTCCAATGCACTGCCACATTTCAGGAAGTAAAAGAGGTTATACTTTCTGATCATAGAATTGTTGCTTTTCCTTTGATGCCACCAGTTGTGCCTTCTTACCTGTGGCTGGGTCAGTGCTACTCCCTCAAGCTCACTCACGACATATTTTGAGATATACCAGTGCATGTTGAGAAGGATGTAATAACGTATCTTCTGTGTTGTCGATTACCAGTTTGTTATATATTTTACACAGCTCAATGCAATACAGAGTTGACACGATAGTTGGTGTATTATGGCTGAGAATCCAGACCAGGCAGACATATACCTTTAAAAAAGTTACATAACATCACAACATGCGATGTTCCACCCCATCTTCAGTTACTCTCTCTGTGTAATGGTAGTAGTGTAGTGTCTTCAGTCAGTGAGCTATGTGTATGTCATGTACAGTAACATTAATAAACACCCAGGATCCAAACTATGTGCGTAATTCTGTTCTATTGTAGCCATGTGAACAATTAGTATCGTCAATAAAATTCAAGAAATCTGACTCAACAAGAATCCAACTCTCAGTGGTCTATCTTACATGGACTAACATATAGAAAACCACAAGGTGCATCACTAGTTTCAAAGCATGTCAACAGATTTGTTTAAAAGTTTGAGCTCTCTCTGTGATCACACAATTCTTTAGTATCTCTTAACCTTAATTTGAGTTCAAACTAAGGTTTAACCAATCGAGTGCAAAGAACTTGGATCAGTTACCAGACTGACATATTACTTTCAGGCCCTGTCCTATTTCTTTCACAGAATCTTATAGGGTCGGAGCTACGTGGGCTATGGTGAGATTTGTGACAGAATCACATAAACGATATCCAGTCAAATCAATATCAATGTCAGGATGACACGTTGCAAGTTTCATGCATCTGCTGAGCAGTAAAGTGGGTTTCTAGGAAGCAGAAAGTTGCCAGTTGAAGGTGATTATAGCTTGTTATATGCTTTTTAATGCCACAACTCACCTCATCATTATTCTACTTCCCATTTCATCAAATATGCTAAATGCTAGACACCAAGAATTCTCAACTTGGAAGTCAGAGTGGGTACCTAGTGACTTCAACTCACTGATAGCTAAAAGGAGCCTCCATTTTGCTCAGCACCAAACAGGGCACAATCCATGAGTACCAGATGCACATACCCTTTGTCCAAAGTGATTGGCATCTGAGATTTATCAATTTGTCACAACCATCATGGCACCTCTCGGAACCAGTTACAAGCTGCTTAGGAAGCACAGACCTGCATTGTATGGTACAGCACTAACTGGCACTGAAAGGCTGTAGCAAGGACATTTTGCACACGGATAGACACCCAGCTCATGGATTGATCCAGACTGCATCTCAGGCTGCTTGCTTCCTTTCAGTGCTTCCTTATTTACAGCCTTCAAGCAGCCTTGCCTTGCCATGTTTTGGCATGTCAAACAGGGCAGTCGCATTATCAGATAGCTTGTCTCGCTGAACAGCAGTCCTCAGTGAAGTGGGTATGCATCTTGCTGTATGGCACTGTGCTATATCAATCTCACACCTGCACCATGTGCCAGTGGCTTTATGTGGCAAACATAGCTCTCCGAGGTGGTGAAAATCTGGGCCTAAACATTTGTTCCCCAGCCTGGGCATCAGTCTCAGGGTAAGGTATTGATCATCTAGAATAGAGATATAAGGAGATGTTCTTTCACTGAAATGGTTCATTGTGAACCCCTGGAATTCTCTGCCCCAATGCTTTGTGGACATTTTAACTTTGAATATATTAAAGGCTGAGGTAGAAAAACTTCCATTTTTCTGGAAAGCGCAGGATTTGGGAACCAGGCAGGAATGTGGAGTTATGGCTAAGTATCAGTCATGATCACATTAAATGACAAAGGAGGCTCAAGGGACTGTAAGGTATATTCCTGCCTCTATCTTTTACAAACATGTGTCTTTATGTAAAATGTAAATACGGTCCGAGGCAGGATTGATGGAAATGCATTCTTAATTTCTGCCGTGAACCTAAAATATGCGCAATCCTCTTGGTAATATCCTAGGAATCCTTAGCCATTTCTTCTTTCTATTTATGCAAATGCTTTAAAAGGGATTTTTCAGTTCACTGGTTATTTGAATGTATTAAAGGGGCTTTTCAGTTCACTGCCCATTTGAATATAATAGTCCCATTGGTGGCACCCATCAATCAAAATTATTTTCACAACTTGCTACAGGTTACAGACATTCCAGCAATCAGATAAAGCATTCAGTCAAGTGGGCAGTAATATTGTTAACTGGCTACAACATGGATTTAGAATTACAGATTCACAGCTGTTTAAGATTTTCAAGGTCAGAAATACCCAAGAAGCAACACTGGGATATCATTCCATAGAATCCCTACAGCATGGAAACAGGCCCTTTGGGCCAACAAGTCCACACTGACCCTCAGAGTATTCCGCTCAGACCTATCCCCCTATAACCCACCTAATCTACATATCCCTGAACACTACAGGCAATTCAGCATGGCCAATCCACCTAGACTGCACATCTTTGGACTGTGGGAGGAAACTGGAGCACCCAAAGGAAACCCATGCAGACACAGGGAGAATGTGCAAATTCCACACAGGCAGTTGCCTGAAGGTGGAATTGAACCTGTGCCCCTGGTGCTGTGAGACAGCAGTGCTCACCACTGAGCCACCGTGCCACCCCTACTTTGGTTGTTGGAGTTCTGTTCGTACTTGTATGGCTCATGATACATGAGTAGAAGGTGAGAAATGGCAACTTGAAATCTTATCTCCTTTGACTAGCAGTGTGGTGGGTTTCTTGCCAGGCAGCAGCTAAAAGAAAGATATATCCCAGTGAGAACATAGGATTGTAAGAAGGGAATAAGCCAAACATAGTTAAACAAGGAAGCTAAGGATAGCATCAGATTGAAAGAAAAAACATACAATGTAGACCAATAGTAAGACAGAGAAAGGGAAAGTTTCAAAATCCAACAAAAGACAACCAAAAGAAGTGGATGAAGACAAGCTTTGAAATTTACCTCACCTTCAAGTAACATCAAGACAGACAGCAAGAGCTTCTTTAAATGCATGAAAAGTAAGGGAGGAGCCAAGTATAGGCCCCTTTAAGGAAGAGGTTCGTGAAATAATAATGGGAACCAGGAAATGGCAGAGCATTTGAATAAATACTTTGTATTAGTCTTCACAATAGAAGACACTGTTGTGCACCAGACCAAACCCCCTCAAAATATATTCAGAAGATAGCCTAAACCATAACGTTTTCTTATTTTAAAGTTAAGTAAGGCACCTTTAAGCAAAACACACTTTGTTTTCACACTATTGTTAAAATACAAACAAAATAAACATAGAAGAATTGGCTTAACTGTAACTCTACTGAAATGCTCAACAAAATAATAGATATACTAGCTACTACCAAATATTTTTTCCAATATAGTAGCATCCCATAAACACACCCCTGGTAAAGGCAACTTCAGTAAAATAAATTGTCTTACATGCAATTCCAGCAGCAGGAAGAGAACCCCAGCCTTTAGCTGTAAATGAGAGATGAATAAAAGCTTTCACATCTGGCTTCAGAACCCAAGCAACTGCAGAAAGCTAAAACAAAAAATTCTAATTCTGTGGGAGCTTAACCCCATCCATTCAGGCTGCTTCTATTGTTCCAAATTAAAAAATACCCAAGGCCTCTCAAGCTGCTTACATTATTGGCTTTGAGCAGACTTGCTTGTTGTTTCTGTCACAATGTTTCTTCATTGAAAAGACCAGGACAAAATATATTTCTATAGCCATTGTACCATCAAAACAGCAATAGAATTCCTGAAAAAACTAAAGAATCAGGGGGCGAAAGGAGGAGTGAAAAATATGATAAATATGATAGCTGTCACCAGTGTAAAGTGTTACAGACACTAATGCAGCTAAAGGCTGAGAAGTATCCTGGGCCTAATAGAATGCATCCTGGGATATTAAAGGAAGTAGTTACAGGGAGAGTAGGTGCACTGGTAGTAATCTTCCAAGATTTCTTTGATTCAGGAAAAGGCCCAGAGAATTGGAAAATTGACGACGTAACACCTTAAAGAAAAAAGGAAGCAGACAACAGCTAACTGTAGGTATTATAAACTGGTTAATCTAGCGTCTGCAAAATGTTAGAATCTATTACAAAAGAAGTAACAGAAGAGCATCTAGAATCAAACAGAGTCAACATGTCTTCAGGAAGGGGAAATTGTGCCTGACAAATTCGTTAGAAGACTTGGAGAAGTTAACAAGCAGGATAAGTAAAGGGGAAACAGCATAAGTAATGAATTTGGATTTTCAGTAGGTGTTTGATAAGGTACCGCACATTAGGCTACCAATAAGATAAGAGCCGAACATCTTGAAGGTAGTATATTAACATGGATAGACAACTGGATAACTAATAGAAGATGGACAGTTGAGACATGGGGGCATTTTCAGAATGGCAACTGTAACTAATGGAGTGCCACAGGGATCAGTGCTGGAGCGATAATTATTAGTAATATATAATATCATAATGTCAAGAAGGGAGCAAAGGATAAACTCAGAAACTACAGGCCGGTCAAACTAATGTTGCTGGTGGGGAAACTATTGAAAGCTATTCTAAGGGGTAGAATTGTCTGCATTTGGAGAGAGAGAGATTACTCAAGAAAAGTCAGCATAGTTTTGTTAAGAGGAGGTCACATCTGACAAAATAAAAACCGAAAGAACTGCGGACACTGTAAATCAGGAACAAGAACAGAAGTTGCTGGAAAAGCTCAGCAGGTCTGGCAGCATCTGCGATTTTTGGGTTTGGTGACCCAGACCTGCTGAGCTTTTCCAGCAACTTTGTCTTTGGTCATTTCTGACAAACTTGATTGAATTTTTCAAAGATATGACCAGATTTGTAGATGGGGGGGAATACTTTTGATGTAGTCTACATGGACTGCAGCAAGGCTTTTTTGTAAGATACAGCATGGGAACTGGAGAACAAAAGTAAGAGCCTGAGGGTTTCATGGGAATCTGGTAATTTGGATCCACAATTGGCTGAGTGGCAGCAAGCAGAGGGTGATGGTTGAGGATTGTTTTACAGACTAGAAATTCACTAGCCTGATCTTGGGAGTGGAGGATACTGTCTGATGAGGAGAGGTTGAGTAGGTTTGGCCTGTACCCATTCAAATGTAGAAGAATGAAAGTCAACCTTATTGAAACATAAAAGATTCTCAGAGTACTTGACAGGGTGGATGTGGAAAGGCTGTTCCCCTTGTGGGAGAGAAGATGAGGCCTTTAGGCTGAGATAGACAGTCTTTTAATCAATAAAGGTCTCAGCGGTCATAGGGAAAAGACAGGAAAGTGAAGTTGAGGATTATTGGTCAGCTACGATCTCATTGAATGGTGCAACAGACACAATGGACTGAATGGCCTACCTCTGCTCCTATGCCTTAATCCTTCCTATAATTCAACATGAAAATTAGATTAGGTACCTGGCAAATTCACCTCTCTGCTTACTCTGAAAGACCACCATGTTGTCTACAATCAAACAGCATGATCAATGGGCACCACTTGCATGCACTTCTCATCCCCAAACGTTGGCATACAGTACTTGTCAACAGCTCATGACCATCATTGCACCTTTCTGTACACTGGCAGGCTGCTTAGGAACTCAGACTTGCATTGCAGTGTGTACTAACAATTACAATGAGCAACTACATCTGTAGCAGGGACAAATGCCACTTACAGGTAGCGATCCAACTCAAGGATTGGACCAGACTATATCTCAGGGCTGATCACTTGCTCCCTTAGCAATTGCAAACTTAGTACTACTGCGGACGAGACTAGACACCCTCAAAATATTCTATGAAAGTTGCCTAGACCCCAACATTTCTTATTTTAAAGGCAATTGTAAAATGTCTGTCCCAGATGCAATGTGATTGGTCAAACTATTCAACGTTAAGCAAAGCATGATTTATTTAAACATTGTAGTTAAAATGCAACCAAAGAAAGAGGAATTTTAAAAAAGCAACTCTGTTGGAAACTTAGCGTGATAATAGATACAGTAACTATTACTAATTACTGTTTCAGTATAGTAACATTCCATAAACACACCCTTTGGCAACAAAGAGGAAAATTCGGACACAGATTCTCACATGCAGTTCTCCGTTCCAGGAGGGAAAAAGCATCAAGAGAAAATTCAGACAGAGTAACGTCCAGGAAGTATTCACTGAAGCTTTGACTCTTTTGAGACCCCAATAACTTCAGCTCAAAGCTAAACGTAAAAACTAAAAAAAACTAGAAAGCCTGGTCTGTGAGAGCTGGCCACACCCAGCCTGCTTTCATTGTTCCAACTTTAAAAAACATATGCAAGGCCTCACAAGCTTTGCTTTCTAAGAGACAGCTTCATACCTCTGACTTACAACCTCTCTTCAAAACAAAAGGACAAAATAACCTCTTAAAGTGACAGCTTTGTCACAGTACCTATCTAGTGATGACATCTACACCTTCCTTTGCCTTAACATGCTGTGCCACGACAATGCTATCAGTGCTGTTGTTTTGACATACTTTTTTGTATAGAAACACAGACAGGCTGCTGGTCATGTTGGTCCATTCGGTCCTTTCCATGGTGGGGAGAGGTGGGGATATCTTGCTAATCTGAACAATTACAGTATGTGCCAACCACCTGTGAAGCAAACAGAGTACACTTTCTTTCAACCAAATGGCAATGTGGCTGGAGACTTGACCTCAGTCCGGTCAAAAGAGTAGCCAGTCAGGGAATCTCTATATCATCAGTCATGGACACAGTCCCCACTTAGTCCAGGGTGTTGGCTACCATCATTGTCCACTTGGGATGCTCAGGATCACATGATCTGTCCAGCTATAGTCTGGGGACTGGGCAGTTACAGCCACAGGGCCAGTAGCACCAGTGAAGGGAATCATGTATTGTCAGTCGAGGAGTTGTAAATACAGTGGTCAGTCACATCTAGGGGCTGCTTGTTGAAGTCAGTCAAAGGTCTGGGGTGAGTACAGTGCTCGGGACTATTCTGTCCATTGATCAAGAGAGTGCAATTTGCATCTCTATGGGCAGACAGGGGATCATTGCTGAAAGGGGTAGGGGAGTGTTCAAGGCCAGGGGGTGGGGAGAATAGCATAGGTATTTGTGGAGTTGTGATCAATGTTGGTGATGGGTACAATCTGAAGGTGTATAGGGGAGGGGCTAGTGCCGGTGTGTGCCAAGCAGCAATGAAGGACATGAGGGCTCCAGGAAGAGTGGTTAGTGGCAGTACCATGGCCTTCACAGGTGGAGCATAGAGGTGCAGGGTGGCTTTAATAATGTATGATGGTGGGATATAAGGTCAGGGAGGATAGTGAAGGTGAAGCTCAGTTTGGTGGGTGACATGAGGGGTGTTTGGGAGGACATGAGCTGTAAGGGTAGTGTGAATTAAAGTGCAAAATAGAATCTATGGGTGGGGGGGGTGGTGGGGGGCTACCTGGTGACCAAGTAGAGCCCAGTGCCGACAGTGTCTGCTGCGACTGTGTTCCCTACCATCAATTTTCATTCTGTCGACGTGAAGAGCTACTAAAAATATGGGGACAATGCCAAGGGAGGGCAGACTCAGTATCAGTTTGATGTCATTGAAGGGACATTGAAGGGACAGCCGTTTACCCACAACAGCTATGCTGAATTTGCAAACATTTCATTGCTCATTTCCTATGCCTGCAGAGTGAGGGTGCTCAGGGGTCAGATGCTGGTGAAAGATGATTTGCATCATTCCACTGATGTGTGCAAATTAAACACTGGCAATGAGGTTGAAATTAGCTGCAATGATGTTACCAAAGACCAATGCTGGCAAGAAGCAAAGCATCATGTGTGTAACTTCCAAGGATGCTGTGGGAGCTGAATACCATCATTTCATCATCTGTCAAGTAAGTGTAATGATGGTCTGCACTGAACACAGTGAGAAGTTTATTGATGAACTGTGCTGTTCACACAGCCAGCCTGGCACCTTCTCCAGCTGGGTGCACACCGTGAGACTAAAGCTGAATCAATGATGAAGCCATGTCCCTTGTTATTAGGGTGCTCTGGTTTCCTCTCACAGTCCAAAGGTGTGCAGGTTAGGATTATTGGCCATGCTAAATTGCCCATAGTGTTCAGGGATGTGTGGGCTAGGTGGATTAGCCATGGGAAATGCAGGGTTACAGGGAGAGGGCTGGGGGTGAGTCTGGGTGGGTTGCTGTTGGGAAGGTCAGTGTGGACTCAAGGGGCTGAATGGCTTGTTTCCAACACTGTAGGGATTCTACGGTATGCGTCGTCTACAGGACAACCAGATTTTTCAGTCCAAAATACATTTCCATGGATAAGCAGACAGAGTGCTTCATGCCCCTTTTCCCTAAAACATGTCTTCAGCGGTGATGCCAGTCATAGAACAGGCTGTGTACTGGACTACTGGAAATTATAGAACATAGGATTTTATATGGCATCTCTCTATCGGTTTGCTTACAGTCACAGCGTCACAGAGATGTACAGCACAGAAACAGACCCTTTGGTCCAACTCGTCCATGCCGATCAGATATCTTAAATAAGTCTAGTCCCATTTGCCAGCAATCAGTCCATATCCCTGTAAACACTTCCTAGTCATATATCCATCCAGATGCCTTTAAATGTTGTAATTGTACCAGCCTCCACCACTTCCTCTGGCAGCTCACTCCATACATGCACCACCCTCCACATGAAAAAGTTGCCCTTAGGTCCTTTATAAATCTTTTCCCTGTCACCTTAAAACTGTACTCTCTAGGTTTTGACACCCCCACTCCAGGGAAAGACCTTGTCTATTTACCCTATCCATACCCCTCATGATTTCATAAACCTCTATAAGGTTACCCCTCAGCCTCCAACGCTCCGGGGCAAATGGCCCCAGCCTATTCAGCCTCTGCCTATACTTCAAACACTCCAGCTCTGACAACATCCTTGTAAATATTTTCTGAATCATTTCTAGTTTCACAACATCCTTCATATAACTGGGAGGCCAGAATAGAATGCAGTATTCCAAAAGTTGACCAGTCAAATATCCTGTACAGCCACAACATGACCTCCCAACTCCTATACTCAATGCACTGACTAATATAGGCAAGCATACCAAACACCTTCTTCACTATCCTGTCTACCTGCGACTCCACTTTCAAGGAACTATGAACCTGCACTCCAAGGTCTCTTTATTCAGCAACACTCCCCAGGACCTTACCATACCAGCTCTGATTCCTTGTCATCTAACCTTGCTAACCAGTGTACCATGAGGAACCTTGTTGAATGCCTTATTGAAATCCATATAGATCATGTCCACTGCTCTGCCCTCATCAATTCTCTTCATTACTCCTGCAAAAACTCAATCAAGTTAGTGAGACACAATTTCCCAAACACAAGTCCATGTTGACTATCCCTAATCCATCCTGGCCTTTCCAAATATATGTAAATCCTGTCCCTTAGGATTCCCTCCAACAACTTGCCCGCCACCAATGTCAGGCTCACTGGTCTATAGTTCCCCAGCCTTTCCTTACCGTTTTTCTTAAATAGTGGCACCATGTCAGCCAACCTCCAGTCTTTCAGCATCTCATCTGTGCCTATCGATGATACAAATATCTCAGCAAGGGGCCCAGCAATCACTTCCCTGGCTTCCCACAGAGATCTAGGTCCTTGTGAGTTATCCACCATTACATGTTTTAAGACGTCCAGCACCTCCTCCTGTGTAATATGGGCATTTTTCAAGATGTCGCTAGTTATGTCCTCATGCTCTATATCTTCCATATCCTTCTCCACTGTAAACAGTGATGCAAAATACTCGATTAGTGTCCCCTCCATTTCCTGCAGTTCCACACATACACAGCCTTGCTGAATTTTAAGGGGCCTTATTATCTCCCTAGTTACCCTTATGTCCTCAACGTATTTGTAGGATCCCTTTGGTTTCTACTTAACCCTATTTACCAAAGCTATCTCATGCCCTCCTGATTTCCCTCTTAACTATACTCTTGTTGCCTTTATATTCTTCTAGGAATTCACTCAATCCATGCTGTCTATACCTGAAATATACTTCCTTCTTATTCTTGACCAAAACCTGAATTTCTGTAGTCATCCAGCATTCCCTACACCTACCAGCATTGTCCTTCACCCTAACAGGAACATACTGTCTCTGGACTCTCCTTATGTCATTTTTGAATGCTTCACATTTTCCAGCCGTCCCTTTACCTGCGAACACCCGCTCCAATTAACTTTTGAAAGTTCTTGACTAACACCGTCAATATTAGTCTTCCTCCAATTTAGAACTTTTACTTTTAGATCCAGTCTATCCTTTTCCATCACCATTGTAATACTAACAGAATTATGGTCACTGGCCCCAAAGTGCTTCCCCACTGACACCTCAGTCACCTGTTCTGTCTCATTTCCCAAGAGTAGGTCAAGTTTTGTACTTTCTCTCATGAGGGACATCCACATACTGAATCAAAAAATTTTCTTGTACACACTTAACAAATTCCTCTCCAGCCAAGCCCTTAACAGTATGACAGTCCCCAGTCTATGGTTGGAAAGTTAAAATCCCCTACTATAACAACCCTATTATTCTTACAGATAACTGAAACCTCCTTACAAACTTGTTTCTCAATTTCCCACTGACTACTGGAGCTTCAAAAGTACAATCCCAATAAGGTGATCATCCTTTTCTTATTTCTCAGTTGCACCCAAGTAACTTCCCTGGACATATTCCCAGGAATATATCCCTAAGTACAGCCGTAATGCTAACCCTAACCAAAAGCATCACTCCCCCTCCTCTCTTGCCCCCCTTTCTGTCCTTCCTTTGGCATCTATCTATACCCTGGAACATTAAACTGCCAGTCCTGTCCATCCCTGAGACATAGCTATGACATCCCAGTCCAATGTTCCCAACCATGCCCTTAGTTCATCTGTCTTACCCGTTCGGCCTCTTGGATTGAAATAAACGCTGTTTAATTTATCAGTCCTACCTCATTCTCTGGTTTGTTCCTGACTGTTTGACTTACTCCTTTTCCCAACTGTACCAGTCTCAGACTGATGTCTTTTTTATCTCCCTGGGTCCTTCCCCTCGACAAACCACCACCACCACCACCCCCCCCAACCTTAACTAGTTTAAATCCTCCTGAGCATTAAGTAACCTGTACTGGGTTTTTAAGGGGTAAGAGGGTGAGAAAGCAATAAGTAGTAAACAAGAGATCTCACAGCTCTTTTGCATCAGTCAAGAAGGAGTGACAGGAGCTGACATTTGGAATGAAGTTATGTGGTTCCCTTCAGTCAGGAATGATGAGTGCTAAAAGGAATTGAGAAGTGCTAGAGAGAAAAAAGATCAATTCGGACAGGTCTGAAGAAAAATGGCTTTAAGTTGCAGTAATAAATAAAATAACCTTTTAAATCTTACTCAGGTACGCATCAGGGAGTGTAATAAAGGAATACCATATATTATTTTTAACATTTGAAGACGATTATCAACATCTGGATTAGTTCTTGTTTTTAATGAGGTTTTCAGTTTTTATTACCTGTGGTTGCTTGGGAAGTGTTTCAAATAATACTTCCCTAATTTTACCAACCTTGTCTCGTTTCACGTCAACTTAAGTAGCCAGAGCAATGGTGAACCAATATCAAACTGCGTCATCTTCCTGGAGGCTTGCGAAGGTGTTGGTGAACCTGACAGACCGCAAACAACACGTTGAATTGCTAGCATTGGGCTTTCAGGCACGATATATGCCCCTCAGGGCTCCACCTATGGCACATGTGCTTAATTCTGGGATGAATTGCATTGGGTGCCATATCGAACAGAACATCAACAAGTGCAAAGCGAATAATAATGCATAGCAGGCAGATCGATAGCGCAATCCCAGTGTGGCCATTTGGGAGCTCAAATCTCCACCTAAATGCCTCCTTTCATCTCACATCACTGACTGTACAATCTGCAGCAGGACAGACTCTGCCAGCGGTATTTAAAAGGATTGTAAACTACCTTACATTAGTTGCTAGTTTATTACTTACTGCTGTTGTTACTGATAAGTTTCAGCTATTTACAGCGAGTGGTTAACCATAAAAACATAGAACGTCGGAGCAGGAGTAGGCCATTCAGCCCTTCCAGCCTGCTCTGCCATTCAAGATGATCGTGGCTGATCATCTAACCTAATATCCTGTCCCCATTTTCTCCCCATATCTGATCAGCAAGTGCTGAATGACTTCTTGTTGACTTAAAGGCTTCTACATCAAGCAGATGCTCCCAGATGAAGATGCATTTCCCTTTGAATACAGCAGAACTTTGAAAGTGAACAAAGGCTACACAGAGCAGGACAAGCCTCTGTACACTTTATAATCTCCAGACATGTGTTGGCAGCAGCCTGAGCTGCCAATGTAGCACCTGTAATATAGTTGGCTGCTGCTTGTGTTGCAACGCCAGCTGTGACATTGACACCATAGTTGGGTTCACAAGTGTGCAAAAGGAGTTAGCCACTGTTTACGTGCTGGAAAGGATGAGCTCTGAGATCTGTACCCAGTTTGGGCTGAATTTCTCCAGATTCCTCGCCTGATTGAGGACTTTCTAGTAGTCTCCCCAACCCAGAAAGAATTTCATGTGTATGTCCAACAGCATGTATCTATAGGCTTCCAAGTGGTTAACTGAATCCTCTGCAGTAGAACCCCATGTGCAAGCTAGCCATCTTTTAAGCATGTGTCTATTCAATCCTCATCCTTTTCCCTGGCTACCTAGTATCGCATCATTTGCTGATTCAGTATCTATGCTATCAATTACGTTTCAAGCAGAGTCAGCATCTGAGCTGAAGGCTGCAAGATTAAAACTGAGTGTGGCTGTATCTTCGTCATGGCTGTCCTTCCACAAAACTACAGCTGTTTGGATGCTTGACAGGAGAAAGGCACAAGGGTAATGGTGGACCAGGAGGAAGTCAGAAGTGGGGAGTTAGGTAAAATGTGCAAATTTATGCCCTCCACAGGTTTTAGCCAGTAGAGAAAGTGTGACAAGGAAGAGGTGGAATGTGAGAAAGAAAATTAGATAAGACGCCATAGACATCTTTCATGGTTTCAACCCTGCCATTGGTCATAGCTTCAGCAATGGCGTTCCACATAATTATCAATGTTGAGATTGAAAAGCTCATTTCCTAACTCTTCAAAATCATCTACAAGGGATAAGTCAGGAAGATGATAAATGACTTGTCACTTGGCTGAATAACTGCCAATCTAACTGTTCTCAAGACGCTTGTCATATATCCAGGACGAAGCAAGCTACTTGATGTTCCTCCCATCCATTACTTCAAATATTCAGTCCCTCCAGCACTGCCCACTTTAGTAGCTGAATATCATTGCAGCAAATAACAATGCTCTATAAAGAGCACCTTCCGAACCCGAAACCTCTATCATCTAGAAGAAAATAGGAAGCACTTGGTACGCCAAGGCACAAACTACCCTGACTTGGCAACATTTCACTGTTTCTTCAATAAGGCAAAATCCTGGAACTCCTGACCAAATTCCTGTGAGAACCTACGTCATCATGTGCTATGGGGTTTCACCATGTGACTTATCAGCTTTTCAATGGCAATTAAGTATTGACAGTAAATGGTGATTTTGTCAGTGGTGTCAACCTCTCAAATGAAGTGTGCGAGTGCTTTGGAGCTTATGAATGTCAGATATGAGAGATGATCAATAGAAACTATTGGGAGATGGGTAATGGTGAAACACAGAGTCTCTGACGCCATGAATGTATTTGATAGGATACAGCATTTGAAGGTGAATTCAATGATCTTGACCTGACTTGTGTGAATTTATTGGACACCTTGAAGATCTACATCCAGGACTTTGGGGTTTCACTTCAGGCAATGATGAGTTTGGTCTCTGTTCCTACTTCCTATTCTGTGTGCATCAGGAGGGTCACGTTGAACACATGATTGAAGACCTCTCTCCCCTTCTCCACCTCTCCCACTAAGTGCCCCAGTTCTGCATTCAGAAACCTTGGCAGTCAAGCTCTCTAATGTCATCACTTCAGTCGCTTGCTGCATGATTCCTAGCACCTTCCCCAGCTGCAGTACATCATTGTCTTAGGAAGTGCAGATGAACATTTTGCAGAGTAGGGATGGTTTAAAGTGACTCTGGACAACTATTGCATTGCCCACACCTCCACTATGTAGCTCAGTAGTGAAGTTATTGTAATGAGCAACGAGCACAAAGTCAGTGTGCTGCTTATAGATCTGACCAGAGTTAAACCTGGGTCAGACTGTTGTTTAAAAGAGGGGATGCTAATAGGATAATGGTAGCAGTACATTAAGAAAAAGATTCATCTCCCCAATAACTCTGTCAATTCATTCAACGATACAAGACCGAGGCGCTTTTTGCATTGTCTCATCACGACAATGGCAAAGTTACTAAGGGGTAAATCAGCAACAACTTTAACTCTCTTTTGTCATTGAAAAAATGTATAATGGATGAGGATAGAATGCAGATGGGAGGGGAGGAGGAAGAGGACCAGGAAAGAAAAGGATTTAAATACACATATTTGCTGGTTTGTTAGCATGAGAGATGCCAATTTGTAAATCTGTAGTCAACAACATCAATAATAGAATGCCTCCCACCGGCAGATTCCAGTTAATAATCTTTCTGCAGCTCATGCCTGAAAACAAATTTTAACACTTGGCTTCCTCTCAGTCCACAAGTTCAGTTCCAATTATGGCACAGCTGTCCCAAGCATTGGAACAAGTCCATATGTATCTACAATGTTGATGTGTTTAAAATAAAGGACCAAGTTTCATGAAATCAGAATTTCCCAAAGCGCTCAAAAACACTTTTATTTTGCTGATGTGTAGTCACTGCTGTATGGCATGAAATGAAACAACTTATTGCTTAAAAACAAACTTTGGATTTTAAAATGAAAGATTTAGAGAGGGATTGTGTTTGTCCCATGGCCTCAGTGTTGTATTCTGAAATTTGGTCAGAAATCAACGTTGCCTTCATGTTTTATGGGGAGAACATATGGTTTGATTCCTTTTTCAATCGAAATTGTAGCCCACCCCTGAACAATACACAGAAATCACAGTCAGGAAAGGATGATTTGAATGTTAGCCAGTTAAATCCTGGGATTTTGGCTTCAAATCCATCCAATCAATCTGAGGAAATTAATGTCTGCTCTATTTATTGGCAACGAGGATTCAACATAAATTAAATTTGAGGCATCTGATGCATTTCATAGTAGGTGCTATGAAATTTGTTTTTGCTTTTTCTTTAATTGTTCAGCCAAGTTACACTCACAGTACATAAACAATACAGACGGCTGTACTACATTAATGCAAATACAATACGGTCAATTCCATTGGATATAAATTGAAGCGAAAAATAATTTAAATTTAAATAGAGCTGTGTGATTAACTTAGCTGACAGCTCAGTTTGAAGGTTAAATATTCAAAATTCAAGAATTCTAGACAATTCTTTAACCGAGTTCAAAAGAGATTAGCAAGGATTTTCAGTGGAAGAAGGTTAAGACACCAGAGTGAAAAAGAAAGTTCAGTTTTAAATTTCATGAAGGAGTTTGACTTATTATAGGCTCTCACAGTGAGAGGAAATTCAACATGAAAGAAATCTTCTGAACATTTGAAAGTTGCTGAGCTTCTGCTGCTGCCATCATCTTGCTTGAGGATTTCATTCCTGGATTATTTTGTTGTGAAAATGTAGCAGCACCAAAAAATGTGACCCTTTACTTTCTCTTAATTTGTTCAATTCATTTTGTTCATTTTTCTTTTCTTCATTTTTTAAAGCAAAAGGTGTTAGCATTGTTCACCTCTGTTGTTCACTGTTATGTACTTCAGACTGTGACCTCCGTGCATGTACAGTTGGCAGCAGGGAAGAGCTAAACGATTTAAGAATCCCACAGAAGAAACTTCTTGAGGCAAATCCTCACCACAAAGAACCCTCCAATGAAAGGAGTATTCCCTGGAGAAAGGGAATTACTAACTACTTCGAGTCATAGAGTAATACAGCGCGGAAACAGACACTTCAGTCCAACCAGCCCATGCTGAACAATAATCGCAAACTAAACTACTCCCATTTGGCTGCTCCTGGCCCACATCCCTCCAACCCCTTCCTGCAGATACAGGCTGCGTTGCAATGTGTGGGAACATCCCTGAGTCAGATATTCAAGGACACTTCAAACAGCAAACCTTCAATGTGAAAATGTAATTCAAAATAAATTGGCTTCTGTACCTACAGTGACAAAGAGGGCTGACTACCCTTCTCAGCAAAAGCCATCTCCAGTGGACTGTGTCCCAAACTGCAGACACATTTGTGTTTTATCCTTCCAGAAATATGCAAAAATGTAGCTGTTAACAAACTGCAACCACCAGTCTATGTGTTTTAGTGGAACGATGTGTGAGTGTGGACTATTAAGCAGTGACAGCTTGAGCTCAGCCATTAGACACCTTTGCACTGTAAGTGATGAAAACCTCTCACAATGAATCCCAGAAGCCAGAAAGGACAGTGAAGTTACCATTGAAAAGGAAACAGCCAAAAGCCTGTCAGATAACTTGCAGAACCAGAATCCCAAACTCAATTGCTTCACTACCACTGTCAGCGTTACTGGTATCGTCCAACTTAAAGACCATAGAGATAGGTTTGAATTTACAAAGGAAACATCACCTGGGAGCATAATTATTCAGGAAGTATTCCATCTGGGGTCAAAATGAACTGGCGACACTCACCTGGAGACCAGTTTTCACACAGTCCAAAAACCCTGACTTTCTAGAAATCTAGTCGGATGATGAGCGAAATAGAAGTCCTATAGAAATGCAGATCAATCCTAGGAGGAGAAGATGCTTAGACTAGCATGTTATGATATCAACTGGAAAGCAGGCTGCAGCAGATCTGGTTTTGATGAACATGATAGGATCAATCACTGACCTCACAGTGAAAGTACCCCTGGGTAATATGCAACCATAATATGACTGAATTTTACATACAGTTTAAGGGACAGAATTGCTTGTCCAAGACTGGTAATTTCAATTTAAACAAGGGTAATTATGAGGGCATTAATGCAGCACTAGCGAAAGTGAACTAGCTAACCAATTTCAATTGAAACACGTAAGGCAATATTCCAGAAAGAGCAGAATAGACACATTCCAACAAATAAGAAAAGTTCTAAGGGATGAACCCACCATCTGTCGTTAACTGAAAAGTCAAAAGTAGCATTAAACTCGAAGAAGAGCTACACAATTGAGCAAAGATTGGTAGCAGGCCAGAAAATTAGGCAGAATATAACAGAAGAACAAGTGACCCATATCATCATAACAATAACTAATTGCTTAAATCATAGAGTCTCTACAGTGTGGAAGCAGGCCATTGGGCCCATCCAGTCCACACTGACACTTTGAAGAGCTTGCCACTCAAACCCCTACCCTATCCCTACAACCTTGCATTTCCAATGGTTAATCCACCTAGCCTGCATATCCCTGGACGCTATGTGCAATGTAGCATGGCAAATCCATCCTAACCTGCACATCTTTGGACAGTAGGAGGAAACTGGAGCGCACGGGGAGAATGTGCAAACTCCACTTAGACAGTCACCTGAGGGTGGAATCGAACCTGGGTACCTGGTGCTGTGAGGCGGCAGTACTGACCACTGAGTCACATGCCACACCAAAATGCAATAACCAAATCTTGTTAACACCAAGCTTCTGCAGTTAGACCAGAAGCAGCTTTTCTCTACCAGACTAGCCAAATGGGCCCTTTAGTTTTCTGTACTTGAAGAGAATGGTGGCAACAATCTTGATCATGAGCACCAGCACGTATAGCAGGTGAGCTGGCCCTGCCCATACAACAGACCCTGCAAGTTTGTCCATTGAATAGCTGAGCAGGATCTAAATACACACATATCAGTACACATCAGCAAAACTCCAGGGTTGACTCCCATCAGGATGAGCCAAATAAATATTGATGAATAAGGGCACACTTTGCTTGTCCTGTCAACATTTCAAATAGGGATGATAATACTAGGCATGGTTGCCACTCCTCACCATGCTCCATGATTTGTTTTTGGGATCTGGGGGATGGAAAGATCAGGTTTCGCTATGTTGCACTTTGCAATTGAAACTCAAGATGCCCTGGGAATCAGTCAGGAGTCAGTGCCTCCAGGACAGAAAGGAAAGGCAGAAAATTGGCTAAGGGATTAAGAAAGAACATTGGGACACACCACTCTTGACAAACAAGGGCATGTGTTTAAGTCTATTCAAATCATTTGAAATTTGAGTTCAAACTTACAAGTACCCAGATGAGACGGCAGTGCACCATGAAAATCACATTAACAACAAAACAACATAAAAATCAAACAGCAACCACCAACACTATCGTCCCTTCGCCTCAACAGCCAACAACAGGAGATGTGGGGAAGTATGGGGCTGAAGAATGACCCTGTATGTTCATGAAACCAACATAAAGCGGAAGCTGCTACCTTCCATCATCTGTGACATGTCTTAAGGGCACAATGAGCTCTCACTAAGTCTGACTTGGCCTAAAATGGAGTGTTTTCACATGTAGATTTGTTTAAAAAAAGTACAATTAGCGATGACTAGAATTCAGAAGTCCTTAGTTGTCTGTCAAGACTTATGAAAGATGCATATAAAGGCTTTTTTTAAAAATAAGAGAGCCAATCTATGAAGATTTCCATTTATATATTAATAAATAATTCTTATTCCTGTAACTAGTCAAAGCAGAAAATATCATTTCATCCTCATGCTATTGTGGCACGGTTTCAGATGCTGTAAGAATGTTGCTAAATCCCCAGCAGATAGGCTGAATGATGCCTCCTGAAAGGTGAATGGAATGAGTTGAAGTGCCAGTACAGATTGTACCTCATGCTGTGCAGACAGAGATTAAAAGCTGCTTCCTGAATTGCTGCTCTTGCAATTTCTACTCCAAAAGAGCACCTTATTTTGCACCCGCTGTTTACTTTACACCATGATCTACCTCTTCAGCATTCAGCTAACCATCTAATTTTACAGGCAGCCTCAAACTACAGTGTGGCATCATGAATACACAGCCAGGTCCCGTTGTGTGGAATCTTGAAAAAGAAAATTAGGATTTGTTTAAAAAAAACTGTTTCATGCTTAAACTCTTCGCAGTTTGTTTGTTGGAATTACTGTTAAATTATTAACATATCTTTTCACCCAGATGTTGATGGAACAACTAGATATTTCCAGCAATTTATGTTTTCATTAGAGACTTCTACCATTTGCAATGTATTTTCAGTAAAACCTTATTTTATTTTCAATATTTGATTTACTTAAATTCAGTGGAAAATGAAATATTAATAGTGGGGTATTGGGATGCGAGGAGACCAATTCTCATCAGTTGCTTGAATTTCTCATGAATCCTAAGTTTCTGAAGGTTTAAGATTGAGCTGACTGCATATTTCTAAAGAAGATTATGATTGATGATTTCCTGTAGCTGAGCCAGAATGAATATTATTAAAAGAAGTCCAATTACAAGATACAGTCAGTGCACAGATAGAGATTAAATGCTTTGTAAGTGAAGACAGCAGCCTCCTTTGATCAGTGGGGAGCATTTGCAATTCAGCGTGGAAAGGAAATGTGAGATGAGCCTTGAGTATTTTTGGCCAATAATCATCCAATATTTTACTGCTATGTAATTCTTATTCCAACTAGATATACAGTGAATGAATTTGAAGATGGGGTTGTGATTAAATGTGAGTTGAGCCCAGTTGTAGCTGGGGACAGTGCAAAGGCTTGGTACATAAACATTTAGATACTTGGTCAACCTCGCTTTTTTTAAAGACAGAAAACCTCAGAAGTATTTTGAATTGAACCTTTAAGAAAACATGTTCTTATTCCCTTTTCTATCATGCAGTTTACTATTCTGCAATTTAAGATTATTGTCAGGGGCTTAATATTTCTACTTGGGCTATGTACAGCGTAATATTCAATGCATAATATTTCTTAATAAAAGATATACATCTTTTATATCTGGGCGCAGAGAAGATAAACATCTACCTGCATAAGATGAAATTGGGAGCGTTTTCAAAAATAGAGCCACCCCCTGGTCAAAGCCTGCAATCACATCAAGAAATGATGGGAAGTGTAAGCAAAAACTGTGCCACCTTAGTTCACCATTTTTAATAATGTCTTTAGGATGCATTTGCACAAATTATATCCAAACATGTACTTAGTAAATGCATAGGCTTGCTAGCATACATAAATTGAACAGAACAAGTAATATGGTTTTAGAAAAGCTGTGTTGCAGCCGCAAGCATCATTCTCTTCATTAGTAACTGGTCTCCACAAAGGGCCAGTATCATTATTACTAGCCCTTTGTCTACCAGAATTCAGTTAATTCCCTCTGCAAACTCAGTTTCTAATTCAGAACCAGCTCTCGAATTTCACAAACTTCTATGTTATGCTGTTATCTGTTGTAGGGCACCGCTTTCAAATGTTTTTAAAAGTCCAAATATAGTATGACAAATTTTGGTTTTTGCAAAACTACATTTCATTGATAAAATTTCTAAAGCTACAGTTCTAATTTGACATTACTTAAAGTGAAATACAGTTTGATTTCTTTTAAGTAGTAGGTGACAGTCTGATGTGTCTCATTATCCTTGTCATTATCTTTTATCTTTCTTATTCTTAAACTATTCTCTTTCAATTTTATCTCTTATTCTTTTTATTCTTAATCTATTAAAAATTGTGCCATATTGAGACAGCTGCAGCAGCTTTTCACTGTATTTTACTGTGTTATTCACTGTAAAATGTAAGTGATAATGAATAAGTAATTCATTCATCATTCATCATCATCCTTACAACTGCAGGTTATATGTACAATATACATTTCAAATCAAACATAGTCCGAGAATTTTACAACAGTTCCAGCCCTTTGGTATACTATGGTGGGAAGGTTTTAAATGGTGTTCTATCCCAATGAATCTTTGAGGCTGCTCCAAGCTGTAGAATGCCCTCAGCACGTAGTCCTGGATCTTGAAATCTATCTGCGACAAATGACTGGAAGCACTGGAAAAATATTTCTTCTTCATCCTTCAATTTGGTAGCCTTCTTAAACTTTCCTTAGTGAATGTGGTTGTACATACTGTTTCCTCATCCTCAGTAAGTAACTCAAAATGATGTGAAAGATGTTACCTTTAGGAAATGCTTTGTTTCCCAAACTCCAGCATGTTATGCAAGCATTTTCCAAAGTCACTAAAACTAAAAATATTTCAACAGTGCAAGACCATGAATTTTAAGCACCAGTTTAGTTCTTTAGATGCTACAGGAACGTAATGTGCTGATCTTTCTTAATTTAAACTAGACAATTAGATGTGACTGAAATATACATTTATATCGTAGTGGTGGTTCTTTGTTGCATTGTAATGTGAATCCTTCAGAGGAGTGTATGGTAAACATCTAAAATACTGGAGGAGAGTGAAAGAACTGCAGATGATGGAAATCAGAAACAAAAACGGAAAATGCTGGAAAAGCTCAGCAGGTTAGCCAGTATATGTGGAGAGAAATCAGAGTTAACGTTTCGGGTCCAGTGACCCTTTCTCAGAACTGTTCTTTGTTTAAAATTCTGGAGGCATTGGCCTGTTTTGTTCAATACAATTGTGGGTCATCTCAATTGACCAGCTGTGGACATGTGAACCCCTTTTGTAGCCCTGAAGTACAACACTGCTGACTATGAGTTTCATCTTATGTGCTTTCTCATGCCCATAGAAAATACAGTAAAATATAATAAAATCTAACCCACTCCAAATAACAAGCACCGGGGAACCTGATGGTAAATGAATGAGCAAACTGACATTTCACCAGAAGGATTTGGGTTCAAAAGTGGTCCAGGGTAATTGAAATCCATCCTCACCATTATGAAATGAAGTTGGGCAGTCTGAGTTCATTTTGAAGGTGCCACAGAAAAAAGGCTCGCTTAAATTGTTAACCTGACTTTCAAAGTGGTAAGTATGAGAAAATGAGAAGGTTTTCTATGTGGTCAGTGTAAAGATTTTCACTGTACTGTACCAGTCCTGGCACAGCTGAAATCTCCCAGTTGTACCTAACCACAAAGGCTGCGTACTGAATATAAAACATTCCATTGAATGGCACTAACATCCAGAGAGACCTGCAATCATTGTCATTGCTTATCCCTATGAACAATGCCCACATATGCTTGGCATCAGTTAGAACTAAGTTATTGTTTTGTGAAGGTAACACAGCCATTGCTAAGGGCCATAGTGAAGAAACCCACTTGCATTCATAAATAGGAGAATATAGTTACCAGCTACACCTATTGCTAAAGTTCACAATGTGCCCAGAAAAATGTTTAAAAAAGTGAAGGAAAGCTTAAGCAACTATTAAAGCATTCTATGAAGACCTGAAAGCTATTGCATTAAATTTTAAACTGTACCAAGAATATTTTTATGAAGTATTAAGATATTATATAAAGAATTTACTTTTTGCAGTATAGAATGCCCCTGGTTTGTCCTCTGAAATTTTCTTGATTGTCACTAAACAACAGTGGGCAAAAGAGATATAACTCTTCTGCAAGGTTTGCATGTAGCCAGGTGCATATCAATGTTGTCCCCTAGGATGGCTCGAGCAAAATTGGCCGATAGGTTTTTCAGATGAAACCCTGGCATTGCAGCTTTCACTGCCCTTCTATACCACACAGGACCATTAACAAAGACATAAATTATTGCCACAGAGAATCAAGGGTCTTGCATGTAGGATATTGAAATAGAAGCATGGAGAAGACACAGACTATGACAAAGGATGCATTGTTGCTTTAGATACCAACAGTCTTGCTATCCACAAGTATTATCCTTCTGTTCCGTGAGTAATCAGACTGAAGGGAAAGCACAAAAGGATGAAACTTGGAAGGTTACTTTCTGCCACTGTTCGTGCCACAAGCTGGAATTGTCCGGGTTTGGATTAAATGCGAGAGTGTAAAGATTGTCTTCTTGATCTGACATTGACATGCAACCTCCAGGAGGCACACACACAGCAAAGAGACTTCTTAAGTTCATTTCAATAAAGTCCTTGGGCTGAATTCTATGACAGAGTGGCTAAACATCAATATCAGGAGTTTGATGGAGGGTTTCTCTTCCTGAGCCTGAGCATATCTCCTCATGCTATTCTCTGACCTTATTAGTTATGCACCATGTCCCTTTGGTGCCCTGCCCATGATATCTTCCACGTTGCAATGGTTGAAATACCCAAAGCCTTCCCAGGATTCCTGGCACCATCACCATTGTTAAAGCACAGCTGTACACGAGTTCAAGTGCTGCCAGCCAGAAGCTGTGCTTCAACAAGGAGAGCCACAGACTGTTTCTACATCGGCTTTTGACATAAGGGACCTTATTTCGATTAATGCTGCACAATCCATATTGCGCACACACAACAGGAGACTGTAAGTTCTGTGCCTTGTCCACCTACCTCCATATCACCCACAAAAGGCAACAATGCGAATGAGCGCGAATGCATACAGTTCAAGGTGAAACCAGCTCTAAATGCGTCAGCTGTCTATGATATCTTGGAATGTCTTTTTGAATGGTGGTCCACAGGTGACATGTTTAAGGTAGCATGAAGTGTCCATCTTTGTGAGATACAAATACAGGCCACAAGCAACCTTGATTTTGTCAGTGATCATTAAAAACTGAGAAGCAGAAATAATCACAATTTTACTGATTTCACCATATTTTCCAACCATCTTGCCATTGCAAGTTCAAGGGCTGGGCAGGTTATCCCCATGTATTGAACATACTGTTTTGAGGTGACCGGTAGAAATACAAGAGGGTCCAGAGGGGTAATTTTTTCACACAGAGGGTGATGAGTGGCTGCACAGGGAGTGGTGGAGATGAGTACAGTTTCCTCACTGAAGAAATATTTGGACAGGTACATGGATGGGATAGGTATGGAGGAATATGGACCAATTGCCAACAAATAGGACTAGTTTAATAGCGAAAACTGTGTGGAATGGGCAAGTTGGACCAAATGACCTGTTTCCATGCTGTAGACCTCTATGACTCTATGACTATGACCGTTGTGTTGTACTTAAAGTTTTTGAGAAGATTTGTAGCCAAATTGAGGATGAGGTTGTCAACATGCTCGTTGAGCCAGTGTGTTTGGTTGCAGACATTTTGTCACCCTGCTAGGTAACATCATCAATGAGTCTCTGGTGAAACATTGGTGTTCTGTCCCGCTTCTTATTTCTATGCCTTGGTTTGCTAGGGTGGTTGGCATCACTTCCGGTTCTGTTTTTCAGTGGATTGCACATTGGATCCAGTTAAATATGTTGCTGATGGAGTTCCAGTTGGAATACTAGGCCTCCGGGAATTCCTTAGCATGTCTCTGTTTGGGTTGTGCTATTATGGGTGCGCTGTCCCAGTCGAATTTGTGTCCTTTTTTGTCTGTGTGTATTGAGACCAGTGAGAACTGGCCGTTTCTCTTGGTGTACTCGAGTACAGCTCGAGCTGTACACTCAAAACTCACTGTTTGAAGTGGTTTGAGGTGTCTGCTGCAGAACTGTAACTAAACATAGTCACTGACAAGGAGACACAAGTATGTGTGGGTTGCCACTAAAAATGAAGAACAATGAAGCAACCCACAGTCAAAACACTGGTTAAGAGAAAATGGCTGCAGCCTTTGCCCTACCAGTTATTGCTCAGGTGACAGGAGCTTTGAAGCAAAACTGGAGCTTTTTTTTTTCAATGTATAAAGGCAGAATTATGAAGTAGCAATGGACTTGTTGAGTAAACCAGAACAGAAAGAAGTCCACTTTTATCACACTGTTGGAATGAGACTGTTTCAAAACATATTCCTAAATCTAGATGGTTAAAGGATGATCTGATTGAAGTCTTTAAGGTATTAACAGGAAAAGACAGAGTAAATAAAGATAAACTATTTTCACTGGTTGGGAATTCTGGAACTAGAGAGTTTGAGAGTCAGGGCCAAACCATTCAAGAGAGATGTTGGGAAGCTTTTCTACATATAAACGGTGGTAGAATTTTTTTCTTTATTCATTCATGGGATGAGGGTGTCGCTGGCTTGCCCATCCCTAATTGCCCAGAAAGCAGTGAAGAGTCAACCACATTGCTGTGGGTCTGGAGTCTCATGTAGGCCAGACCAGGTGAGGATGGCAGTTTCCTTCCCTAAAGGACATTAGTGAACCAGATGGGCTTTTCCTGACAATTGACAATGGATTCATGATCATCATTAGATTCTTAATTCCAGATATTTTGTTGAATTCAAATTCCACCATCTGCCGTGGCAGGATTCAAACCCGGGTCCGCAGAACATTATCTGGGTCTCTGGATTAACAGTTCAGTGATAATACCACTAGGCCATTGCCTCCCCTTAATGTGGGGATGCATGGAATTCTCTTCCACAAATAGCAGTGGATACTGGATCAGCTGTTAATTTTAAATCTGAACGAGATACTTTTTTGATAAACAAAGGTATTAGGTGATATGGGCCAAAGTCATGAATGTGGAATTAGGCCATAGATCAGCCATGATCTCACTGAATGACAGGAGAGGCTGAATGGCCTACTCCTGTTCCTATGTTCCCATGTTCCTAAATCTGACTGGAGCACAGTAAAAGCAGACAGTTGAAATTTTAAAAGCAACTCAGCAGCTCAGACCTGTCCACAAAGTTGAAGAACTGCCTAGATTTGCCTTGAAGGTAAAGTTGAGGCTCTGTGATGGAACAATGCTCACTCTGAGAAGAGAAATTAGCCTGAGAGTCAAACACTAATTGAAGATCTGCAATTCTAGGTATTAGACACAAAAGCTAAAGCCATTCATCTCAGCAAAACCAAATGAAAAGCTTGGACTGATGGTAGGAAAGGCTCTAGAAGAGGCTTACAATGTTCCACAGATCACATTGACTGAAGAACAGAGATTCAGTCAATGCAAAATGGAGAGCATCAGTCTGCAAGAACACAAAGGGATCCTGAGGCTGAAGGCACAACATGAAATGGTTGCCTTGCTGGACACAAATGACACAACTGAAGGAAAGCGGTAAGTCAGGAAACATCAGAGATCACCAGAGTCAGCTGAGAACTGGAGAGTACATCATGCCAACCGGGAAGCATTGGAGAAAGTTGTCAATTTGCATTTGTCTAATCACAATTTACAAGCATTTTAAAGGTCAAGTGTACTATGCAAATAAATAAACGAACAAATATATAACTGGCTGGAATAACAAACAACTGATAATACATGAGAACAGTATATTTTGGCAACTTGGGTGCCTCAAAACATACATGATAATCTATGCACTTTTTTTTGTATAAAAACAGGATATTTTGATCAAAATACAATTACATACAAACATCCCCCCTAGTCTGCCATAGCCATGGAATCTCTACCAGGAGATGCACACACTTTTATTTTGCTAACCCACTCAGTAACACCCAGTTTGGGTTCTGCCAGGGCCACCCAGCTCTTGACTTCATTACAGCTTTGGTTCAAACATGGACAAAAGAGCTGAATTCCAGAGGTGCGGTGAGAGTGACTGTCTTTGACATCAAGGCTGCACTTGAGCAAGTGTGGATCAAGGAGCCCTGGCAAAACTGGAATCAATGAGAATAAGAGAGAAAACTCTCCACTGGTTGGAATCATACCTGGCACATAGGAAAATGGTCATGGTTATTACAGGTCAGTCATCTCAGCTCCAGGACGTCTCTGCAGGAGTTCCTCAGAGTAGTGTTCTGGGCCCAAACATCTTCCACTGCTTCATCAATGACCTTCCCTCCATCATATGGTCAGAAGTGGGGATGTTCGCTGATTAATGCACAATGTTCAAGACAATTCACAACTCCTGATACTAAAGCAGTCCATATTCAAATGCAACAAGATCTGGACAATGTCTAAGCTTGGGCTGACAATTGGCAAGTAACAATCATGCCACACAAATGACAGGCAATGACCATCTCCAATGAAAGAAAATCTAATCATTGTCCGTGACATTCCGTGGTGTTACTATCACTGAATCCACCACTATCCACATCCTGGGAGTTACACTTGACCAGAAGCTGAACTGGACTATCCATATAAATACAACAGCTACAAGAGCAGGTAGAAGTCGAGAATCCTGCAGTGAGTAACTCACTTCCTATCCATCTACAAGGCACAAATCAAGATCATAATGGAATACTTCCCATGCCTGAATGAGTACAGCTCCAACAACACTCAAGAGCTTGAACCCTCCAGAACAAAGCAGCCCACTTCATTAGCATTACATTCACAAATATCCACTCCCTCCACCACTGATGCTCAATAGCACTGTCTTCAACAAAGAAGACAAAGTGGTCTGTGGGAATTACCAAGGAAACTCCCTAATCTCCTTCACCAGGAAGATCATTGCTCAAATACTCACCAGTCCTGTAGGAAATCCTTCCTGAAAGACAGCGTGGCTTCTGAGCAAATCATGAAACCATGGGCATGATTTTTGCTACTTGGTAACTCCAAGAGAAATGCCAGGAACAACACTACCAACTCTACATGGCCTTCATACACCTGACCAAGGCTTTAGATTCAGTCAGTAAGTAAGCGCAATGGGAAGATCCTGTCAAAGGCTGGCTGTCTAGTGATATTCATCAATGTCCTCTGTCTCCTCCATGAGAAGATGTCAGCAAGAGTCCTCACCCAAGGTAATATAATAGAATCCTTTGAGGTCAAGATAGGGATCAAGAAGGGATATGTCATCGCCCTACACTCTTCCCCATCTTCATCATCACCATTCTTCACCTTATCAAGGACAAGTTTCCTAGTGGTGTAGACATCATCTACAGGGCGGACAGAAAGGTTTTCAACCTCAACTGGTTGAAATCCAAGCAGAAAATGACACTGACCTCACTTATGTAACTTAATTATGCAGGTGGCAACATCATCATCGGTCTCTCGGAACAGAATCTTCAAGCTTCACTTAATGCCTTTACTGAAGCATACTGAAGAACTGGTTTCAGCCTCAACCTCAAATCCCTTATCAACCCATCCCAAGTCATGTTCCAATCCATCCCTCTTTTAAGATCAACAGAGAAATTCACCCAAACTTGGAACATTTCCCCTATTTGGGAAGCTACCTCTCATCTAAAGCTGACAGCGACGCGCAGATTCAACATTGATCTGCCAGCGTCACCTTCGGACACCTAAGGATGACAGTCTTCAACAATTGTAACATCCGTGCTGCTACCAAGACCTTTGTGTTTAAGGTTATCATCCTTCGGACTATTCTATGTGGCTCCAAAACTTGGACTATGTGTAGATACTATCTCAAGACTCTTGAGAAGCACCATCAACATGATCAACAGATTCTCCACATCAGCTGGGAGGATAGGCATACTAACAGCAGTGTCTGTGAAGCAGCTAATCACACCAGCATCAAAGATATGATAATCCGCAACCAACTCTGTTGAGCTGGACATGTGCTTAGGATGCCTGAGTTCCAATCACAAAGGCAAAATCTTCTTCACCCTGCTCAAGGAAGGCACTTGAATGAGAAGATGGCTGAGGAAGCATTTTGAAGACTCCCTGAAGCTTTCCCTCATGAAATGCAACATAGATGTTAACAAATAGGAGACCCTCGCTCAGAAGAAACCAACTTAGAGAAACTCCTGTATGAAGGGACACAATTCTCTGAGAACCTGTGGCAACAAGGAAGGACAGAAAAGGAACCTGAGAAAGAAATGTCTATTATCTCAAAGCCAAGGACAAAGTCCACCTTCTGTAAACACCTGCCAAATGTGTGCTCTAGGATTGGGCTCTTCAGCCACAAAGGTCCTACAGAACCCATGAGCAGTCACACAGAATTTTCAAAGTGGACAATCATATTCATTAGCGAGTGACTGCTGATGGCAATTTCAAATCACCATATTCGACTTCACTAATAGCACCAAAATAACTCCAACAGGGAGATGACAGAATGCATATGAATTGTGAGGTGAATACAAGGTTTTGAACTAATTAAGCAGATCATCTCCTTAATAGACACTTGCCTCTCCTGGTGCCTCCAGAGTCTCTAATTGTTGTTCCCGGTCATGAGGTACCACATTAATAAAAACCTGTTTAGCCAATCAATTTTTAATCTAAATGTGAGGGGGAAGATGACAAAACTGACTAGCCATACATCAATCCAGTCACAATGATGGGGCATGCACATGATAAGCTGATTCATTTCAATGCAACTTGCACAATTATGTTGTGTATTTCTAAGAAAATGACAAATGTCACTTCTTTCATTCACATAGTGGCCACTTGGCAGTGCCCGAGGTACTTTACGTTCTTACTGTTTGTAAATCTGCACAAAACGCCCTTTTGTTTAGCTACATAGTTTCCAGTTACAGTTCAGTATCATGGAACAGTGACATACTTTTTATCATACTATTGAATCAAATCTATGGAGAATTTTTGGCAAGCTCGCAGCAGATTGGTCTCATTTTTGCAAATATTTTGAATTGTATTTGAACATTGCGTCCCTGTTCCTCAGTTTATTCACACAAAGAATCTTTTTACTTGTTCGAATGGGTGTCCACTGGCTGCTTCAGCATTTCCTGCACAACTTTCACTGCTATTTCTCGACTGAACTGAGTTTGATTGCCTACAGTCAGCCCTGAGATGTGTCATAAATGAAATTTACAAGAATACAAAAAAAGGTCAGCCTTTCATCTCTCTCTTTATATTGGGCAGTGCAAAGTGATTGGGCTCTATTCACTAATCCTTGACTATATTTATATTACTGATTCATACTTTTAATGGTTTAAATGGAGGACCTCTATTCTGGAGCTGCCATGAGAGCGCTTTCAACCACTTCTGACTTCATAGGACATCGGCTTATTGTCACTGATGAGCTAAACTGTGCCTGTAAAGAAAAGATCAGGATCAATAAGTGCTGCCTTCTATCTGGGGCAGTGAAGCATGTACTGTAGCACAAAGACAAGCTCACTGTCAACTACTGATTGGTTTTGAAGAGTTTACACCTTTTTTTTCAAGAGTTGGTACCATTAAAGGCTTAAATACCCCAAATTAACTCCCTCATACATCAGTTGTAGCCTTTGGATACTTGTGTCTGCCTCATTTTGTACGAAATTAATCAAGTATTCTCAAACCATTGTGGAGAGAGGCCTCCGTAGCTTGGCTTAAAAAAAGGAAAATCAGTAATGATTCATTACTCTTGCCTTATATACTCCCATCTTCTTTGTTAATTGAAAATGACAAAATCCTTGCTGTCATGTAACCCTTTGATGATCAAATTCTCCTAAGTTTAATTCTTAGTTGTTACGCAGAATTTCACCCAGTGAGGAGATGTCATAGGTGGTGGAACTATGTGTCCAATCTAAAGCCTACACCCGTCTATCATATGGTGAATTGTACACTTCAGCAGGCCTCAGCTTGTGCATTTTCTTGAACAGGGTGCTGAATTTGGACAGTTGCAGAAGTAAAAGCTAGGCATCCACCTACAATGTAACAAAAATCTTTTACAGAATTTGTCAAAGGATTATAAAATGCAACTAGAGAAGTTCTGTTAAAGCTATCTAAAAACTCAGGTCAGATCTGATTTTGAATAATATACACATTTCTAGTCTCCAGGTTAGAAAAAGGTTTTGAAAGAACTGGAGAAAATACAGGAGACTCACAAAAATGTTTACCAGAGCTGAGGAAAACTGATCACATAGGAGATCATTTCTTTGGCAAACAGACAGGTGATCTGATTCAGATAATTAAAACTATAAACGGTTCAAATGGGTGGATGTAGAGTTGTTTCTACTCATAGGGGAATCCAAAACTACTGACCATAAATGTGAGATAGTTACTTATTGATCCAATAAGCCATCCAGGAGAAATGTGCATAATGGGAAACTAATGACAATGTAGTGTTGCCTCTTCGTGACGCAGTTGAGGCAAGTAGCAGAGATGCACTGAAAGGGCAGTTACATAAGTACTTGAATCATTGGCATAGAGTCATAGAGTCATATAGCGTGGAAACAGACTCTTTGGTCCAACCAGTCCATGTAGACCATAATCCCAAACTGAACTAGTCCTACCTGCCTGCGCTTAGCCCATATCCCTCCAAACATTTCTTGTTCATGTACTAAATGTCTTTTAAATGTTGTCACTGTACCAACGTCCATCACTTCTTCAAAAGGAGAAAGGAATATAGGGATATACTGATAGGGTGAGATGAAGCAAGTGTGGAAGATTCCAATCAGAAGCATAAATATTAGCACCGAAATTTTAGGTGAAATGATATTTTTCCTCGCTGTTAAATTCTATGTAGATAATTTTTAGGTTTTAACCTTGGCTTCACAGAAGCCATTTAGTTTGATTGAGTGGAATCTTCCAGTTATTAGCATAAATAAACAGGCATTGAAATTATTAAGCAGATAGAGTTCAGCATTGTACTATAATAATGACTCTATTTACATTGTGTCTTTAATGTTGCAAAATATCCCAAGATGTTTATCACAGTATTATCAAATTCCGAATCACATAAAGCGCTATGCGGACAGATGATCTCTGTGACAGGTGTATTTTGTCAGTATCTCAAGTGAATTAGGAAGATGGAGAGGTTTGGGGAGGCCATTCCAGAGTTTAGTGCTTAGCAAGTGAAGACATGTCCATCAATGATGGAAGAATTAAGATTGGGGTGGGCAAGAGGTTGGAATTAAAGGACGGCAAACATCCTGGAAAGTTGTGAAGAGGTGTAAGGCCATGGAAAGATTTGAAGATAGAAGTCAGGCACAGAAGTGATAGGCAAATGGGCCTTGTTTCAAGTTCATATTTACTCAGCAGAGCTTTGGATGAGATCAAGACCACATGGGGCAGAGGATGGGAGGCTAGCCAGGAGAGCACTGGAAACGTCAAATGGAGAGGTAAAAAATACACGGATGACACTGCATGGGGGCAAGTGAGGGTACAGAGATGCAAAATAGTGGTCTTGATAATAGAGCATATAGCTGGTTGGAAATTCATGTCAGGATCTGCTAGGACACCAAGGTTATAGTCAATGTGGTTAAAACTCGGACAGTTACCAGAGAAAGGGATAAAATCAGTGAGGGAAAAATGTCAACAGTTTCAGTTTTCCTGATAATTTGTTGGACTAAATTTTCTGCTTAAAACAATGTCAGAATAAGTAGCGTTATAGAGCAGAAAGATTGCAGTGGTCTAGAGGAAGTATGTTGAAATAGAGCTGGATATCCTCAACATACATGTGAATCCTGGACTTGTGTTTAGACATAGTGCAGTTGAGGGCAGCATGAAGGTGAGAAATAGCAGGGATTTACAGGTAGATCCTTGGGGGAATCCAGAGGTCATGTGCTCGAGTGAGAAGAGCGGCCATTATACTGGGCAGTTCAGAAAGGAACCAGGAGAGGGCAGTACTACTTAATTTGATAATGCAGTCACGCTGAACTAATGCAGTTGTCTACAAACTTGTATGTGCCACTATTAGCTTGGTGAATTTATTATTCCTTTTGGTGGGTTTACATTGCATTACAGGACCAGTGTGGTCTTAACGACCATTGTACTGCAGCACTGAGAAAAGTTGTGGGAAATGAAATGGGGTGAAGTTAAACCAGAAACAAATGTTCCATTTCAAGCTGAGTTAAAAGGCCCTGTAGGGCTACTTGCTGAAGAGCAGGTGTTTGTTTGCATTGGTGTCTTGAACAACATGGGATGAAAAAATGGAAAATTATTTTTACCATGCTATTAGCATAGAAATGTTTGCGCAGCAAAGCAAATCAGGTCAGAAAAGAAGGTCAGAATCAAAGGCGAGCAAATATATTTACAACTTAAATTTCCACGTTATTTTGGAAAGCAAAATTTTACCCTAAGTTTTTGAATTTTAGTTCTGTTAAACAATCATAGAATTACAGAATTATTAGGATGCAGAAGAAGACCATTCGGTCCATTGTGCTTCAACTGGCTCAATTATCTAGTGCCAATGTCCTTTTCCCCATATCCCCGCACAATATTACAATGCAAATAATCATCCACTGCCCTTATGCATGCCTCAGTTGAACTTTCCTCAACTATTATGTTCCAACTAAGTCTAATGATCAATACATCTGCCTGATTAGGTATAGTTACAGTTATGCAGAGATGAAAAATCTTGCTTTCTAACATAATGTGCTGTCACTCAGTGTTCTTCTTGCTCAGGCTGTAAAATTTCTCTGTAAAATTTCCAGTAACTGCCACAGCTGAAGTGCACCCATCCTTTAAGAGATGCTGCCCAGTTTTAGGTTGTGTAGGTTACCTTCAAATAGTACGTGCGTCTCATGATTTTCACCCATGCTGAGGTTGCTCACAACAATCAATTAAGTGGGCAGGTGATAAGAGGATCGCCTGCTGTCTGTAAGAGAAGCAACAGACACATTTTAAATGTGTATCATGTTCCCTGGACCCCAATTCAGGTCTTAGTAAACTTTTGCAGCCATAGACTTTTGACCACTTCAAGCATTTTCTCCAATCAAGTGCTTGCCTACAATCTGTAGACCTCTAACCATCAGTTCTATTCTGTTGCTCCATCACCTGATCCTGTGAGTTGATTTGCCTCACAAGCATAGCCAATTTCCCTTTGAAATCATTCAGTGTCTCTGCATCCACTAGTCTCATAAGCAGCAAGTCCCAGGTCATTACCACTTAGACTCCTAATCCTTGTAGCATCAACTAATGGGAACAGTTTATCTTCGTCTAGCTTAAGTAAACCTGCAAATCTAGTACATCTCTACCAAACGTCCCTCAATCTCTTTTGCTCTGAGGAGAGCAACCATGCACAGGTTTCTTATTTTCTGCAATTATCGTAAGTGAGAAGAATATTTCTATTTAACCTGCAGAGGATAGAGGAAGTATGAGTGACTTAGTTGCAATTATTCTGGAGAGAAGCAAATTTCATACCCCAGCATATGTCCTGGCGGCAGCACCTCCACTGATTGACATTAAGCATTCCCACAGGAAATGTCTTGAAAAGTTGAGGTGTCAATCTCACTTCAATGGAGACTGGAGAGAGCAGAAGCAACGAAAGATTGTAGTTTAATTAATGTTACTCTAAGCTATGTTGTTAGATTCTTTAGAAAAGGAGAAATCTAACTGCCGGTCTTATCAGTAACATCAGTAAACATTTCACTCCATTGGGTTTAATCTTTCCAGCACCTGAATGATATTGGGCCATGGTGAGAAAGTTAGGAATATTGGGTGAACTGTCCAGTGAGGAAATTCTTGGCAACGAGAGCAAAAAGTCCCCAAGTGTTGAACGATGAGACAGGTTTCTTGCTAGTGAGAAGATATGGGCATATTTGTGTGCATTAGAATGTATTAACATTTCATCATTATGTGATTGCACCTCATTAGTATGCAAATTTGCATGCATTGGATGAAAACTAGACATCAAGAGTTGTCAACATGAAAGTCAGAGCAGTTACATGATGTTCATTCCTCCAGGCTTCGATCTTGCACTCCCTTCACCAACATCTCAGGACACACTCTGTGGATATTGACCGGATGTTTCCCACTCCATGGAACTTGTCATCCAACTTGAACCGGCCTCACTGTATTACCATAGCATATTTTCCATCACTTGGCAGCATGGTTCTATACTTCAATGCTGCAGTCTGGAGCACACTGACACCTTA
The DNA here is from genome assembly GCA_024137785.1 of Ginglymostoma cirratum. Classification (NCBI taxonomy): domain Eukaryota; kingdom Metazoa; phylum Chordata; class Chondrichthyes; order Orectolobiformes; family Ginglymostomatidae; genus Ginglymostoma; species Ginglymostoma cirratum. The sequence continues at coordinate 44,236,631 of JAHRHZ010000021.1, forward strand.
AATTACAATGCTGCTGCAAGGACACTGTCTGTGCAGGGATACACACTCATCTTGTAGATTCGTCCAGGGAATAGCTCAAGTACCCCCACACCCTCTCTCAAAGCTCACTCACTTTGCAACTGCTTTGATGCCACAGTAAAATGCCTTTTAGTGCTTTGGCCCCTCAACTGCACCTTAAAGGCCCTCAGTACTTCTGGCTTGCTGTGTTATTCAGCGCAAATACAAGGCAAGCAGTTCATCATTCTTGTCAGCAGTCATCAGTCAAGGGGATGTTGCTGTACAGCACAGTGCTATGTCAGTCTCCGAACTACAGCAAGCGCTAGCAGTACACTGCGTATGTGTCAAACAAATGGTCTTATTTCAGATTTGAAGGAGAGCAGTCCTCAGTCAAGTCAAAGACGGCTGATATCAGATGGCCAGTCAAGAGTATCATGGGAGTCTAGTCCTCAGCTCGGGCACACTGAGTCCTTTGTATGGGCGGTTAGGATCAGGACGTCTGTCTCACTACAGTCTGGGAAATGGCCCATGATCCTACAAGTCCACTGCTAGTTATCAGGGACCGAAAGGTCATCAATCAGGGAGTTCACTAAAACCACTCGCGTATGGTCAGTTATTAGTCAGGAGTGTCCATCCAAGTCAGTCAGTGGGGTGGGAGCTGGTCAGTCCTCAAGCTCAGCAGAATGAAAGTCGAAGGGATTTTACCAGGGGACACTACTGTGGTTGTTGAGTGAGGGAACTCGGATTGCTGGGCACTGGATTGCAAAGGGGATGGTGAAGAGGCTCTTTTGACATTTTGGTGGGAAAGACATGGAATACTGCTGGAAGTGGGTGGCTATTAGCAATCACCTTCACCATGGTCGTGAGGAGGGCAACAGCGTAACGTCGATGGTGGGCATGGGCAAACTGTAGTAAGTTGGGATTCGGGGGTGACGATGAGAATAGCAGTCTTAATTCCAGGTGATTGATGGGACCATGTAGGGGAATGAAGACTGATGAGCAACCAGGGAGTGACAGAAAGAAAGGCTGGAGGATGAGTATAGGGGCAGGTGGGCCTTGGTTACCATGCTAAGACTGGGCCCATTGTGCCAAGGGTGAACTGTTCTGCCTTCTGTCATCACGCAAATCACATACCAGCAATAGAAATGAAAATGCTGCCATCATTGACCATGGGTGATGATTCTGCCATGAAACCCCACACCCCCATCCCCCGCCCACCTTGACTGAGGTGAAGCATAAGACAATGTAACCCACTTTTTAACCACAGTCATGATGATAGGTCTGCTGCTTGGATCAGTCTGGGCTGGGCTGGGAGATTTACAGTACAGTCCAGAAACAATGTGTTGCTTACTCCTCGCATACTGTTCCCTGCCCAACTAGAGGTGATGTGATGTGTGCTGAAGAGCTGAGAGATCAGGAGAAGTCTTCCAAAGGAGGAAGATGTTGGGCATGTTGAGCAGGAGAAACTTTACCTTCTGCGTGATAGATTTCCGCAGCATTGGCCACAACAAGCTGGCCGGGATTTGACTGACATCTGGCTCCAGTAGATATGAGCTGGGTGCAGTTGTCATTCATTGACTGTAAATTTGTTGATGCATGAAATGTAAGCAGCCCCTGACAGTTCCCAGAGGGACAAGCACCTCTTGTTTATTTGTGTATTATTGGCTTTTGCTGTGGCGTGATACAGGGGTGTGGCACACGGTGAATAAGGCGAGTTTGACAATAGCATGAGAAAATTTATGAGGCGTCGCCAAGAGAAACTCTCCATGACACTTGACAAAAGTGAACCTCAGACCGATTTCTGGTAAGATTCAGCCTCGTATTAATGTTTCTATCTCATTGGTACAACTCAAAACATTTCTTCACAACAGGCAAGCCCTATGTTGTGTTTTTCGACATGGTCGTGTGCTGAAATGCCGTACAATTGAATTTACATGAGATGCGGTTTGGATCCTGATGAATATATTGCCGTTCTGGGAAGGAATGTCATGTATATGTCACTATAATGGTTAGATTGTGAAGGCGATCACTGATGGATGCAAATAACTACTTAGTAATGCTTGCACCTCAGCCCTTTCATTGTACAGGGTATCTTAAAATGGACATCCTCTGGCTGTTAACCATGATGATCAAAGCTGTCCTTTTCAAGAAGATGTAAAATTAAGCCTTCTAATGTCATAGTTCTGCTTTGAAGGGAACTTAAAAGATTTACAGCATTTACTGCACTAAGCTCTAAGGAAGATGATACTGTAGACAAATGTCACTTGTTCAGATTATGGCTGTTCATTTAAAATGTATGAAAACCAAGAATAAGCAGGAATCAATGTGTTAGATGGAATTCTTTGTCAGGGTCAGATTCATCTTCCTGGAGCTGAATGTATAATGTGATTCTTAACATCCAACCCATACTTTGAAACTGCTTTGTGTGCATACAGCACTTCGTGTCTTTAGAAAGCAGTGTCTTGTTGATCTGAAGTGAAACCATTTGGCTAGCCTGAAAGCTCACGCTGTGAATAATTGTCATGTTAATAAGTGGTGCTGAATATCACCATGCGTCTGGCACAGAGCCCCATCATCCTTCTGTTGATGTGCTTGAATGCACCATATTTAGGAACTGCTGACCCATTGTAAACAGTTGGAATGGAACCTAGAACAGACAGACATTTGAAAATAATGTATATTCATATTGAAATATCAGGGGCCACTGCTGAGCTGGGGAAGCTGGAGATAGGACCAATTGTGGGAATAGGATGCAAGATGCTGGGATACAAAGGGGGCAATAATTTGGCAGGGGTCTTATCAAGATAGAAGGTTGGGAGATGACAATGTATTGCAAGATATTTATTAATGCAGGAGTGGGAACGATTGACAAATCCACTACCTTGGCTTTGACTGGGGGACAGTGCAAGAAGATGGTTGGTAACTGCAGGGCCAGATTCCAGGGAGTAAGGTTGGGAGGTGGAGACTGAAATGAAAATGTTAAGTGGGAGCACGTGGAAGCTCAGAAGGTTATTCGTGGATGATAGCGTAAATGGGTCACCATTGAGGGGTGGTGCTTATATAATAAGGCAAGCTACAGGGAATTATATGAGGTAACTAGCTATAGATCAAACAGCGAAACCCTCCAGGAAACTCCTCAAAATTGACATCTCATCAATTTTTGGCGAACTTCAGCTCAGTGTCTTCAGAATTCTTATTTTGAGGCTTGTGGGTAAACTCATACTTCCATCACATGCATGGCTGATATCCTGAGCCACTTGAAATTAAAGGAGACAATTTAAACATAACTGTCTTGTGAAGTCCAGCATTTGTGACAACATTAAACAGTGACTGCACCTCAAAAAGTATTTTCAAGTTGTAAAGCCCTTTGGAATACCTCAAGTCCATGGAAGATCTTACATTAATACAAGTTTTTCTTTCTTCTTTCTTTATGTCAGAGACTAGCAAAGTTTATGAGAAGAATGTTCACCTGAGCTTTAGGTAGAATTGTGATTTCTTGCCCATCTTCATGATATTTTATGTCATTGATCTTTACAATGGTCTCCTTCAGGTGGGTCAAGGACTTGCAATTTGCAAGTATTTCCCCATTTAAAAAATGCTTACTTCGTGTATGTGGAGTTCTGTTCAAACAGAGTATTTTAGACAAACTGTGATTTGAAAGGACACAAGAGCCTTTGCATTAGACAGTGACCATAGAGGAAGCTAAAATGATGGAGAAGATCTCATGACAGACAAGCAGGGGAGTTCATCCTGATGTCACGTCCAGGATTTAACAACTCAACTAACAACATTGGAAAAACACATTGCATGGTTGTTACGTCATTGCTGTTGTGTATATCTCCTTGGTGTGTGCAATTGTTAGCAGCATTTCCTTCATTACAAGTGACCTTTTTTTAAATTCATTCAAAGGATGAGGGCATCTTTCACTAGGCCAGCATTTATTGCCCATCCCTAATTGCCCAGAGGGCAGTTAAGAGTTAACCACATTGCCATGTGAAATATCTCTACAGGGGCCAGTATCCCACCACCAAGTCACCCTTTATTTACACATGAAGAATTCTTGACACTGATCCAGCTCCCTCAGAACCAGCTCACAGAGCAATAGGATGTCTGACACTCCTTTCTTATCTGTCAGCTAGAGCTCCCTGATTGGACCAGATTAACAGCCCCAGTCAAAGAACTCATTCTCTATGAGATCCACCTGACTGACCTCGTTATAATCACTAAACTGTGGGTCTGGGGTCACATGTAGGCCAGACCTGGTAAAGATGGCAGTTTCCTTCCCTAAAGGACATTAACGGGTTTTTCCAACAATTGGCAATGGGATTCATGGCCATCATTAGATTCTGAATTGTAGGTTTTTATTGAATTCAAATTCCACCATCTAGTTCCTAGAACTTTACCTCAGTCTTTGGATTGACAGACTGAAAAAGTGCTTAATTGGTTGTAAAGTACTTTGCGATTGTGGTTAAAAAAAATACAGGTTGCCTCAATAGGTTATTTTTAAACAAGCTTTTCAGACACATTGTGGCACCTCTGGGGTAGGACCAGAACCTGGGCTCTTGTCAACGTGACCAATGTTAGCGCTGGCTGGGGAGGATTTCCTGATTTTGAGCATCACTTAGCAAGTACAAATAATCCTGGACCAGCTACACTGCAACCATCTGCAGAGTAAAAGTGCATATATCAAAGTTTGTATTAAGCAGAACCTTAATTATTGTTGTTGAGGTAATAAAGGGAAAATTAGATAAGAATTAGAGAGAGAAGGGATCAGGTGAAGAGGGATAGCAGGAGATGTGTGTGCAACATAAACACTAGCATTGGCACGGTGGGCTGAATTGCCTGCTGCTCTGCTGCTTTTGGAATACTTTATAACCAAATAGCTTTTGTGATACAGAACTAAACTTCCCCCTTTATTTCCTAGAATGGAAAATGGTCTTTCTTATTGATTTTTACAACCCTTAGTCGATGATTGATCTATTCAATTTTGCTCCATTTATGTTGCTATAATATGATTTCATTATTGGGAGCTTGAGAAAAATAGCTGAGTTAAACATACTAATATTAGTAATCTTTCAATATTTTCAAGTAAGCCCTGACCAGGAGAGTAGAGGATAACCTTTATTAATCCGAAGATGCAGTGCTCAGTGTTTCTACGCAAAGGTCGCGTACTCCCAGAGCCATACTCTGATCCAGTTGCTGGGAGAGGAATGTGGAACAACTTGGGAATGAGCTGTAAACCAAGTTTCCGGTGTTAAGAGTTCAGGAAATGAATGATTAATCCTGCGTCCCAGTATTTGTTGTCCAGCACAGTGTATTTTCTATTGACACTTACCTTTCCATTGCAGAGTTGTCTCGAGACCACCTACAATTATTCAGCCGATATATGTTTACATTTGGTATTAACGTGGCACTCAAGTGTTCATTCACAGACTTCTGTCCCTTGCTTGCCTACTTTTTTCTCTGCAACTGTGTTTCATGGCTACACAATCTGCTCCTATAAAGGTAACTGGAGACTCTGAGCTCCATTCCAGACCCGAAGAATATGGGTCTCTGCTGTCAACAGGCACTTGACAATCTGTTGCTTTATATTATTGAGTTCAATTAGCACCAGGTGTATTACGGAACTGTTGCCACCAGTAGTCCTTCACTATGCCCATTGAGGTAGGGAATGATAAAAGGAGACAATATCCTAAATATTAAAATTCTTTCACATCTCCATGATATCTTTTTTAAGTTCCAAGGTTTGTTGGGGATGGGGGAGGTAGCGATGTCCGAGAACAGAGGAAGATGAATCAACATAAACAGCCAATTTTGCAAAATAAATATTAGTTTCAACTTATGGATACTGCTGTTCACGAACTTTCCTCCTGATGTAGCCGGAAAAACAGTACGTCAAAGAATTTTCAATACTTTTCTGTTCTGGATGAATTAAGAAAAACAACCAATGTGCATTGTGTCTTCTAGCCATTTGAACTGGCTGCCTGACTTTCACCCACAATGTGAGGAATCCAAACAGGGCAGGTATTGTTTCTTTCTGGCCTGTGAGGGCTACAGCCACTACAGTTCTGGCTCACTTGTCTCTGTGAACAGAATGAAGAAAGGTTCGGTCTTCATGCGGTATTCGCAGCACATCCATTTGTTTTGTTCCAGACACTCCAGCCTCTGACTAACTGACGGCTCCCTCGATGAATTCCTGTCAACAGAATGAAGAAAGGTCTGGTCTTCATACAGTATTCGCAGCACATCTATTTGTTTTGTTCCAGACACTTTGCCCTTTGACTAACTGATGGCTCCCTCGATGTATTCCTGTCAGAGAAAAAAAGCAAACCCATCCTCAACAAATCTGCTGGTGCCCTGTGCCTTGTTTTAAACATATTTCTTTTAATGATACTGATATTCTTCAATTATACTCAATCACTTGAGTTACTGACTTCTCAATACATTATTTGTAAATGAAGAAAAGTCTGAATAAATATTGGCTAATGCCAGAAACTGTAAGCCATCTTGTGCACAATGCAACATATTTCATTTTTTTACATAATTATACAAGAAAATTGATTACTTTTAAAATTCATGATTTTTAATCATTTCTGTCTTGGAAACATTAAAGGTTCATCTAAGTAGGGTGTAATTACTGTATCCCTCATTATCCTTTCATTTATTTAGATTTGCTAACATATTACTTCAATAACTATTCTTGACCTCAATTCTGTGATAAACATCTTACTATTAAAGGTGGTCTGTAACTCAGGCAATGCGATTTGCTTGTAAAGTGAAAAAAGACACATTTTACTTAAGCATTTCATTGATACAAAGAATCATCAACTTCCTTATTTCTCTGAATTCCTGTGTATTAGCTGCTAGAGAAACAGCAATTAGTAACGTTGGTTGTGAACTTTTTCATTCTTACTAAATAAGACATGATAAAGAGCACTTATTATCTATAACCTCATGGTGGGATTCACAACCTCTGGTCATATGAGAGAGAGAGGTTAAAAGAGATGATGGAAAGATATAAATTGGTGTAAAATATCAAAGATTTTATTTAAATATTATTTTTTATTTATTTTTGATGAGTAGCACAGAGTTTTATGCCCTGAGAAAGAACTTATAATGCAGACAATCTATTAAAGAATATTATCCCTCAAATAATCATATATGCAGAATACTTGGGAGATACACTTCAAATTGAGGTCAGGTGCATGGAAAGTGGGTTTGCAGCTTTTTCAGAAGAGATTTGAGTGAAATTAGTTTGGGCAGCATTAGCCCAGTTCCCACCAACAATGTGGGCAGAGTACAGTGCTACCAATTATTAAGCACTAATTTGGCAATCTCACACTAGGAGTTTGTGAGAATGGATGGTTGAAGGGTCTAGTGTTGTTTTATTTTGTCTGCTTTGTTTTCCCCGCAGAGCCTGAAACATGATGTTGAATGGTGAAGCAAGATGTTTATAACCTATATGTCGACCTCATAGTACTTGGCATGCTCACAGGGTGCGAAGAAAGAAAATATTACAGGGTGAATCTACTCATTTTGCTCTTTTGAGGGAAGCTGGACTCTAAGGATGCATGAGGCTGAGATAGAGCACGTGTGATCACGATGCATCGCTTAGTTAATTGGACAGTTTTCTATTTTAAAGATGCTATACAAATGCAGAATTGTTGCTGTTATTTGTTTCTTTGAGATAATAGCCAACAGTAATCAGCTTCAGTACCACAGAATTGGAATCAAACGCTTACAGTGCAGAAAGAGACCATTCGGCCCCTCGTGTCTATGCTGGGTTTATGCAAGAGCAATTCACCTCGTCCTACGCCCCCACCTTTCCCCATAGCCCTGTAAAAAACTTCCTGTTCAGCAAATTGTCAAACCCACTCTAAAAAGCCATGGTTGAATCTACCTCCACCACTCTCGGACAACACATTCGAGATCCTAACAACATGATGCATTAAAATATTTTTCCTCATGCCGCCAAAGCTTCTTCTTCTAACTACTTGAAATTGGTGTCCTGTGGTCCTCAGTCCTTCCAACAATGGGAACAGCTTTTCCCTCTTATCTCTGTCCAACCTCTCTTGTTATAACATAGAAATCACTATCAAGTATCTCCTCAATGTTCTCCCCTCCAAGGAAAACTTGCCCAGATTCTCCACTCCTAAGTATTTAACTAACACCTACTCATTCCTGGAATTCTTCACAAGAGTCTTTTCTGCATTTTTCTAATGCCTTCACATCCTTCCTGAGGTAGGGTGCCAGAACAGCATACTCCAGTTGAAGTTGAACCAATGTTTATCATAAGTTCCTTGCTTCTGTCCTTTATGTGAGAGATAAAAGGTAC
>JAHRHZ010000021.1:44245362-44279120 GCA_024137785.1 Ginglymostoma cirratum
ATGCTGCTTGGCCTGCTGTGTTCATCCAGCCCCACACCTTGTTATCTTCTGTCCTTTATGTCGCTATTTATAAAGCTCAGGATCCTATAGCTTTATTAACTGGGCTCTCAATTTGTCCTGTCACCTTCAATAACTTGCACCAAGAACCCCAGTGCTCCTACATTCATTTAGGATTGTTCCCATTAGTTTGTATTGTTTTTCCTCTTTCTTCCTTCCACACTTCACACATCTCTGCATTAAATTTGATCTGCCACTGTCTGCACATTGTCTCAACATATCCTTTTGAAGTTTAATACTGGTCTCCTCAGGGTTCACAATACTTACAAACTCATTGAAAAGGAAATCAATCTGATTATTTGCTGCTATTTCAGCTGAAAGGGCTTTTGTGCAGGTGTCAGGTGGGCATAGGTTTCGGCCTGCCCGCAAAACACTCGCTGGCCCAATAGTCTGCCAAGTTTCACACATGCTAATGGACCACTTGGAGCACAGCGAGTGAGTGGACATTGATAAAGCCCCATCAGAGTTTCAATACCTAGTGAAGAGAATGGGGAGAAGGGAATTCCAGGCACTTTTCTGAAGTCCTGCTGTTGAATAGAGCTCGAGATTGGTCACAAGGTCTGCAAAGTGTGTCAGCACAAAGAGCCCGCTGGTACTGTTGGGCAGTGTATGCACATTCCAGCTGTTTCCACTGAGCTAAGCACAGCTGCGACTTCACATTTAACACAATGCAGAGCTTGTTATCAGTCATTTAGCAGCTATTTATTCTGCCACACAACTTTAGAAATCCAATCTATTTTCCACTAGGGTGGGGGTGGGTGGCTGAGAAATTAAAACCATTGAGTTTCAGAACAACAGCAATGGGCTGGAAAGTGATTAGTTAGCAGCGGGTTAAGTACAATTATGTTTAGAAAAGTAGTAGTGTTGTTACCCAGCACCAACACACCACACCCCAGGATGGGTCAGAAGATTTGACAGTGAAATGTCATGTTGATAAAACTCTGAAATGCAACTCCTTTCCGAATTTCTCACCTCCATCTTTGACCTCTCGGCTGTCAGTTCTTCATGCAACCCCTTTTCTGCGACGTCTCCCTTTCCTTCCTCTTCACTTGCAGTTAGCCTCATACGTTACAATTTACCTCATTCACCAGGAATCATTCCCTTGGGCTTTTCTGACCCTTAACAAGCCAACCTTCAATGCAGCTGGCTATAGCAGGTAAGATATAGAGTCATAGGGTCACATAGCATGGAAACAGACCCTTCTGTCCAATCTGACCAGATGTCCCAATTTGACCTAGTCCCATTTGCCAGCATTTGGCCCATATCCCTTGAAACCCTTCCTGTTCGTGTACCCATCCAGACACTTTTTAAATGCTGTAATTGTACCAGCCTCCATCACTTCCCCTGGCAGCCTGTTCCATACACGCACCACCCTCTGCGTGAAAAAGTTGCCCCTTAGGTCCCTTTTAAATCTTTCCCCTCTCACCTTAAACCTATGCCCTCTAGTTTTGGTCTCCCCTACTATTGGAAAAAGACCTCAACGATTCACCTCATCTATGCCCCTCATGATTTTATAAACCTCTAGCTCAACCCGCAGCCTCTGACACTCCAGGGAAAATAACCCCAGCCTATTCAGTCTCTCTCTCTATAGCTCAAAACCTCCAGTCCTGGCAACATCCTTGTAAATCTTTTAGCACCTTCTGAAATTTAACAACATCACCCTACGAAAGGGTGACCAGAATTTCATGCAATATCCCAAAAGTAGCCTCACTAATGTCCTGTACATGGAATGAAAACTTTCTAACAGGACCCTGCCATTCAACTCAGTACAATATCTTCCTTTCTGATATTCCCCACTCCCTCCCAGGAAAAGTTAAAATAATCTAACTCATTGATCTAACTCAGAATTTCAGGAGTTCTGAAATTGCACAGGGATTTTCTTAAAGGATGTAGTCCTAACTTGTTTGAATGAATTCATGAGTTGATTTGATTTGATTTATTATTGTCACACGTACCTAGATACAGTGAAAAGTTTTGTTTTGCATGCAGTGCCGGCAGGTCATACCACACAAAGATCACAGGGTGATTAAACAGAGTGAGAAATACAAAGTTACAGCTGCAAAGAAAGTACACAAAAATAGTTGAAATTTGAATGGCCCATTATCATCCTAAACTGTTACTGTGACATATCCGTTAGTTATTCTCTACCTTACTTTATTTAAATTTGTGGGTATATTAGTTATGTATTGCTTTTGAAATAAAACATGAATTCATCCTGTAGCGAAAATTGAGTAGGTTCCAATTAGATATGTGATGTAGTCTCAATAGGACTATATTTCCAATGGAGTACAGAAGTCTGGATTAACGAAGAGGTGTGTAAATATGTGAGAAACATGTCAAAAAGTACACAGAAGTGAGAGTTATGTTTTGTGAGATTATTGCTGTCTCATGAATGACAGTTACTCCTCAACACTGTTCGGTTAATTAAAAGGAGTGACAATAATGGTAATGCACATCACTACTAATCCTACCAACGTGATGTAACTGACTGTAGGTGAATACATACTATATACCATACCATAATACCATACCATAATACCATACCATAATACCATACCATAATACCATACCATAATACCATACTATTACTGTCATGGTTGATTCATCAATTGCATTATTAAATAATTTCTTAATGAGCTTTCAATGTCAATGATTTATGGTAACAGGTTTTAGAATGATGCATGAGTATCGAATGTATAAATGTATCATCTTGTCATGTTTGTGTCTATCAGGATAGGACAATTTTCTGTGATTTTATGATTTTAGAAAACTGTCTGCCACTGACAGATAAATGGCATTCAAGTGACAATTAGTGAAACAAAGGATTTTATGATCTGGCAGAAGGAATGATTACACTTTTAGCCTCCATGAGTTTGAGTGTGAATGTGTACAGAAACTATGGCTACTTTTGCATATCTGCTGTAACTCTGCACATCCATTCTACCTGGTGATTAAATGAAAGAGCACAGCAACATTTTACCTTGTCATCCGCAGACCATAACAAACACATTATATTGCTGACTGAACTCTATCTTTTAGTATGAAGCACTGTGAGTTTGAGGCAAGAAATGTTTATGTAAAGTTGACGAAGAACAATCTCAGCAAAATTATTTTATGACATCAAGCATTGTAGCATTCAGAACCATTAGACACATTATGATTGTTAATGTTAATTTTAAATACACAATGTAAAGACAACTTAATAAGACTGAAAAATCTAGCAATTTGACTGACATGGATCGTTAATTATAAGATGACTTTTTATTCTAAATTTGGCCATCTCTAACAAGAGAGAATCTAACCATCTCCCATTCACATTCAATTGTGTTACTAATTTTGAATTCCTAACCATCTTGTTGGAGTTGATGCACTTGGTCTAACATGACTCTACTTTTGACCTGGATTTTATTTAAATGTTATGCCTTAATCCTTACTGTCAGGGAGTGCTACTGTATGAGTGGTTGGCATTTGTCATACTGAGCAGCAAAGAAAGCTGGTGTAGTTGTACAAAAGAATTTAGAAAAATAGTGCACATCAATGTGAGATGCATTAACAGTTCACCTGTTGGTGAAATTCTTTGTCATTCAGAAGTGATGTTTTGTCATTTATGGAATCACATGGTTATAAAGCCAGACATTGTGGTGTAATAGTTCTAACATATTTTCTTGTTGGAGTAACCATTGACCAGAATCTTAACTGGACCAGCATTATTACATATATATATTTATATACACTGGAGCTCAAGAGCAGGTCAGACACTGGGAATTCCACACCAAGTAACTCACTTCCTGACTCCCCCAAAGCCTTTCAATTCTCAAAGGTACAAATCAGGAGCGTGATTGTCTCCAATTGTCTGAACAAGTGTAGTTCTAACAACATTCAAGAAGTTTGACATGATCCAAGACACCACATCCACTGTCTTAAACTTTCCTTTACTAATGGTGCACAGTGGCAAAAGAGCTTATCATTTACAAGACATGCTGCAGCAGCTCACCAACAGCACCTTCCAAACCTCTACCATCCACAAAAACAAAGGCAGCAGATAAATGGAAACATTACCACCTACAATTTTCCCTTCAAGTCAAACACTATTTTGATTTGGAATTATATCCCCATTCCTTCAGTGTCCCCAGGTCAAAATCCTGGAACTTCCTTTTATAACAGCACTGATAGGGGTACCAACACTAGATGAGTTGTAATAGTTCAGGCAGGCAATTCATCACTATTTTTTCAAGGACAATTAGGGATGGACAAAAAATGCAGCCCTAACTAGTGATGTCCATATCCCACAAACAGAAAAGAGAGAAAATATGTTAGAACTATTACACCACAATGTCTGGCTTTATAACCATGTGATTCTATAAATGACAAGACATCACTTCTGAATGACAAAGAATTTCACCAACAGGTGAACTGTTAATGCATCTCACATTGATGTGCACTATTTTTCTAAATTCTTTTGTACAACTACACCAGCTTTCTTTGCTGCTCAGTATGACAAATGCCAACCACTCATACAGTAGCACTCCCTGACAGTAAGGATTAAGGGATAACATTTAAATAAAATCCAGGTCAAAAGTAGAGTCATGTTAGACCAAGTGCATCAACTTTGTATCTCTCTCCGCAGATCTGCCAGACCTGCTGAGTTTCTCCAGAAATCTCTAAGTTTTATTCAGAAATTCTGCCTTATGCTCACTCACTTATCAATGCTTACAATCTTACAAACTTGTCGCTAGTTCCTCTCACCTCCAGCTGTTCAGCTCTGGTAGGTACATCATCATTTACTGCTCATTTGCTGACATTCAACCTTCTCTTTTGCAGGACAAGGTGCCATATGATATCTCCTGAGCCCTGTGGAGAAGAGGTCCTCAGCATCTTGGGGCCAGTATTGGCAGAGCCTATAGCATCTGCCATTGCTGTGAACTTTGACGATGATGGTGTTTTCCTGTCCGAAGCCCAATCCCAATTGCTCACACAGTCTCATCCTGTTAGCTGTTAGGATAAGCAAGCTGCTGATGGTACAACCGTGGGCCATTTGCTTTACAGCCGACAGCCCTTTCCCCACCCCTGAACCTTTCCTCTCTGATATTCTCCTTTTAACCATTTAAGAACTGTTTTCAGGCCATCAGTAGCAGCCAAAGCAGCAGTTCAGCATTAATGCAGATATCCCAGCACTTGCTCTAACATCCACAGTCAATGTCAGGTCATAGAGTCATAGAGCTATACAGGGCGGAAGTAAACCCTTAGGTCCAACTCGTCCATGCCAACCAGATAGCCTAAATTGATCTAGTCCCATTTGCCAGCATTATTGTCACTGCGCACATATTGCAAGTCTGTTTAAATGCCGAGACTTTCAGATTTTTGGACTGGTAATATAAAATCTAAATATGAATTTTAAAATTGCCTTGGGTTTGTTCTACCTATGTAAAGGCTGTACCGAATCAAACTGGTCTAATGACTATGTGCTTATATAAAGATTTTTCATGAATAATGTATATTTTTGAAGTAAGAAGAAAGTGTGACTAAAGCTTGGGGCAGCTGTCGCCAAGGTGCAATGGGGAAAGGCCACCAGGTAAGATCTTTCTGCTGAAGTTAAATGGGGGTATGCTCAGTTTTCGGACCCCCCCATGCTTCAAATGTATCTAAATATAATCCTGTATAAGTAAGGAATGCCTTGGGTTTGTTTGTTCTACACATGTAAAGGTTGTACAGAATCAAACTGCTCTAGTGACTATGTATGTATACATTTTTGTGAATAAAGTATATTTTTGAAATTAAAAAAATGAATTTAACGTTGCAAGTTCAACGTGTATCAAGCTGCTTTGTGATGTATTTTCATTTTGGCTGACCTGGCCAACATCAAAGCTGACCTCCTGTTCCTGCAGGCCTGTGAGAAACTGCATCTCAGCAGCTTCAGATGATGTTCAAGCTGATGATCCCACAGCCACAGGGAGGCAACTTCACTGTCTCTGACATTAAGGCAGAGGTGAGCGGGCACTTCCTCTAACAGATGATATGTATAAAAATGCTCGCCCATAACTAATTCATGCGTGCATCTTCTCTGTAAAGAGTGAGAGACTGGCCGTCGTGCAGCAACTCTCACTGGCAACACCCAGGCAGCCCATTCTGAGTGGTGACTACAACTGCATCACCAATGCTGCTGAGGAATCCGAGAGCACTGACTGCAAACTGGAGGCACCATCCAGACTCCTAAATGTAAAAAATAGCAAGCTGCATGATGTCTTCAACAACCCTACAGATGGATTGCAGATATATTGGGATTCTGTTTGTTCCAGGATAGACTTCCTTTGTTTGTGTCCCAAGCATTCACAGTCAGATCAATCAACATCAAGCTGGTGTTCTTCCCTGGACACTGCCTCCTATTGGCCAACCTACAGAAAAACCAAAGGGGTGGTAGGGTAATGTGGCAGCTGAGAAACAGTTAACTCCAGAAATCTTTGAAGAACTCAAAGGGACTGCAAAGGTTGGAAAACCATAAAAACCCATCTTTGAATCGCCGATGCACTGGTGAGAAGCAGTCAAGGCAAACATCCAGAGGCTTTTCATCCTCAAGCCAAAGTTCGGAAGCCAAAGGAGAGATGTGTAGAATTGGAATAGCAGGCAGAACCAGATAATATGGGTCGATGTCAAGGTGAATCTCCAATATGTAAACAGCCAGCAAGTATCCCTCTTTATCCTGGAGGCAACCTTCCAGTCCAGGCTCCCTCGGTGGAGTGGGATGAGATGTGCTCTGCAAAGGATAAAGGACTGGCTCCCTGGCAGAAGGCAGTGAGTGGGAATAAAGGGGTCTTTTTCAGGATGGTAGCCAGTGACTAGTGGAGTTCCTCAGGAATCAGTGTTGGGACCACAACTATTCACATTATACGTTAATGATCTGGACAATTGATTGATTGATTTATTGTCACGTGTACCAAAGTACAGTGAAAAGCTTTGTTTACTAAGCAAGGATGTACAGATCAAAAAGACTTAGGCAGAGGCATACAGGTTACATTGCACAGGGTATGTGCTAGGTGAGATCAACTTTAGCAAGATCCGCATTATTTGAGGCTGGAGAGTCCATTCATTGGTCTAATAAGAGCCAGCAAGAAGCTGTTCCTTAGCCTGCTGGTGCATGTGCACAGGCTTCTGTATCTTCTGCCTGATGGAAGAGGTTGAAGGAGGTCATTACTGGGGTGCAACGGGTCTTTGGTGATGTCAGCAGCCTTCCTGCGAGCAGTGTAAATGGAGTCCAAGGATGGAAGATTGGTGTCCATGATGGTTTGGGCTGTCTGCAATCCAACCCTACCACCAAAGACATTTTTCCCTCCCCACCCTTGTCTGCTTTCCAGAGGGATCACTCTCTTCATGACTCCCTTGCCCAGCTCGACCCCGCCTCCCTAACCTGTTCTTCCTCTCACCTATCCCCTCCTCCCACCTCAAGCAGCACCCCCATCTCCTACCTACTAACCTCATCCCGCCCCCTTGACCTGTCCGTCCTCCCTGGACTGACCTATCTCCTCCCTACCCCCCCACCTACACTCACCTTTACTGAGTCCATCCCCGCCTCTTTGACTTGTCTGTCTCCTCTCCACCTATCCTCTCCTCTATCCATCTTCTATCCGCCTTCCCCTCTCTCCCTATTTATTTCAGAACCCTCTTCCCCTTCCCCATTTCTGATGAAGGGTCTAGGCCCGAAACGTCAAGCTTTCCTGCTCCTATGATGCTGCTTGGCCTGCTGTGTTCATCCAGCTCCGCACCTTGTTATCTCGGACTATATCGTTCCACTTGTTCCTTGTGGAAAAGTTTGTTAAGAGAAAATACCTTAAATGCAAGTCCACCAGGCAATAGTCAGTACACAACAGCATTAAGGCCCTGTGGGAAAGGGAACTGTTTGGTTCTGTTGGACGGTTTTCCGAGCAGACTGTCAAAATCATTTGGCGGAATGTTTCATCACTAGAACATTCAAACAAGCACAAGTCATTGCTTGGCTGGTGTGAGAAGGGAACTTCCTGTCAGACCAGTCACGCAAGTCTGGTCTCTGCACCATTGTATGCTGCCTTTGAGCTGGCTGCAGCAAAGAGACCATGACACATCTCCTTCTGCAATATGCCTTTGCAGTATATTCTGGAGACAGATGCAATGATTTTTGTCAGGATTCATCCTTAGCAGCACAGTAACACAATACTTCAATTGGAAAGAGGCACCTAAGCGTGCAAAGCTCTCAGTTGAGAGAAGTGGTGTTACACCATAGTTGACAAATGTTGGAAGATTTACAAGTTGATACTCAACCTGTCTGGTCTGTATGAAGGTAGCTTCCTTGGCCAACAAGCCCTGGAGCAGATTGGTTTGAAGGTAGGGAATGTTAGCTCTACACCGCAAGACCTCCTCAGGATGTACGTGTGTAGTTCAAATTTGGAAAATATGTATTACAGCAGCCACTAATGCTAAGAATAGAATACAACAGAATATCCTTTATTGTCACATGTACTCCAGCACAGAAGTGCAGGATTCCAGTGAACAGTTTTATAATGGCACCTCTTATGGCACCATTTTAGGTACAAGTACCTAGGTACAAATCTTAGGTATAAAAACGGAATAAAAAAAGTAGTTGCATTACTTTACAATGTTTAAAGAATAAGTTAGAAATAAGACATAGTCAAAGGATTGACATGACAGTTAGATAAAACAAATCCCAAATAAACATTACATTGCAGCAGCTCAGTGCAGGGGGCTTCCCCATGTGGCCTGACTGCCCACGCCACACCCCAGTCTAACAACCATCCCCACTCAGCTCTATGCCTCCAGTCCGCTCTGTACCATCTCTCAGCTGCTCCAAAGTAAGTTCTAGGACTGCATTCCCTGCAGTGGCCTCCACCTGGGATTCGCTCCCTGCCTCAGCCTCTGCTCCGAGACGGCTTCCATGGCCCAGCCGTTGCTCCGGGACGGCTTCCATGGCCCAGCCGCTGTTCTGGGACGGCTTCCATGGCCCAGCCGCTGTTCTGGGACGGCTTCCATGGCCCAGCCACTGCTCTGGGACAGCTTCCACGGCAAAGCCGCTGTTCCAGGACGGCTTCCATGGCCCAGCCACTGTTCCGGGATGGCTTCCGTGGCCCAGCCGCTGCTCCGGGACGGCTTCCATGGCCCAGCCGCTGCTCCAGGGCTGCTTCCATGGCCTAGCTGCTGATCCAGGGCTGCTTCGAAGGGATCTCATTACAGGAGCAATTCAGTTGCTTGCACCACGTAAGCACATTTCTCAGTATAGTGTACAGTACAGTACAGTATCTAGTTCTTACTGGAAGCAGCTGGCACAGCACACTGTCCCCCTAGGAGAGTGTTTGGTTACTGTAACACCATCTCCATCAGACTATGGATCCAATGCAAGCCCAATGGAGTCAAAGTTCTGTGAGCCAGGAGTGAATGGTCTGTGTTTATGCAGGCATTTCCTCATTCTGTTTGTGCTTTAACTTTATTTCTTTGTTGCCATGAGCCTAACAAAAGCCAAACACCTTATTCTGCCAATTACCAATTATGAAGAAAAGTTGATCTTTTTTCACTTTTCACAAAGAAAACCACTATTCCAATGAAAATTAGCATTACCGTGGAAACTCCAGCGAACGTTTTCAGTCACTAATGGAGAAAAGTTTCCGCGTTGTCATTCAATGTATTGGTGGTTTATGTCTGTGAGTGCATATGTAAGAGCCTGTGAACTAGCACACACTCACAGAGGTCACTAATGTCAATCTGCTGTTAACAAAACGATATCTTTGCAGCCCATTCCAAGGTATGGAATTTCTTTCATTGTCTCTTACTGTGGTTGCCACAATAACTAACCCCAACCACTGCAGTACCAGAGACAGTAGGAACTGCAGATGCTGGAGAATCTGAGATAACAAGGTGTAGAGCTGGATGAACACAGCAGGCCAAGCAGCATCAGAGGAGCAGGAAAGCTGACATTTCGGGCCTAGACCAATAATTCTAATCACATTTGAAATATTTTGGAATTCATCTGTACTTTGGCAACACTTGATTACCAGGAGTAGATATTCTCAGTGCTAGAACATCTATTCTTTTTCTGTAATCTATTTAAATAACTTGTCCATTAAATCCACTGTAAATTTGTCAAATTTGTTGATACTTTTAAACTACAGTAATTATTAAAATTAGGGAACAGAGCTACAGATTTGCAGAATGCTTTAGACTAATATATGTTCATGAACTGAGCAAGAGAATTTGACAAATGAATGTCAAATACGGCCCTTTGTTTGAAATATTGTGGGATACGCATACATTCACACACGCGTATACACCCACATACCCACTTCTATACACACATTGTGTTTGTATTGAAATTCCTTTGGCTTCAATGAAGCTATTAAACTGTTTGAAGGAAATGACAAAATCACTCAAATTCTTAGCTAGATTTTAGAAAGGGAAATGGGAACATTACACAAAACATTGTGTTTCAAAATTATTTACATAGCTGCTGACATGCTATGATATAATATTTCAGTGCAGCAGACTATTAAATTTAAATTAAAATATGAAGAGAAAATGTCAAAAATATTCAGCAAGTAGGCAGCATCTTGAGAGACAACCAAGTTAAACAACTGAATTTTCCTATTTTTTTGGTAAGGTATTTTTTTCAGTAAGATTCATGCTGGAAATTTCACCACGATCCAAGTCAGTTTTTCTCATGCAACCATGCACTCTTCAGCTTATTATTAATGCAACTGACCTCTACAGCATGTAGCTCATGCAAGTGTGCAGCAGAAGAGGTGGAAGTATGTGCTACTGCTGGGACTTTGCAACGTTCACAATATTTAAGCTCAGCTCCACAGCCCTTCAGCTGCTGCAGGCCATGAAGTGTCCTTCATAATGTGGTATGGCATCATTGGAACCATCAAATGGCACTGAAAAGGAAGCTGACGCCCCATTTGGCAGACAGGAACCTGGAGGTGCTGGTGTACAGGGTGGTTGGAAGGAAGATAGTGTTTTTTTTTCCTGCTGATCGCCAAAGGAGACCAAGCCATTGGACACAGCCAGCCTGGATGGAGATAACAGCCTGGATCAGAGCAGTGTCCAGGGTCACAAGCAATGCCCAGCCCAGGTCTTCTGCGCTCACCAGGGCTAAGTGTCACCATTTTCTATCTGATGTTCATGGGACCACCCCTCAGTCCAAAGATTATGGACCACAGCCCTCATTATCACTTGCAGCAAGCCCATACAATGGCTCTCACCAATCTCACCCTCCCCAGCGAGTAACCTTCCTGTCTCTATCAATCCCAAAGGCTTGCTGTCCTTTGCACATCTTCCTCTCTCTTTGGGGGCACTTCGCCATCTGTCAACACTGATGCCTCTCCCATCCATCTTCATCATATTCAATCCCTTTCCTGATCTTTGCTGGAAAATTGGGCAAAGAGGATGAAGACAGATATTGGAGTGGTAGGCATTGTATTCCTCACTCCCTCTGGTGAAAGCCTGCTAAAACGGCCTAGGAAGACAGCAAATTCTGATGTGTATGCAAATTCTGATCTCCATGAGTAACCAACAAAGTGGACTTCAATGAGCTATGTTGCACTGCTGTCCTGTTGGCACCGGTGCCAACCCATTACTAAGCAGCCCAAAATTTTAGTTCTTGTACAGGACTAATTCATTTGCCTCTCTTATGCTGACACTCGTGGAACTGAGAAAACTACAATAAGAAAAAGGCCAGCACTGCTGATTTTAATAAGCATAGGAAGGAGCACCCATAGGAAGGAGCAACGGAGGTTTCTCTCAGGAGAATCCAGAGATAGCTAATACCTTTACCTCCCCCTTGACTCTGATACCAAAATCTGCTGAAACTTAATCAGTGGAGAGTAAGCCTGCATTTGGGCAGGGATTTCCTCAGTGGGTCTTGGCCCTCTAGGCTCAAATGCCCCGGTGACAAAAAGCTAAATCTTCCAGGCCAACAGGGTCAACTGCAGAGCAGGTAGGCCCTTCTCCAGCTGTGGGAGTTGGAACTGTACTTAGATGTAGTGTGAAGGATATGAAGAAACAAACCTTTCCAGGCACATAAGACCATCAGATATAGGGACAGATTTAGGCCACTTGGCCCATCAAGTCTGCTCTGCAATTTGTTCATGGCTGATATGTTTCTCAACCCCATTCTCCTGCCTTCTTCCCATAACATTTGATGCCCTCACTAATCAATCGTTTAGCATCCACAGTAGTGCTCATGTAGCAATGAGTTCCGCAGATTCACCATCCTCTGGCTGAAGAAATTCCTCTACATCTCAGTTCTAAACTCTGAGGCTGTGCCCTGGGGTCCTAGCCTTTTCTGCTAGTAAAGACATCTTCTCCATGTCCTCTGTATCCAGGTCACATGATATTCTGTAAGTTTCAATGAGATTCCCTCTCATCCTTCTAAACTCCATTAAATATAGATCCAGATCCTCATTCATTCCTGAAATGACAAGCTCTTCATCCCCTGGAACATTCTTGTAAATTCCTCTGGACTTCCTTCAAGCTCAGCACATCCTTCCTTCGACATGTAGCCCAAACCTGCTCACAATATTCCAAATGTGATCTGACCAGATCTTAAACAGCCTCGGCAGTACATCTTTGCTGTTGTACTCTAGCCTTCTTGAAATGAATGCAAACATTGCATTTGCCATCGAAACTGCCAACTGAACCTGCATGTTAACCTTGACAGAATCCCGAACTAGGATTCAAGTCCCAAATCCACTACGCTTCAGTTTTCCAAAGCCTTTCCCCATTTAGAATTTAGTCTAAGTCTCTGTTCTTCCTACCAAGTACATAACTGCACACTTTCCAACATCGTACTCCATCTGCCACTTCTTTGCCTACACTCGCAGCCTGTCCAAATCTGTCTGCAGCCTTCCAACTTCCTCAACACTAACACATCATAGGTAACATGGGTGACACTTCATTATCACTTTTTGTAAATATATGCTCAATTGCATGCTTAAAATGTCTGCTTTAGTTGTTTTGTTGCTGTCCAACCTGGTAAACCCATTGCACCCAGTTGAGAGACGTGCAGCCTCTTCACACATTCCAAGAATGAAAGTTGTTGTAATGGTCAAGCATTTAAAAAAAATGTAAGAGGCTTTTTTTTTACTACAGTGACCACATCTGAAGTATTGTGTGAAATTTTGGTCTCCTTACCTGAGCAAGAGTGTTCTGGCTATGGAGGGAGTGCAGTGAAGGTTTACCAAACTGATCCTAGGATGGCAGGACTGATGTTAAGAAAAGAGATTGGATCAGTTAAGTCTACATTCATTGCTATTTAGAAAATGACGGTGGATCTCACAGAAATCTGTACAATTATGGAGTCATAGGGTCATAGGGATGTGCAGCATTGAAACAGACCCTTCTGTCCAACTCGTCCACGCCGAGCAGATAACCTAATTTCATCTAGTCCCATTTGCCAGCATTCAGCCCGTATCCCTCTAAACCCTTCCTATTCATGTACCTATCCAGATGCCTTTTAAATATTGTGATTGTACCAGTCTCCACCACTTCCCCAGGCTGCTCATTCCATACACACACCACTCTCTGCGTATAAATGTTGCCCCTTAGATCCCCTTTAAATCTTTCCCCTCTCATCTTAAACCTATGCCCTCTAGTTTTGGACTCCGCTAACTTTGGAAAAGACCTTGCCGATTTACCCTATCCACGCCCCTCATGATTTTATAAGCCTCTATAAGGTCACCCCTTGGCTTCCGATGCTCCAAGGAAAATAGCCCCAACCTATTCAGCCCCTCCCCCTATCTCAAAACTTCCAACCCTGGAAACATCTGTGGAAATCTGTTCTGAACCCTTCCAAATTTCACAACACCTTTCCTATGGCAGGGAGACCAAAAGTGAATGCAGTATTCCAAAAGTGGCCTAACCAATGTCCAGTACAGCCGCAACATGACCTCCCAACTTCTATACTCAATACACTGAACAATAAAGGCAAGCCTACCAAGCACTTTCTCCACTATCCTGTCTACCTGTGACCCTACTTTCAATGAAAGTATGAAACTGCACTCCAAGGTCTCTTTGTTCAGCAACACTCACCAGGACCTTACCATTAAATGTATAAGTCCTATCCTGATTTGCCTTTCCAAAATGCAGCAGCTCACATTTATCTAAATTAAACTCCATCTGCCACTCCTTAGCCCATTGGCCCAGATGGTCAAGGTCCCGTTGTACACTAAGGTAATCTTCTTGGTGGTCCACCAATTTTGGTGTCATCAGCGAATTTGCTAACCATACCTCCTGTGCTCACATCTAAATCATTTATACAGATTACAAAAAGCAGTGGACCCAGCACCAATCCTTGTGGCACACCACTTGTCACAGGCCTCCACTCTGAAATGCAACCATCCACCACCACCCTCTGTCGTCTAGCTTTGAGCCAGCTCTGTATCCACATAGCTAGTTCTCCCTGTATTTTGTGTGATTTAACATTACTAACTAGTCTACCAATTCTAACAAGACTGCACAGGGTAAATGCAGAAAGGATGTTCCTGATGATTGGTGAATCGAACACAAGGGGTAGTAGTTTAAGGATGCTGGGTAGGGCATTTAAGACTGAGATGAGGAATTTCTTCACTCAGAGAGTGATGAGCCTATGGAATTCCCTGCTATAGAAATAAATTGAGGCCAAATCATTGAATGTTTCCAAGATGGAGTTAGATACAGGTATCAAAGTGTATAGGAAGAAAGCAGGAACAGGGTACTAAGTTGGGTGATCAGCCATGATCATATAGAACAGTGGAACAGTCTCAAATGGCTGAATGACCTACTCTTACTCCTATTTCCTTTGTTTCTATGGTATATTGGTAAGTTGACAGAACACAAGAAGCGGACATAAATGGGTAATTTTTTAGAATGGCAATCTGTTGTTAGTGGGGATCATTCTGGGGTTTGAGCTATTTATAAAGTACATCAATGACTTGGACAAGGTACAAAACATATGGTTGCTAAATTTGCTGATGACACACAAATATGAAGGATAATGCTGCTTGGCCTGCTGTGTTCATCCAGCCCCACACCTTGTTATCTAAGAAGGAAAGTAAGTTGTCAACAGGATACGGAGTCTAGGAATGATTTCTTTAGAGGTTAAGAGAGTGGACAAAAATAACAGATGGACCTGCAATGCTTTAAAATGGGAATTTGGCCTCTTTAGTTGGAAGAATAGAAAAGCAGTGTATTAAGCGAAGGCCGAGAACTGCAAAACTAAATGCTTCAGAGCGATCTGGGTGGTACATAAATCACAAAATGTTAGTATGCAGATATAAAAAGTGATCAAGGGAAATGGAATGTTGACATTTACTGCAAATGGAATTGAGTGTAAAAGATGAGAAACGTTGCTACAGCAATACAGGGCCTTAATTAGACTGTTTTCAGAGAATTACATACAGTTTGGGCCCCTTTACATAAGGAATGGTATAATTATATCAGAAGCAATTCAGAGTATAGTTTGCTGGGATGAACTGGTTAGCTTATGAGGAAATATTGAGCATCTTGGGTCTGTATCTACTGGAGTGTAAATGATCTTCAGTTAATTGAAAACTTTAATGATAAAATGGTGTTTAAAACAATTAAATGATCTATTTGGGCAGATAGAAGCAACCTACCTCCTTTGGTAAATGAGCCAAAGCAAGGTGGGGTGGTTATGATCTTAAAACTGATGCAAAGCCATTTATTCTGCCAGAGGGCATTTATTCATATAAAATGCTGTGGAAATCTTGAAGCCTGACCCTCAGAAAAGCTGTAGAGATTACTGCTGACAAAAGAGACAGATTGTCAAGGCTTTTTGTCTCTCATTCATCAGGACAGAGAAGAATGCCAAGTTCAAAAAGACCAATGTTTTATATTGCACAAGAAAAGATTGCTAATTGGTTGACAAGTAAGCCAATCAACTATTTTTAGAGATTCGGTCAATTGATAATTTCGAAACTAAGATTGATGGATGTTATACTGTAAGGGTAGTAAAGGTTCAGAACCAAGGCATTACATACAACTCAGTTGTGATCAAATTGAATGGAGGAACAGATTTGATGAACTGAATGGCCTGCTCTTCCTCCTATGTTCCTAATTTGTTACTTATGTAGTGATTGCAATGAAGTCAGCCAGGTGGACTTTACAGAACATAAATTCCCTGATTAGGGCTTCTAATCTGGCCCAAACAGGAGCCCTGACTGACAGATAGGAACAGGAGTGTCAGGCATCCTATTTATTCTGTGAGCTGGCTCTGAGGGAGCTCGATCAGTATTAAGAACTCTCCATGTGAAAATAAAAGGTGACGGGAAACTAGTCGCTGTGAAGTTATTTCAAATTATTTCCTAGATATAGACATCATTCTCATCTGTCTTTGTATTTAACACAATGATTGCTCCTTCTTCCTAGACCCTGGGTGTAATGTTGTCATGGACTGCATCACTGATGAAAGCAAAGGTTAACACCAATCTCACACATTCTAGTCACATGAATTGGCACATTTAGAAATGATTGCTTTGACATTAGTACATTTTCACTCAGTCCCAATACATCACAAAAAGCCTTTATCCACTGTCTAGGGATTGCATCTGCACCAACAAAAGACTTTTGGTTTCAAAATGTGACAAAGTGATGGCACCCTTCAGCTTTTGATGAATAATTTAGGATTTTACCCCCTTGAAATCCATCATGTTTCAAGAAATAGCTTTGACTGATTGAATTTGATATTTTTGGATATCTTCAACAATGTAACCCCAGTAACCTGTATTTTGTGTATTTTTGACATTTAAAATATACCTTGAACATGTTAATTTCTGACTGATAAGTTTCATGGAAAACATTCCTGTTTTTTGTAATTAAAAAATTACATTTGAACAATCATTTTTCAAATCAGCATTGTAAGCTGCTGTTGTGTAACTAAATTGTGTTTCTACTACAAGGGCTTTACTTCAGATCAATCAGCTGTACGATACACATATAATATAAGATATTGTTGTGTGATGTCACCCAGTAAAGTACTGAGGGATTTAACACACCAACGATGCAATGGCCACATGCTCCTCCTATTCAAGTCCCAGCTGAAACTGGATTTTAAATTTAGATTGTTAAGTACCAAATTGAAATGAAATTGCTATCCAAGGGTGATTGCTGTATAAATTGGCAACTTCAGTAAGAATAGCAGCTAGTATAGGAATAAAATAGGCTAGAATATGATTCTACTCATTCCTCTCTTAAGGCGCTGAGTAGCGTTTCCATCAGTCCAGTTTCTCACCCATCAGTTTAGCAACCAATGTTCAGTTTTGTGTAGTTTCCTTAGGAATTTACAATAAAATTTTGAGTGATTTTGAGACTAAATCTATCACACTGGTAAAGGCAGGTGTATTTAATGTTTCGAATAAAATTATATTAAGAAATGAAGAAAAAGTATCAAAGTTTAAAATTGAATCTATGAAGAATAGACGAACTGAATTTAAGTACGTAATTTTAAAATATGTGTTTTTTGTTTAAGCCATACCAATTATTTCGCTGATGGTAGAAAAACAGAAATTGCTGGAGAAACTCAGCAGGTCTGGCAGCATCTGTGGAGATAAAGCTGAGTTAATGTGTTGGATCTAGTGACCCTTCTTTAGAACCCTTGGGAGTTTCCCTTGGGTTTGCCAGCAATTTCTGTTTTTGTTTCAGATTTCCAGCATCCACAGTTCTTTTCTTTTCGCTACCTAAAGGATTTTTGTATTCTGATAAACTTAGAAACAAGAGACAAGATTCAGCCATTCAGCCTATTGAGTTCACTCCAGTATTGAACATGATATGGCTGTCTCTATCTCATTGTCATACTCCTGCTCTTTCTCCATATCCCTTCACATCTTTAACTTCTAGAAATTTATCTATTTCTTTCTTAACTATATTCACCAACTTTGCCTCCATAGTCTTCTGCGGTAAAGAATTCCATGGGTTCACCACCCTCTAAGTGAAGATGTTTCTCTTCATCTCTGTCTAAGATGACTTACTCCTGTGTTGTGACATTGTAACCCCTTTAGTTCTGGTTCACCTCCACCCCCACTCCCCATTCCTGTGGAGGCATCATCTCTGCATCCAGCCTATCCAGTCCTGTCAGAATTGTACGCATTTCAATGAGATGGTCTCTTAATCTTCTAAACTCATGAGAATACAGGCCTAGTCAATCCAATCTGTCCTCACACAACAAACATGCCATCTCAGGAATTAGTCTGGTGAACTTTCACTGTACTCCCTCTATGACAAGCATACCCTTTTTTCAGTAAGGAAATCCAAACTGAACTCAATACTCCAGGTGAGGTCTCATTGAGGGCCCGTACAACTGCAATAGGACTTTCATGCTTCTCTACTGAATCCCTTTGCAATGTAGGCCAGCATATCATTTGCCTTCCTAACTGCTTTATGCACATGCATGTTTGCTTTCAGTGACTGATGTACGAGGACACCCAGGTCCCTTTGCACATTAACCTTTTCTAATCCATCACCATTTAAATAATACTCTCCTGTTATGTTTTCCTGACCAAAGTGGCTAACTTTACATTTACTGACATTCTTCTGTATCTGCCATGTATTTCTCCATTCAGTCAACATGTCTAAATCAACCTGAAGACTCTTTACCTCCTCCTCACCTCTCATTCCTACTTACAAAACTTGGAAATATTACACATGATTCCCTCATCCAAATTGTTAATATATATTGTGAATAGCTAGGGGCCCAAGCACTGATTCCTGTGTTACCCCACTTTCTACACCGATTTCTATTTTCTGCTTTCTGACTGTCACCAGCTCTGAATCCACGACAGTATGTTACCACCATGTATGTGCTTTGATTTTGCTCAATAATCTCCTTTGAAGGACTTTATCAAAATTTTTCCAAATAGCCTAATTCACCGCATCCACTGGTTCTCCTCATCTATTTCAGCAGTGTCATCTTCAAAAACTTCAGCTGTTTGTCAAAAACGATTTCTCTTTCATAAATCCATGCTGATTTATTGTAATACTGTTGGTATTATCTGAGTATCCTGTTATCACATTCTTTATAATAGCCTCCGGCATTTTCTCTATGACTGATGTTAAGCTAATCAGCCTGTAATTCCCAGTTTTCTCCCTCTCTCCCTTTATAAATCATGGGATTAAATTTGCCATCCTCCAATCTGCCAGGGCGATTTCAGAATTTACAAAATTTGGGAAGATAACAACCAAAGGCTCCATTATTTCCATGGCAACCTCCTGCAGTGCCCTGTCATGTGGATTATCAGGTTCTGGGGATTTATTAGCTTTCAATTCCAATGGATAGGTGCAATCCACATCATTCTACTTCATTTGTTGAGTTCAGTCTTCAAAACACACTACACAAAGTAAGCTGCGAGTGCCAACAACAGATTGACATCAACCTAGGTAGTTTTATCGTGATAATATTTCAATAAAACATTGTTTTATTTACCAAAATAATTGAGGATCAATATAACTGCCTTCCATATTCCAATATTTGAATCAATATCTTACAAAAAGAACTATGATAAGGAAACATAAAAACTTCAGTCATGTTTGCCATGTTTGAGAATGTGCAGTGAAGCATTTCTCTAATCACAAATTGCCTGGATGAACATGAACACTCCAGAAGTTTGACACCATCCAGGACAAAATAGCTCACTTGACTGACACCAAATCCCATAAACATCCATTCTCTTCACCACTGACGTTCAGTAGCAGCTGTGTGTACTATTGACAAGGGGCTCCGCCAAAATTTACTACAGATCCTTAGACAGTACCTTCCAAACTAACAGCCACATCTATCTAGAAGGACAAGGGCAGCAGATGCATGGGAATGCTACCACTTGCAAGTTCCTCTCCAAGCCACTCACCATCCTGACTTGGAAATATATCATCATTCCTTCGCTGTCGCCGCCTCAAAATCCTGCAACTCCCTCCCCTAAGGGCACAGTGGGTGTATACTTACAGCACAGATACCACAGCTGTTCAAGAAGGTGGTCACCAAATCTTTCTCAAAGGCAACTAGAGACAGGCAATAAATGCTGGCCCAGCCAGCGACTGGCCCATCCAATGAGTGAATAAATAAAAATGTTAATCGAACGAGAACAAGAATGATGAGAGTGTTTTAAGTATTTTCTTGAATTTGCATTTGTTAGCGTTTTCTTGTTGTGTTATTTACAGTTATGCCAAATGAATTGTTCTAACCATTAATTGTCAAAAATGCCTCGGCAAGGGTGTTTATCTTTTTTTTAATGTAGTGTTATTTCATGCCAGCGATACTTCACATATTGAGATTAAGAGACTGGGAAACTGAAAGCTGAAATATCCTCACTCAGGCAAGTCAAATCCTGCAACTTCCTGCACCAATGAGATGGACACATTTAAATATTAGGCAGGCTTCCTACAATTGTTAACAATACATTATCATTACTTTGTGAATTCATTTAAACATTTTGAGAAACTGGCAGATGCCTTCAGCACTGATGTATAAAAGAGTTCTTTTTTTTCTGAAGCTAGACTTATATTCCTTACCATATTCCTTAATATAAGGTAATTAATCCCCCTTTCTCACCTTTGCTGGTTTCCCTTTCCAAATTAACATACAACAAAACATATAAGGCAGACATGTGTCAAGAAACACCAGACAATATTCAAGTGTCCTGTGTTCTTTTCAGGGTCTGACCTCTCAAGCATTCAATATATTGCTTTCTAACTCAGAGACAAGAGTAGACTAGTGAGTCACTAATTACACCAAATGATAAGAATATGGAACATATTTGTAAATAATGTTTAAGCTAATGGCTCTCACAATATTAATGTACAAATTAGGCAGCAGCTTCAGGTGAGTTTGAATGTGATAAGATGTGATGATGTGGAAATTGCAGCCCAACATGGTCACTCTACTGTAGGCTACACAAAACACTCTCTGCCTCCCTATTGTGTTGGATGGTGCAAAATTTCAGTGTTTGCACCTTGGATACAGAGTAAACTCACGACTGAAAGTATCAAACCTTTGGCTGTTCCTGTACTTGTATATTGATATATATTCCACCCTTGTTTCAGTTTATCGAACTGAAACCCTCAACCTTGTCGTTTTGCCTCTAAACAATGCTAACACACTCCTACTATGTTTTCTCATTATAGTCTCTGTAAAAATCTTTAATTTTAAGCCTAAAACATAAAATTGAAGGCCAAATTCTCCAGCATTCCCTGAAGATGTTTTGTGGAATGTCTTTTTTTAATTCCACGTGAAACCTTCTAGAATTTATTTAAAATATGTCATCTCCTACCTTCTTCCCAAGTATATGTCCCAACTTCCATTTTGCTTTCTGTAAAATTATTTGAAAAATTGTATTATAAAGTCTGCTTCTTATTTCTTAATTTTCTACCTGTGTGAATTATTCAATCTAAATTGGCCGTTTCGCCTGCTGGATGTCAAAGAAGATTGGGCCAGAACTATATTACTGTTAGGAAAGATGAAATCCACTGCAAAGAAATTGTTATGTTTTCTTACAGGTAGTTACCTTTAAGATCAATAGCAAGCAAGCATGGGCAGCACAATGGCTCAGTGGTTAGCACTGCTGCCTTACAGCGCCAGTGACCCGGGGTTTGATTCCACCCTCGAGTGACCGTCTGTTTGCAGTTTGCTTATTCTTCCGTGTCTGTGTGGGATTCCACCAGGTGCTCCAGTTTCCTCCCACAGTCCAAAGATGTGCAGGCTAGGTGGCCTGGCCATGCTAAATTACCCATAGTGTCCAGGGATGTTTAGGCTTGGTGGGTTAGCCATCGGAAATGTAGGGCTACAGGAATGAAGTGGATCTGGGTGGGATGCTCTTTGGAGGAATCGTGTGGACTCGATGGGCTGAACGGCCTGCTTCCACACTGGAAGGATTCTAACTACTGTCACTTCACCATTGATCACAGAATCCAGGTTAATACGTAGACAATTTTGTAAAGCAGGTAGAGTTTCTTGAGTGTTTCATACTGGATGGTGTGTGTGACATCAGCGACATTTGGCCTTCTGTTGCAATTGGTCTCTTTATTTTTATTTGGACCTTGAGTCCTATGTTTTTGTACTTGCTAATACTGGGCAATTACTCACCACCTGATTTTATGATTCACTATTACTATCCATGCCATCTTTCATTCCGTCCCAGCCTACCCTTAATCAAAAATAATCTTAATAACAGTGTCCATCTAATAGATCCTGATAGATTGAAGGTGACAGACTGTGCTTGTATTTTTAATGATATATTGGCAGCTTATGAGGATGAGCTGCCCCTCAATTTTGCAATAATCACATCTCTGTTGACTTTGAACATGCTCCATATTCAGAAGATGTAAATTTTGATTTTCGTTATTCAAACTGAATTCCTATTTCTGAACACATCAATTTATTTTGTTGCACTGCGGCAGGCAAGCTCTGTATCTCCATAGCAGTCTCCCACAGAGAGCACTTAACATTATTTTGCCCTCTGTTTTATACCCTTTTACCTGTGTGGGTCAACTTGGTTGTATGGTCCTGTGCCACTGTGTGATTAAGCAACAGCAAATGTGTTTGCTATACAATGAAGCAGACATTTCTCTTTTCAGAAGTGGATGTCTTCATTAATCCACATATTGTGCGCCACTCGAGCTAATTATTAAAAAAAAACATATTAAATGTAGCAGATATTTTGGTGACAGGTTTCCTTCAAAAAGGTTAAAAAAATTGGTATTTATTTCACACTACTTTTGACAAAAGTACTCATGGACAATGAAGGATGCTTGAAGTACAGCTACCATTGTAATAGGGAATGTTGTGGTCAATTTGCACGCAGTAAGTTCTCACAAATAGCAAAATGTTAATGACCAGATAATCACTTCAGCAATGCTGGTTAAAGAATCAATAATAGTGTAGAAATCAGGGACACACCCATCTTCTTCTTCAAAATAATATTGTGGAATCTTTAAAGTTCGATTGAGAAGACAGAAGGTGTCTCAACTGAAAGTCCCTCTCTTTTTCATACATTCGCTAGCTGACCCAGTATTAATTGCCCATCCCTAAGATGTCCTTGAGAAGGTTGTGGTGAGCTGCCTTCTTGAGCCACTGCAGTCCATTTGGTATAGATACATCCACAATGTTGTTAGGAAGGGGGTTTGACTGATATATTTCCAAGTCAGCATAGTGAGTGGCTTGAAAGTGAATTTGCAGGTGAACATGTTCCCATGTTACTGCTGCCCTTGTCCTCTGGATAGAAGTGGCCGTGGTTTTCGAAGGTGCTGTCCAGGGAGTCATGGTGAATTTCTGCAGTCGGTAAATTGTTTTGCTCCTTACAGTCGGTGGTGTAAGGAATAAATATTTGTGGATACTGTGTCAATCAAATGAGTTGGTTTGTCTTTGAAGGTGTCAAGTCTCTTGAGTGTTGTTGGAGATGCACTCAACCAGGCAAGCAGGGAATATTCCATCACTGAGATAGTAGGAACTGCCGATGCTGGAGAATCTGAGATAAAACGTTGTGGAGTTGGATGAACACCGAGTAACATCAGAGGAGCAGGGAAGCTGACATTTCGGGTTGAGACTCTTCTTCAGAAATGGGGGAAGCGAAGGGGATTCTGAAACAAATAGGGAGAGAGGGGGAGGCGGATAGAAGATGGATAAAGGAGAAGATAGGTTGAGAGGAGACGGGCAGGTCAAAGAGGTGGGGTTAGAACCAGTGAAGGTGAATGTAGGTGGGGAATTAGGTGGGGGATAGGTCTGTCCAGGGAGGACAGACAGGTCAAGGAGGCAGGATGAGGTTAGTGGGTAGGAGATGGGGGTGGGGCTTGAAGTGGGAGGAATGGTTAGGGAGGTGGGGACTAGCTGGGCTGGTTTTGGGATGTCGTCGGGCGAGGGGAGGTTTTGAAGCTTGTGAAGTCATTATTCCATCATAATTGTGATATGTGCCTTGTAGATATTGGACAAGGTTTAGGGAGTTGGGACGTGAATTACTCGCTGCAGCATTCCTAGCCTCTGACCTGCTGTATTTATATAGCTAGTGCAATTCCGTTTCTGGTCTGTGGTAACCCACCCCAGTGCTGCTTGATAGCATTGTTGATGACCCCCTTCCATCACTTTACTAATGATCAAGAGTAGACATATGGGGGAGACTTAGTGGGGTGGGCAGAGGGGGGGCATGGGATGGGTAATTGGTCAGATCAGATTTGTCCCATCTCTTGTTTAAAGTTCATAAGTTGGCAATTTTCCACATTTTCCAGTAGATGACAATTGCAGCTGCACTGGAATAGCATTGCTAAGGGCACCATAGATATCCTAAATGGTACCTCTGATCTTATGAAATTTCCTTGGTTTACAGAAAAGGAGTGATATGGAATCAAAACATGAATTCCACTTCTTTCTCCAGAGATGTTGCTGTATTTCTCCAGCACTTACTACTTATATTTCAGATTCTAGCATCTGCAATATGTTGCTTTTATTACAGACTCCCTTGTATTTTGTGGCTAGGTCTCTAAAGTGGGCATTCAACACGTAGTTCTCTGACTCAGACTGGGAACAATGAGTCACTAATTACACTAAAATATAAGGGTACAGCATTTACTTAAAAATAATGGTTAGGTCAACGACACTCACAATATTTACCTACAAGTAGGCAGCAGCTTTAGGTGAGTTTGAATGCATGAACGTGTGATAATGTGGAAATTGACATCTCAGATGATCACTCCACTGAAAGCAACATAAAACAAAATCTCACTTTCTGCCTCCCTATTCAAATATATTGGTTAGTGTGAAATTCCAACGTTTGCATTGTAGATACAGAGTAAACTTACTACTAAATGTTACAACTTATCTATTTCAGTCAAAGTACCCTTTTAATGTTATGGTACACTTTTTTAATTCATTCATCGAATGTAAACATGCTGGGCTAGGGGAGCAAGTCCATTCTTTGCCATTAGAAGGTGGTGAACTGGCGAAGCCCATGGCTTTATGGAGAATACAGACGGTGGTTGTTGGGAAGGATTTGGACCCAGCCACAGTGAAGGAATGGTGATATACTTCCAAGTCAGGATGGTATGTGACAAAAACAGAAGTTGCTGGAAAAGCTCTGCAGGTCTGGCAGCATCTGTGAAGAAAAAAATCAGAGTTAAAGTTTCTGGTCCGGTGACCCTTCCTCTACGTTAACTCAGATTTTATTTCTTCACAGATGCTGCCAGACTTGCTGAGCTTTTCCAGCAACTTCTGTTTTTGTTCCTGACTTACAGCATCTGCAGTTCTTTCGGTTTTTATTCAGGATGGTATGTGGCTTGGAGGAGAACTTTCAGGTGCTCCAAAGCATCTGTTGCCTTGTCCTTCTAGGTGGTAGTGATTATGAGCTTAGAAGATGCTATCAAAACATCCTGTGTGATTTGCTGCAATGCATCTTGGAGGTGATATACACCGCTGCCACTGTGCATCGGAAGTGGACATTTTCTAATCAACTTGTTCAGAGATGTTATTATACACCTCCAGAGTAGGTGGGACTTGAACCCAAGCCTCCTGATTCAGAGTTGGGACACTACTGTCATGATTGCAACAAGGTCAGCCAGCTGTGCCTCATAGAATATCAGGTCTGTTAATCTGGTTCAAGCAGGGAGCCCTGGCTGACAGATAAAAAAAGGTGGTTGTCAAAGATACTAACACTCTGGTACCTGACTCTATATGAGGCAGTACTAAAGTAAAAGACTGTTCAAGTGAAAATAAAAGGTGACTTGGTGTTGGAATACCGACCTCTGTGAAGTTATTTCAATGCCCTCTGTACCACAAGATCCCTTTGCATGAGAGGTGGAGGAAGTGAACATTATGGGTTATGAATGGAATGCCAAACAAGAAGCTGCTTTGTCCTTAATTTATTTGCCAATCAACCTCTCTGGCAGCAAAAATTAGCTTTGGTAAGTGTGGAATCTCATACCTTAACATATTAACTATTGTTGGAGACAATAAAAATAATTATTACACATTTCCTCATATTAATACCACCTTTATTGCTCTCTAATCATTTTACTTTTTATATCTGATTTGACATTGAATTAACTATCCTAACTCACACTTACTGATTGAGACTCTGTGCACTTCATGAATGCTTCTTCAATCAACTAATTAAAGAGATTCTTATTCCGTTCAGGCTGGTTCGACATGGACTCTAGAGGGAGCTCCGTTGTTGTGCTCTGTCATGAACAACAACTTCCAGTGTAAGAGGTTAAAGTGATTAAATGCATGAGGACAAATATAAAAGAATGATGGATACCATTTATTCAATAGTTTAAATGCATTCTGGTCCAATATAGTTGCAAACCGCAATATCATTGTTGAACCAGAATTAGATTTTCTGTTGAAGATCAATGCAGTCAGGAATGAAACAGCAGCTAGTCATTTGTTTTGCCTCTCTTACTAACCTACATCCTAGCCGCTGTCAAATGCTATTACATATTTGGAAATTGGATTCAGATAGAAGTTGCCGAAATAATGCTCATTGTTCTATTGGCAGAAACAATGGGATATAAAATTGTTTTGAATTTAGTGGCAGGTAGGTGGGGGAGTCGTGAGGGTTAGCGTGCCAGGTGGGTTAAGGGGGACAAAAAGAGAATGAGTGCTATGGTAAGCAGAAAGATTGTGTACAGGGATTTTGGTCAGTTTGGGGTGTATCGGATGTGGGATTTCAGGTGGAGGGAGTGACCATGAGTCTAGTGGAGTCAGGGACTATGTCAGAATAGATTAGATGTGTTAAGTCTGGCAGGGCCAGGTTTGGCAGGGGGTGGGGGTATTGGTGGTGGTGGAAACGGGCTGTCAAATCCAGTAGGTCAGACCGGGGTGGGGAGGCTGGCATTGGGTTTAGAGGATAATCTAGTGGATGCAGGGATGGGAGTCAATGGGGAGGTGGGGAGAGTTGGTGGCTGGCTGGGTCAAATGAGAAGAGTGTAGAAGCAGCATTGATTCAGTGGTGGATTTATCTGGACTGGGTTGGTCAAGGGGTAATCAGTGATGACTCATATTGAGGGGCCAGTTTGACAGTTAATTAGGATTTAGAGCAAGTTTTTAATCTTCCAAATTTTCCTAGGCAATGATTAAACTTGAGTGAATTGGAACTTTCTGAATTCTCCAACTTTTACTCAGATTTGGGGACTTTTTTGGAGGGTTCCAGATGCTGGTTAATTTCCCCAGTACAACAAAATCAGCAACATGTGGAATTCATACATGGTCCTACCAAACACTTCAATCTATCCTGCAGAAACGACTATCACCCTCAATGGAATTTCCAGGTTTATATTTTAAGAGACAAGTAAGTTTAAAAAAAAAAACGTTGACTCTTAGCTCAGAAAATGATTTGAAATCTCAACCATAACTAATTGTCACCTTTAGGGACAGGTTTGATGACTTCACCTGTTTGTTGCAGGGTAAGCAGGGGAGAAAGGAGAAAAAGCTACAATTAAAAATGTTGGAAGATCAAAATGTTAAGAATGAAGTATTACCATAATGCTGACAAAAGCTATTCTAAATGAAAAAGATTCTGAAAAGCCTGTTACGAGTGCCCTTTCAACCCAAGGGCTGCATTTTGTATTTGAGTGAAAATTATAGGTCATTCTCTGACAAGATAAATCCTGAATAGAGGAGGACAGGCAGGGCACATTGTAAAAACAAATATGCTGCAGGTCATTAGCCCTATAATTTCTGAATGTTCTTCCTAGCCTTCAAAGTGGATGGCATTTATTATAAATGCAGTCTGAAGGAAGAAACAATTAACCTGAGGATTTAAGTGGTGACAGTATGCATTTTAATGACAAATAGAAAGACTGATTTCAATCTTTTGTTGGTTTTGCAAACTGATCAAAAGATTTCCATTGTATCAGAGATAAAAGGTACTGCAGATGCTGGAGAATCCGAGATAACAAGGTGTGGGGCTGATGAACACAGCAGGCCAAGCAGCATCATAGGAGCAGGAATTCCATTGTTATTTTTCCTTGTACCTTACTTTTTACAGTGGGCAAGAACTGTTAGGAAAGAGGGAAGGTTTATGAGGAAGAGAGAGAGAGGCAAAGAAAACAAAAGTAATCAATGTTGTGCATTGTGTTTCCACCAGTTCTAGAGGGATGTTTTCACACATGTTGTTAGCTGCTGCAAAGTACAGAAGTGTTCGATATTAAATATCTCATTAAATCTTTCTGTGGTTTGGTATAGGCTACAGCCTGTCTCCAGGCACAACACTAATCAGGTAGCTTATTCCCTGCCACTGGCTCTCTCACTACCTGCGGACCCAATCTGGCAGGATTGCCCCTCAAGACTCAGCCAGCCTGAAGAGGATACCATAGAAAAAGCGGGAAATTTAGCCAGCAGAGCTAACAAACTATTATTGGTGACAGACAATGAAAGCCCACACCCAAAATACATACTGCACCTTTGCTATGCTTTGTACCACTTCCAAGTGTTGTCCATCATGGAAGAAAACTGACTCATCAGCTGATAGACCGGTAGGTGGACATCTACAGGTAATTTTGTTTCCCTTCTTTGACTTAACATCATAAAACTACATGGGACTTGGAGCCAATGTCGAGGACTCACTCCTGACTGGGTACTTCTACTCTGCCACTTCTGAGGCTGTGTGCTGCTAGTGGGATATAACATAATGCTGTGGGCTGAACTAGAGTCCCTCTGTCCTGAGTCCCTCAGGATATGTCCTCAGTGAGGCTATGCAATTGCCTGCACTCAGGTGGTGTTCCCCAAGATCATTCAGACTGGCAAGGATGCCCACTTCCTTCAGAATACTCTGCAACTCATATGTTCCACTTGCCACATTTTCCAATGGTAAAGTCAGTTGTAGTGCCTGTTTGTAGTCCAGTTGGGCTTCGGCTAGTAGGCACTTTTGCATGGTTACATCATTAATCCCAGATATCAAACAGTCTCTCAGCATCTCATTAAGGGTTAAAACAAAGTCACATCCTTCTGCCAGTCATCTTAACCTAGTCAAAAATCCCAATATGGATTCCCCAGTTCTCAAATTGCTGAATAAAACTGATAACATCTTGGAATTAGACGAGGCTTGGGGTCTAATATTCCTTAACTAATATTCCTTAACTAAATCCATCAACTCTTGAAAGGCTTTAGTATCTGGTACCTCAGGGAAAGGTACATTACTAATAACCAAAAAAGCTGTGGGTCCACAAGCTGTGAGGAGAATTACTTGTTACTTTTCATTTGCCCCAGTGTGACTTGCCTGGAAAAAATAACACATCTTTTCCACACACTGGGCTCAGTCTTTGACAGCAGGATCAAATGAACTAAGTTGCCCAAATAATGGCGTGATGCCAGAAATGTTTACCCCAACTCAAAGACTGTTGTGAGCGAAATTCTTCAGGGGAGAGCTTCTGTCTCTTCAACACTAAAATAACTCCATAAAGCCTGGTATCCCATCACTAAGTCACCCCTCATTTACACATGTAGAGTCCTTGATACAGCTCCAGCTCCCTCAGGGCCAGCTCTCAGACAGAACAGAACCTCTGACACTCCTGTTTATATCTGTCAGCCAGGGCTCGGTGATTGGGCCAGATTAACATCCCCAATCAGGGAACTCATATTCTATGAGTTCCACCTGGCTGACTTGAATACAATTGCTACACAGTGCTGACTGAGTGACAAGCTTGTTACATCAGAAAGAGAGTGCTTGCTGTATCTCTCACCCTTTCCCATCCCAGATCCGCTTCAATTATTAAATGTTGTTGTATTCAGTACAGACCATTGTTAAATTGACATGACATATAATGGAGCAATGGTCTTCACCTCTCTCAGTGTCCTGGGATGTTGCACAGTAATAAGTCACCCTTTCGAGGATTGGCCTCTTTTTAAGTCATCACTCTGAATTTCAGCCTCATTGAGCTGCCAATGTTCAATTTGCAAGGACCAATGGCATCACTTAAATTGTTTTTGACTAGCATTTGAACCCTACGCAGATTCATGGTGCTTTCGTTGCAAATGGATGATAAAATGATTGCAAATTAAATGTAGCTGGAGTTTGCAAATGCCTTCTTCATGTATGTGCTCCTTCAATGTCCCTGACTTCAGCAGAAATGGAGCCTACACTTTTGCTCATCGAACCAACTCTGACTCTAACCACCCTGGGCACTGTCCCAGCCATTTTCTAGATGCTAAAACAGAAATTGCTGGAAAAACTCAGCAGACTCTACTTTCGCTTCACAGATGCTGCCAGACCTGCTGAGTTTTTCCAGCAATTTCTGTTTTTTTTCTGCAGTTCTTTTAGTTTTCATTTTTTAGTTGTGTTTTGCACATGACAAAAGGCAAGTGATCTCAGGGAATGCAGTTTGCACTGTCAGCACTGGACTCTGCCTAGTGACCTCTTACCAAACCCTACATTTTCTTTTACTTGGCACTGCCCTAAAAACCCATTTCTACCCATTTCCCCAATATGACCCACCACATTGAACTTCATTTTCAACAGCCCTCCCTGCCGCTTAAGCCCAGACTTTACACGTTAACGATGTCCACCCTGGTGTTCCCTGCCTTCCCACTGCAGTGGTCACTGCTAATAACACACTCTTCCATAGCTTTTTGTGCCCTCCAATGCTGTTCTACATATCCCCATACACCTGCCATCACTTCTTTTCCCTCACTTCTATAAATGCTTCTACACTCCCTTCCACCCTACAAGCTTGACTCTCACACACCTTTTACCAACCATCCACCTACTACAGGACCCTTGTACCCTCTTTAGCAATCAATGGACAGGCCTCTGAGCCTGTATTCACCCTAGACCATGATTGACTTTGATGAGCAACTCCAGGACATGACTGACCACATCATAGACCACTGTCTTTGCAGCTTCCCAACCGACTACACACGATTCCCCTGACGTCTGGTGCTGGCCCTACAGCACAAACCACTGCCCACTTTCTGGACTGTCGTCAGACAGATCCCCTGGCCATGAGTGGCCTGAGCTGGCAACTGACCGTGACTAAGCTCCATAACTGTGTGCGGAAGTGCTTGTAACTGACAGTTTCGGGATCACCTGGCAGAGAGCAGACCCTCCCCTTTACTGAACTGAGCACTTCCCTACCCAATGAGATGGCTATTTGGCTGATTCTCAGGCAGCTACCATATGCTGTAGGTGTTAACTGACTTCTCGTTGTGCTGTTCCCCGTCCCTTCCAGGCCACACAGATCCTTACCCACAAGCAGCCTGCCTCCACTACAGAGCATGTCACTGTCAGTTCTAACAGCAGGACTGATAGACTTTGGCTTTGGTTGAAGCACCAATGTTAAGGCAAGGCAAGGCATGGATGCTGTGAGCAAGCAAATAGGTGCTAAGGGTGCCAGTGCCTAGAGAGCAAGCAAGCATTCTGAGATGCAGCCTGATCTAACCCATGAGGTGGGTGCCTGTCTCTCTGCCCAAAGCATCCTTGCAACCGCTTAACGTTAGTTGCTGGTGCGCCCTACAGTGCAGGCCTGTGCTTCCCAAATAGCCTGAAATTGGATCGGAGAGGTGTCATGACGGTTACAAGGGGTTGGCAAATGCTGGTACCAAAGTCTGTGGATAAGGGAAATGTGCAGCTGGTGCACATGCTGTGAAATACAGCTTGGTGCTGATCAACATGGAGGCTCCTCACAGCCTCCTGTGAGCTGAAGTTACAAGGTATTCACTCTGACTTGCATGTCAAGAATTCTCAACATCGAGCTTGTTTGGTGCATTTGGTGAGGTAGGAAGATGAATATTAATGAAGTGAGTTGTGGCATTAATAAGGTATCTAATAAGCTATAATCCTCCTTAATTGACAACTCACATCTACTTGTTGTGAGAAACTCACCTCGCTATACAGCAAATGCATACAAGTTACAATGATATGTTCCTCACCTCGAGGTGGGCATCTCACACAAATCTGCCACAAATCTCACTGCAGATCATGTCATTCAGGGCCATTAAAGAGCCTGCTCTTACTCTCTACTGCAACCTGCTTCTCCACTCAAGTCAGAAGGCTACTGACTGGCTCTCCAGCTTTGAGAGCCCGCTACATTTAGTTGAATATGGAACCTATCCCCAGGCCA
Organism: Ginglymostoma cirratum; assembly: GCA_024137785.1. NCBI lineage: Eukaryota > Metazoa > Chordata > Chondrichthyes > Orectolobiformes > Ginglymostomatidae > Ginglymostoma > Ginglymostoma cirratum. The sequence continues at coordinate 44,277,481 of JAHRHZ010000021.1, forward strand.
ATTTCTGTCTCCATGAAACTCCCAAAGTGTGACTGTCTCTTCCAGGGACGTTTCACCGATTGGAAACTGCCACAACTCCTGTTTCCCATGACTAGGGCAACAATTCAGCCCCCTAACTTTGAAAGAAGCTTCAATCCTAGTAGTACCTGGCAATTGAGACTAAAGGGGCCAAGCACCTTATGTACAGTGAGCTGAGAAATGCTTACAACAGGTAGCAACAAAAAGATCATAATTATATTAGCTGACCCCAATGACTTGTTTTGTAGGAATGACTCCTGAAAATAAACTAGGGGCTATTGTCAACTAAATCAAACATACATCAAAATTTGGAACAAAGCATGCAATGAGTATCACTTCACAAACTGACTTACAGGTGCCCAGATGTGTGCAAGTGAACAGCAACCACAGGGACTCATTACAATCGAGCTAGTCCAATCTATAGTCTATAGTCCAATCCAATCTATCAGTCCAATAAACCTGTATTCCCCATGCGGATGGCCTAAAGGCCCTCCGCTTCTTCCTGTCCCGCAGAACGGACCAATCCCCCTCCACCGACACCCTCATCCGCCTAGCCGAACTCGTCCTCACCCTCAACAACTTTTCTTTCAATTCCTCCCACTTCCTACAGACAAAGGGGGTGGCCATGGGTACCCGCATGGGCCCAAGCTATGCCTGCCTCTTTGTAGGTTATGTGGAACAATCCCTCTTCCGTACCTACACTGGCCCTAAACCCCACCTCTTCCTCCGTTATATTGATGACTGCACCGGCGCCGCCTCGTGCTCCCACGAGGAGCTCGAACAGTTCATCCAATTCACCATCACCTTCCACCCCAACCTGAAGTTCACCTGGACCATCTCCAACACTTCTCTCTCCTTCCTGGACCTCTCTGTCTCCATCTCGGGCAACCACCTAGAGACAGATGTCCATTTCAAGCCCACTGACTCCCACAGCTACCTGGAATACACCTCCTCCCACCCACCCTCCTGCAAAAATGCCATCCCCTATTCCCAATTCCTTCGCCTCCGCCGCATCTGCTCCCAGGATGAGACATTCCAATCCCGCACATCTCAAATGTCCTCATTCTTCAAGGACCGCAACTCCCCCCCACAGTGGTCGAGAACGCCCTCGACCGTGTCTCCCGCATTTCCCGGAACACATCCCTCACGCCCCGTCCCCGCAACAGTAACCAAAAAAGAATCCCCCTCGCCCTCACATACCACCCCACCAACCTCCGGATCCAACGCATCATCCTCCGACACTTCCGCCATCTGCAATCAGACCCCACCACCAAAGACATTTTTCCCTCTCCACCCCTATCTGCCTTCCGGAGGGACCACTCCTTCCGCGACTCCCTTGTCCGCTCCACACTCCCCTCCAGCCCCACCACACCCGGCACTTTTCCTTGTAACCGCAGGAAGTGCTACACCTGCCCCCACACCTCCTCCCTCACCCCAATCCCAGGCCCCAAGAAGACTTTCCACATCAGGCAGATGTTCACCTGCACATCTGCCAATGTGGTATACTGCATCCGCTGTACCCGTTGTGGCTTCCTCTACATCGGGAAAACCAAGCGGAGGCTTGGGGACTGCTTTGCAGAACACCTGCGCTCAGTTCGCAACAAACAACTGCACCTCCCAGT
>JAHRHZ010000021.1:44279220-44363734 GCA_024137785.1 Ginglymostoma cirratum
CCTCTCACCTCAAGCCACACCCCCATCTCCTATCTACTAACATCATCGTGCCCCCTTGACCTGTCCGTCCTCCCTGGACTGACCTATCTCCTCCCAACCCCCCCACCTACACTCACCTTTCCTGGCTCCATCCCCGCCTCTTCGACTTGTCTGCCTCCTCTCCACCTACCCTCTCCTCTATCCATCCTCTATCCACCTCCCCCTCTCTCCCTATTTATTTCAGGACCCTCTTCCCCTCCCCCATTTCTGATGAAAGGTTTAGGCCCGAAACGTCAAGTTTTCCTGCTCCTATGATGCTGCTTGACCTGCTGTGTTCATCCAGCCCCATGCTTGTTATCTCTTAGTCCAATCTAGCTGCTTTGGTTTGCTGGCTTAGCTTGCATAGGCAATAATTTACTCCAATAATAAAGACGAAAATCACATTTTATGGATAATAGTTCCACATGATTCCTCTGTTCTTTCTGGCAAAATAGCCTTTACACACAGGAGGATGAGGCTGCAGATTTTACCCTTGCCATTCACAAGATGACATTTTTTTTCAATTTGCAGCATCTTCTCATTAACCTAAAGAAGCAATATTTGCAAATATTTCGTCTTTTAACATCTTTTGTGGGTTTATCTAATTTAAATGAAACTTTAAGCAATTAGATTAAAAAAGATCTCTGCTGCGATGTGTGCAATTCATTAATTGTCATGTCATAAACATACAGCTCAAAATAGTATGGATATGAGAACTTATACATTTATTAGTCACTGTGACCTTTGAAAAATGAGCTATTTCTGCATAAAGTAATGGCTCGCACTGACTATTAATTTTATTCAATGAAGCCCTTCTGATTTTGACCTTTAAACAGTCAGTCACAATAATCTATCTTGCACTTCTACTCTGAAACTGGAGGAACAAAGAAGCTTGAACAGACAATAATTGCTCCCCTTACCATTCAGTGGCTGATGATGAAAGTGTCCTACATATAATTGAAGAAACCTCAGTATTGTTAAACCAAGGCACATGGTGCAGAATGAAACATTCTCAGCTGCTCTCACACAATTGGCACAAAATCAGGCCGAACTAGATGTTAATGAATAAACTGAATGTCTGGCATTGTTAATTTTAGAAAAACAATGAGCATCAGAATTAAATGAACGCTGATAGTTGTGTAATTATTATGAAAACTTTCAAATTCAATGCGAAAGATAATTTTTTAATCATTGTTAGTAAAGCACTGCTTAGGAAATAAGCATTACTACAAATGAAATTGGAAAATTTATTGATAATATGCTCATGGACAGTAGCAAAATGGTCCGATGATGTAGGACCATGTTTACGAACAGATACCTGTCGATTAGTTTACTCGATCTGTTGTAAACTCAGTGCAGTCTGAGAGATTCACATTTACAGGCAACAAAAAAAATTATGTTGCTAATAGAATCATAGAATCCCTACAATGTGGAAGCAGGCCATTTAGCCCATCGAGACCACAGCTCCAAAGAGCTTCCCATCCAGACTCACACCACCGCACCCGCACCCCCCCACAACCTTCCCTGTCACCCTTCATTTTCCATGGATAACTCATCTAACCTGCACATCCTTTGACACTATAGACAATTTAGCGTGGCCAATCCAACTAATCTGCACATCTTTGTTACCCTTTTGTTCACAATGTCTTCCCCAGTTAGTCACAGCAGTGCTGGTGACTATTTACTGCACTGCATAGATGCAGATTGTTTTAATACACTTTCCAAATGCAGACTTTCACTGTAAGACATTTGTGGGAGAAGCTATCGATGTATTTAAGGGTCAGCTAGATTGAGGAATGAGGGAGAAGGAAATAGAATATGTTGATTGGAAAAAGGAAGTTGGGAGGAGGCTCTTGTGGATTACAAACACTGGCCTTAATCTGATGGGCATAAAGGGCTACACCTAATCTGTAAATTCTATGTAATATTATAGAGCTATAACACGGAAACAAGTCCTTCAGCCCAACTTATCCATGCCAACCAGCTCTCTTAATCTGAGGAAGGGTCACCGGACCCAAAACGTTAATTCGGTTTTTTTCCTCCACAGATGCTGCCAGACCTGCTGAGCTTTTCCAGCAACTTTGTTTTTATTGTCTTTGTTTCCTAATCTGAACTAGTCTTACTTGCCTGCGTTTGGTCCATATCTATCTAAAACTTATCTATGCCTCTCATGATTTTATACACTTCTATAAGGTCACCCCTCAGCCCCTTACGCTCCAGCGAAAATACAGTCCCAGCCTGTCCAGCATCTCCTTATGACTCAAACCTCCCAGTCTCAGTAACATTCTTGAAAATATTTTTTTGCACCCCTTCCAATTTAATAACACCCTTCCTATTGCAGGGCAATCAAAATTGAATGCAGTACTCCAAAGGTGGCCTTACCAATGTCTTGCACACCTGTAAAATGATGCCTCAATTCTTGTACTCAATGTTCTGACTGATAAAGGCAAATAATGTCATGGCAGCTTTGAGTTTAACTAATTGCTGCAGTAAACCTGTGATGTATTAGAGATACTGTATGAAAGCATCTCACTGGATGACTGAAGGACTGCTAACATTGTACTGTTTTTTAAAACAGGTAGAAAGAATAGCCTAAGTAATCACAAAGGGCAGTCAGCATAACCTCAAATAATAGGCAAGCAATTAGAAAAATCTCTGTGTGGTGTAAACTGAGAAAGTTACAGAATAATTAAGGACAGTCAGCATGGATTTGATCAGGATAGCCATGTCTGGTTAACTTGACTGATTTTTTGAGTTGGTTATAAGGAGAGTTATGGAGACATTCAGCACAGAAACAGACCCTTCAACCCAACTCATCCATGCCAACCAGATATCCCAAATTAATCTAGGAATAAAAACAGAAGTTGCTAGAAAAGCTCAGCAGGTCTGTCTGGCAGCATTTGTGAATAAAAAAATCAGAGTTAATGTTTCTGGCCCGGTGACCCTTCCTTGGAACTAATCTAGTCCCATTTGCCTGCATATGGCTTATATCCCTCTAAACCCTTCCTATTCATGTACCCATCCAGGTGCCTTTTAAATGTTGCAATTGTACCAGTCTCCAACGTTTCCTCTGGCAGCTCATTCCATACATGCACCACCCTCTGCGTAAAAAAAATTGTCCCTTACATCTCTTTTAAGTCTTTCTCCTCTTACCCTAAACCGATAATCTCCAATTTTGGATTCCCCTACCCAGGGAAAAAGGCCTTGGCTACTCACCCCATTCATGACCTTCATGATTTTATAAGCCTCTATAAAGTCACCTCTCAGCCTCTGATATTCCAGGGAAAATAGATGTGGCCTATTCATCCTCTCTCTGTAGCTCAAACCCTCCAAACCCGGCAACATCCTTGTAAGTCCTTTCTGCACCCTTTGACATTTACAACATCATTCCCACAGCAGGGAGGCCAGAAAGTAAAGCATTTGATGTAATCTAAACCGATATTTACAAGCCTGTTGACAAGGTCCCACTGAGCAAACTAGCCAGAAAATGTAAAGCCCATGAGATCCAAGGATAAGTAGAAAGCTGGGTCTAAAATCTGTTCATCATCAGGTAGGGTAAGCATCAATGGGAGCTTATATAGGTGTCAGGCTATTTCCAATGGGGTTCTCTAGGGCTTAGTACTAGGTACTTCTCATGGTATTCATCAATGATTTGGGTGTAAAAATGTAGAGGGGATATGATTAAAAATATTGTAGCTTTTGCAAAAATTGGCCAAGTGTTTGATAATGAGAGACAAAGCAGAATGTGTTGCAGAATGATATCAACATACTGATCAGGCAGACAGAAAGCATTAATTGCAACTCACTTTGTAGGAGAGAGCTAATGCATTTGAGGAGTTAGGGGAGATAAGGACCTGGTTTAGGGAAAGGAGAGGTGATCTCTTTTAAGCATGAAATTCTTAGGAGATTTGACAAGGTGGATGCTGGAAGGTTGTCCCTACCTGGAAAGCATAGACAGGGGGACATTTCAAATTAAGGAGTCAGCAGTGTGAGGTAATGAGGAATCTTTACGCTCAAAGTGTAGTGACATTTTGGAATTCTATAACACAGAAAGTTCTCAATAACTATATTTGAGTCAGTGACCAATAGATTTTAAATGTTTATGGAAATTAATGGATTTGGGAATATTGAGAGAATCCAAATGAAATGATCGTATTGAATGGATGATCAGACTCAAAGAATTGAATGACCAACTCCCATTCTTTTTATTATGTTCTTATCTGATCATTTCTGGAGTTTAGTTATTTAAACAAATGTACATTTGCATGTAATAGATCCTTACAACATCACTGAAAAGTAAAGTAATTTAATCCCTTTCTATTATTGGTCTGTGCAGGTAGTGGCAGAATGAGCTAACATATATTTGCTGTGCCATCTGTTTAATCATAGAGCAACACGAAACCTGCAGAGTCCAAATTGGGAAAATATGAATATTTCTGATTAATCTAATTCAGCTCATTTTAGTTCAGTCAGAAACTCAGCAGGTGCACAAATTTCTATTTATGTGCAGCAAAGTTTTCCCCTTCACTGCCACCCCAGTACACCCTACTGAAGTCAGAACTGCAATTGGTTATCAAGCTTTTGCAGTCAAATAACCTATTAGGTCCCTTGGCTCATGCTGATACATGCAAGAGACCCAATGGTATTGGAAGAATGACTCTATCCCATCCTGTCAATGGATAATCTCACTTCAGGGACTCTGAGGAGATGAAAAGATTGCTGAGTTTGGAGAAGAGAAGGTTAAGAGAAGATTTGGTCAGGGTATTCAATAGGATGAGCAATAGCATAATCAACCGATTGGAAAGGAAGAAACATTTCCTGTCGGCGGAATGATCGAGAATCAGACGACCCCAATGTAACAAAATTGGCAACAAAAGGCAGTGCCAACACCAGGAGAAATTATTTCATGCACTGGCTGGTTAGGATCTCGAATGCACTGCCTGGTACGCTGATGGAGGTTGATTCAGTTGAGGTTTTCAGAAGAGAATTACCTGGAGGTTGAGGTTTTACTAATTTAGTTTTGCATGAAAAGGAGAAGTTTGCAGGGCTTCAGGGAAAAAGGAACAGACAGGAGGCATAGACACAATGGTCCAAAAGATCTCATTCTGTGCCGTAATCATTCTTTGGTTCCATTCTGTTATTGACTAAAGAATATCACTTAATTTTTAGAATTATCTCTGTTCTTTTCCACGTTGTTTTTTTCTCCAATGCTTTTGTTAAATAGATAACCATTATTAAAATACTAGACAAATGAATCTAATAAGGAAGTATCATTTCCTGACACTTAAACATATACTCAGTTAGCCAGAGTGAATAGCTGCAGAATTTCCTTATGTTCAGTTTTGGATCTTATATCAACAAATGCTTCAGCTCCTTTCTGTTTCGTTTGTCGCTGGGAACAACTGCACACACAATCCCTACAGTCCTCTCATTCCATATCAAGGCGAATAAATTCAAGGGCAGATAAGCTGTCATCACATTGTCAAGAGTAATAAACGTAATCATTTGAACAAATCTATTCCATCGAAGATACATTTGTGCAACAGAAAATAAAAAATTCCGTGTTTTCCATTAGATGGATGCCAAATGTATCAATTATATTTATTGATAAATTGACAATAGGGTTTTGTGGAATTGCATTAAAACAGAAAAACAAAACATCCAATATTTTTAGATTACACACATACAATCGTAAACACTTGTCTATGTACGCATAAGAGTTGCACACACAGGAGCTGTTATACCATCTATTCATCAAGTCGCCTGTTTTACGCAATAAATAGTATTAAGCCACACTTATATTGAATATTTTACCCTCAGAAGTGTTTATTTTGGCTGGAGGCAAACTGACAATGACTATTTTGAATATTCTAATTCAACACTGTGAATGTATCTGGTCTTTGAAAGTTAACTAACAATCCTAGAAAAACTGTTTCAACAGAGTTGTACATTTTTGGCAACTTTGGCTTCTGTAGCCAGTTTCTATGCCCGTCTTGATTTTATAAACCTCTATAAGGTCACCCCTCAGCCCCTTACGCTCCAGGGAAAAACAAAATCCCAGCCTATCCAGCCTCTCCTTATGACTCAAACCTTCCAGTCTCAGTAACATCCTTGAAAATCCTTTTTGCACCATTTCCAGTTGAATAATATCCTTCCTATAGCAGGGCAACCAAAATTGAATACAGTACTCCAAAGGTGGCCTTACCAATGTCTTGTACACCTGTAAAATGATGCCCCAATTCTTGTAGCCAGTTTCAACAGTACAAAAGTTTTCGATTATAATCTTTACCAGAACATATGTGTACAAATGGTTTTCCACAAATGTCTTAACTTTCTCATTGTAGTATTTTTGGCCCACTAGCTGCAGAATTTCTTTTGTTGCAGTGATCCTTAGCTTTAAGAGAAATCCCCTATTAAACCCAGCCACTAGTGCAAGTCAGTGTATGCAGGTGTCAGTCTCCATTCAGGATAAATAGAAAAGCTCACAGACAGGAAGGGTACCTCTCTGCAAGGAACACCTCCCAAATGTAAAAAAGACTGTGGGAATGAAGGTGAGTGTGGAGCCCCAATTTACTAATGGAAAAGACAATGGAAGGAAAAACAGAAAACATCTATTAGAGGCAGTTTTGTATGTATCAGTACACACATCATAACTGTTAAGAGCAACAGATCACATAATTAAAAGACCAGAAATGTGTGAATAGTAGTTAATTTAAAGCAATATTCCCAATATATATGCTCATGTTGTATTAAAAACAGTGTGACCGAAACACTCGCACAGTTAATAGAATTGCAAACGAGGTATCTTCACACTTTTGGCTGTTATTGTCCAACCTAATTATCGATTTTACAAATCCCCTATAAGATTTTGAGAGCAGTGAGAGTCATTGAGAACATATGCGCCCGGTGACTGTAACACTACAAACTATATTCCACGCTACAGAGCAAGGATATCCAGTGAAGTAGAGTGCCAAGTGAGTAATAGGTTAATTATTTATAATGTTTCAGTTACTTTTCGTAGCAAATTGTTCTGATCTCAACATGGAGCTTTTGGCACAAAATCAATCATCAAATGAAGCTTTGCAATGATAGATCTCATTCCAAAACCATCAATTTAGAATAGGCTATTTGTCTCCAGAAGCCGTAATTAAAAGTTGTTTCTTCCACCTTGGGTTTTTCACTTGCAGTATTTATTCTCGCCACAAAGAGCGGTGCGGAAAACCTGCAGCTTCTCCAGCAATAACTGAGCTACTCTTCACAGAACAACATCTCACAGTTCAGAATGAAGTAAACATTAAAGTTCTCCTGCACAGATATTAAGCAATAAGAAGCAGCTGCACAAAAATCTACTTTCAAGGGCTTTGCGCTGAAATAATGAGGCAGTGAGTGCACTTTATGATGTCAGGCTGAAGAGACTGAAATCTTCAGAGCTGTAGGCTCAATTCTCTCATGTGCAGTCTGTTAAACAAGACAGATTCCACAGGGACCCTCAGCACAGTGCTTAATGAGAGCTGACATCCCAGAGAACAATGTCGCTGTAATTTTAGGTCAGTACAATCATCAGTTATACCGGTTAATTGTCTACAATGGGCATTTTACAGGGGCACTGTTTTGGCCAGCAGTCCTAATAACAAATTGAAGTTTAAGAAAATTGCCCACAGCTAAATTGTGCTTAATTTTAACTGGTGGCTTTTAAATGCTGCTAAACAAAAACATTTTTCATAGCAGAATGTAAGCAAGAGGTCATTTTCCTATGCCCAACTCTCAAATAGTCTGGTACGATCTACAAAGGCTGAATGAATCAGCTCCCATTGTTCACATTTTATTTTATGAACATTAGTATATCCTAACTTCTTTAATGGCAGTTTTGCTGTTTACTTCTGAAGAAGGTGCAGGAATATGAATTTTGTGCAAGTGCATGTTTGAGGCCTGTAGACTCAAATTTCCTTATGTAGCACTGGCTGTAGTACAGGACCAGACTTCTCCCAAAGAAAGCTTTAACCTGCTCCTATGATGCTGCTTGACCTGCTGTGTTCATCCAGCCCCGCACCTTGTTATGTCAGATTCTCCAGCATCTGCAGTACCTTTTATCTCTGATACAATTTTAACCCCACTGCGAAGCCTCTCCTTAGGATGCCTACCCTGAAAAAGTTACCCTCCTCCCTCCGGACAAACCTCAGGGAATCTCTCTCCCACTGCAACTCTCTCCTCTCCACCTATCCTCTCCTCTATCCATCTTCTATCCGCCTCCCCCTCTCTCCCTGTTTATTTCAGAACCCTCTTCCCCTCCCCCATTTCTGATGAAGGGTCTAGGCCCAAAACGTCAAGCTTTCCTGCTCCTATGATGCTGCTTGGCCTGCTGTGTTCATCCAGCCCCACACCTTGTTATCTCGGATTCTCCAGCATCTGCAGTACCTTTTATCTTTAAAAAATCTGCTGTTTTGTTGTTCCCTTTTATTAATTCTCCACTTGCCCCTTCAAAAGCTTATTCACTTACTTTTAAGTATTCTTTTTCTTTTCGTAAACTATTTTGCCTCACTGGAATGGAAATATACTTAAACTCAAATCCCACCATTCCTGGAGTCATCATGAAAGTGAAAGGTTTCAAAAAGAATTCCCCAATTTACCCATCATTGAGACCCGAGTTGACAGCATGGATAAGGTTTCTGTACTCAACAAGAATTAATATTTATCACCGTCAACATACAATTCATTAAAACTCTAACTGATTTACGAAACTCCCCCTTGATACACACATGTACAGACAGACACAAAACATGTGTATTATGGCGAGGTGGAAGAGACTGGGCAGGTACTTCAGTGGTAACAAGGTGTAGAGCTGGGTGAACACAGCAGGCCAAGCAGCATCAGAGGAGCAGGAAGGCTGATGTTTTGGGCCCAGACTCTTCATCAGAAATGGGGGAGGGGAAGGGGTTTCTGAAATAAATAGGGAGAGAGGGGGAGGCGGATAGAAGATGGATAGAGGAGAAGATAGGTGGAGAGGAGACAGGCAGGTCAAAGAGGCGGGGATGGAGCCAGGAAAGGTGAGTGTAGGTGGGGAGGTAGGGACGAGATAGGTCAGTCCAGGGAGGACGGACAGGTCAAGGGGGCGGGATGAGGTTAGTAGGTAGGAGATGGGGGTGTGGCTTGAGGTGGGAGGATGGGATAGGTGGGAGGAAGGACAGGTTAGGGAGGCGGGGACGAGCTGGGCTGGTTTTGGGATGCGGTAGGGGGAGGGGAGATTTTGAAGCTTGTGAAATCCACATTGATACCATTGGGCTGCAGGGTTCCCAAGCAGAATATGAGTTGTTGTTCCTGCAACCTTCGGGTAGCATCATTGTGGCACTGCAGGAGGCCCAGGATGGACATGTCGTCTGCGGAATGGGAGGGGGGAGTTGAAATGGTTCGCGACTACCTACGCTCAGTTCGAGCTAAACAACTGCATCTCCCATCACGAACCATCCAAAAACATATTCAGGGATGTGTAGATTTGGGGGATGGGTCTGGGTGGGATGCTCTGACTGTCAGTATGGACTTGGGCCAAAGGGCTTGTTTCCACACTGTAGGGATTCTATGAAAAGAAAAGCTAATGCTGCTAATTGCAAAGGAGCTGGTATTGCTCAGATAGATGTTTTGGTTTCAATTTTTGCAACAAATTAAAAAAAACAGTTTGTATTTTATGGATAACAATGGAAACAATGTTCCATCGTGTACTACATACTCTGCAACACCTCAACCCTTCCACAGACATACACATGTACACACATACATACACAAAACCTTAGATCCTCCAGTCAGGCTCTAGGGAACAAATAACGTCTAGTCTCTCCTCATCCTCCAGCGGCTGGTGAAACTGGGCTTTCTCCTGGGTCGCAACTGTAGAGTAGTTTAGTTAACATCAGACATGATAATGTGGTGATAATTTGAGACTCACAGGGAATGGGGGAGATTTCTGAAAGGGATCAAACATTCTAATCTCGAGTGAAGCAAATGTATGTGAAGACCTGGCTGTGAATAAAGAGTTCTTGCAAAAAAAGATGATTGACTCAAGCAATATACTTTCGGTAAACTGACCTTCTAGAATAGTGTTATGGACCAGAGCAGAACTCCATAAGAAGATAGCCTAAATCTTAACTTTTTCTAACTTTAAAGGCTTTGCATCCCAGGTGTAATTAAACTGGTCAAACTACTTGACTTTAAGCAAGACCATTTTATTTTTACACTACATTGAAAATACAGACAAAATAAAAATAAAAGAACGGGCTTAACTGTAACTCTATCAAAATGCTTAAGTAAATAATATTTCTTTTAACTGTTACTAATTAACTGTTCCAATATAGTAACAATCCCTTAGCAAAGACAAATTCATTAAAACAGATTATCTCACATACAATTCTAGCAGCGAGAAGAGAACCCTAGCTTTTAGCTATAACAGAGCGAACGATAAAAGCTTCTACATCCAACTTCAAGACACCCGCAACTGTAGGAAGCTAAAACAAAAAGTCCTGGTTCTGTGGGAGCTTGACCCCACCCATTCAGGCTGCTTCTATTGTTCCAACTTAAAAAAAACCTAAGGCCTCACAAACTGTTCACTTTATTGGTTTTAAGCAGACTGCACTTCACCTTTATTTCAAGCCTTCTTCATAAAAAAGGACAAAATATACCTCTTAAAGCCATAGTATCATCACAATACAAAACAAAATATATAGCAATGGGCAAAAAGATGAAAAGGAATCAACAAAGCCAGCAGTTGAAGAGAACCTCAAGGTTAAGAAAAATTAGAAGAAATACCTAGAAAAAATTTGAAGAGTCATCAAGACGTTGAGAAAACGAACAAGCTGGAAAACAGACCGGAATGCCAGAGAGCAGGAAACAAGACCTGAAGCTATGACGAGTAGGACAGATATAGCAACAAGTGTAAGAACAGCTCCAGGCCTCAGTAGAAGCATGGATAACAACCTACCAGGTATCGAAACGTTGCAACACTAGGCTCATGATTGGAGAATTTGATGAAAAGGCTCTTCAGGTACAGATCTGCTTCAGTCTTGGACAAGAAAGGCCAGAAAGAACTAGTCAGTACAATATTTATGCTGGGGTGTCGTCACTAATGATAACTTAGTAAGATAGGGCATTGGTGAAATTATATTTTCTATAAAGAAATACTTAGGTATTTGTCTCAAATTTCAGGTTTGTCAGAGTTTAATAATTGAATGAATGAGATTTAGTAGCTGTAAACAAAAGCTAATGAAAGCATAGATTTGTTTACAAATGATCTGTATAGGCTGGCAGAATGCTGCACTTGCAAAACAATGGACAGCAGAATTAGAACCTAGTTGGGATTTCAGATTAGATCATCATAGAATCCCTACAGTGTGGAAACAGGCCCTTTGGCCCAACAAGTCCACACCGAATCTCAGAGCGTCCCACACAGACTCATCCCCCTATAACCTACCTAAACTAGCATGGCCAATTCACCTAACCTGCACATCTTTGGACTGTGGGAGGAAACTGGAGCACCCAGAGGAAACCCACACAGACACGTGGAAAATGTACAAACTCCACACAGACAGTCACCTGAGGCTGGAATCAAACCCAGGTCCTTGGTGCTGTGAGGCAGCAGTGCTAACCACTGAGCCACTGTGCTGTAGTCTGGAGACAAATTAACTCAGGAGAAAGCAGTTCCAATAATGAAGCAAATAAAACCAGGGAATGGAATGATTTGAAGGGAAAGTGGTCAAAATTGAACAAGGCAATTCAATATTTAGACAACATAGGAGAAAGTGTGTGAAAACCTCACCATACCAACATATGGTAAGAAAAGAGAGCCAACTGCCATACGAAAGCTCTCCAGTGTGGCAAGAAAAAATGTGAGGAATATCCAGCAGGAGGAAAAGTCTGCCACAACTATAAAGCAACGTGTAATTCTAATAGAGTGAACATGGAGAAGTTGTTTCCACTCGTGGGAGTGGCTAGGACAATAGGGCACAGCCTCAGAAAGATGGAACAAACCTTTAGAACAGAAATGGGGAGGTATTTGTTCAGCCAGAGGGTAGTTTATCTGTGAAAATCATTGCTGCAGAGCGTTGTGGAGGCCAAGTCACTGAGTATATTTAAGACGGAGAGATAAGTTCTTGATTAGTAAGGTTATGGGGAGAAGGCAGGACAATAAGGGCTGAGAAACATGTCAGCCACGATTGAATGGTGGTGCAGACTCGATGGACTGAATGATTTAATTCTGCTCTATGTCTATGGTGTCTTATGGTCATATGAGTTTAGGCAGATTGGTCAAAAGATCAATCTTTTGACCCCTGTAAACATGAGACTTTGGGGGACTGGGGAGATGTATAGAATGCAAATGTGGCTAGATCAAAGACAGATGGAGATGTAGAGTAATGGAGTTGACATCAGAAGCATGTATAATGGTGATATCATGATAATATCAGAGACACATGTATAGTTAGAGAGATCTGGAAGGGAGCAGATGCCCTAACCTTGTGTGAAGTGATATTCAGTAAAGATCTAAATGGAAATATATGGTTTCTGCATAAGAGGACCATGAGCTCAAGCAGAATATTTCAGGAAGTCTGAACAGTTCCAAATACAGGGTATACAGCAAAATAACAACCTCCTGGTCCTTCTTCAGTCTGGACTTCCTCAAGTGAGAGCTGGACCTGGTTCAAGCAGCGTCCATGACCAACTTGTTCAAAAAATAAATGACTTGCTATGTTCATCAAAGACAAGGCAGCCTCCTGAGTTAGTTTTGATAACCTTGTGGGAGCAGGATGGGGAGGATGGATGGACATGGGGGGTTATCAGAAAGGAATTCCCCTTAATTTTGTATTACCTAGATCCCACTCCCACTGAGAGACAGATTCCTCTAAGTTAAGGATACCCCAAACCCAAAGAGCACTGAGATAGCTTCTGCCTGTGCATGGGTCCCTGAAAAAAGCTCACCGCATGACTGGCCCCTAGAGACTATGACCACCTAGAATGCCATCTTTCCAAATCAGGGGCCGTCTGAGATTGATTTCCTCTGAGACCATGACCTCTTCAGAATTAGCTTCTGCTACTCTCAACATTATTTCCCTAAGGTCAGGTGACCGTGATGCCAGTTGACAGTTTTTCCCTCTCACTGACAACATTGATGGCTACATGTTGTAAATTTATGTAATTCACAGTACTGATTGACTTCAGATCTGATGACGTGAGCTGTTGTTGCAGTTATTCACTCACCTATTCCTCTTTATCCCTGCCTTGTTCCAGGTGGGTGAGGCTACATCAAATAACTGTGGAGAAATGCTCCAACATCAACAGTTCAAATGCTCAGCAGTGCTTCCAGTGCCTAGACCAAATGAGCGGAACCCCTTCATGCCATCCATCTCCCACATCAGCTGGAGCGATAAGACCTTTCTCCAGTAGCCGTACATTGATAGGATTCTCTCAGATTCAGCCTGGGCCCTTTCCAGTGAGGCTGGTTGCTTACTGATTGGAGCTGAGGTCTTACTGTCTGTAGATGTTAATGTTATGCCTGAGCAATCAGGTATACAGAAGCTGAGTAAGCTGAGCTGCTACTATAGGAGTTGGAGTTCTGCCTTCCACACTAGGTAGGAAAGGGGTGGACATGCAGCAAAGTAGAGCTGCCAACCCTCCAGGGTGTCCCAAACCCTCCCAGGAATTGTAGTTTGACTTTGACAGAATGGAGATATCAACTATAGGGCCAAGAATCATCCTTGTGGGTAAAGTAGATTTGACTGCCCTTAGAGGGTGGGACATCCTGAAGAACAACATGTTGGGAGGATGTGCAGTGAGGTCGTTGGAACCAGGAGGCCATGTGATGAGAACTCTAGCAATACATCCAAGCAGAGTTGGCAGTTCAAGAAGAGAAGCCAGGGTAGAGCTCGTAAATGTGAGCTGTTCCTGGTTTTGCCCAGCAAGCTCTAACCAACTTTAGGTTGACAAGTTTAACCAGCAATTTCACCAATGAGGGATACAGCACAATAGGGTGCATAGCCTCTTTCTATGCTCTCCCATTGTCTGATTCCATAATTGGCCTGGTTTCTTGTCCATTTTGGGCCATTGTCAGGTTACTTATTCGGTCTGCACCCAGATACAGTACTGTCTTCAATAACTTGACCCACCCCATCATGTGCAGCATGCAAATTTTACCCTTAGTTTACCAAAACCACAAGGTGCTGCCCAGTTCAGGAGAACCTTCATCACACAGACCTCAACAGGAAGGCCTAACATTACTTTATCAAGGACAATCAGCATTATAGGTAACAAATGTGGGACTTGCCAGCATCTCAAGAATCTTATTGTTTGAACTTCCCCATGCTCCTGTTGTGCATAGATTGTGCACAATGGCCTCATTTCCTTTCACAGACATTATTCACGGTGTAACATTAACTCCTCATGTTAACTTGTTCCTCCCATTCCATGCTATTGGTCCAATTTTGCTGCTGTGCCAAATATCACGTCGGACTCATTTTATCTAAATTCACAACTGTTGTCATTTTTCACACTAATCAGTAAAAGGCAGGGGTTAAATTAGATAAAAGCTCCTGAAATAGAAATGTGGCACTCAAGAGCAGGAAGTCAGCATCTAACTGTTCATGCACGCCTGATGGATTCTCCTGCTAATTCAATAGGAATTCAAAATGTATCACGCTCCACTGAGCAGTATATTTAATACCTGCTAGCACATGAACTGACTGAGACAGTGCTCCAGCTGAACCCTGGAGATTCTCAGTTCAGCTCATCTTGACTCAACCTGAGTGTGACCTCCACAGGGCTGTAAGCTTTTATCTACACTGTTCTTATTAATTTCTGTGCTGCAGTCATGCAAGCTCTGTGTCCCGCTGGTTCCTCAAAGCCATTCACCAGCATCCTTCAGATGGTTCAGCAAATCCCTCAGCGGTCTTTTAGCTCAGTATTTATTTATTCAATTATATTCCAAATTCCTTTTCCTTTGAGACTCTGAGGGAAAAAAATACACATTCCGTTTTGCCCATTAGTATGGATTTAAAGTATTATTTTCAATTGCAAGTCACTAGTTGCATTTTAATATAACTTATAAAAAACAGAGTAAACAAACATTGAGGTGTTAAGACATGTAGACAAAAACTATGCCAACACAGGAGAAGTACAGCCCCAGCATGATGTGGTTTCAAACTGGTTTCCAAGTTGTCTGGCGGCATTTTCCCTCAATTAGCCATAGCTCAATTGGAGCACCCTTGCCTCCGAGTTAAATGTTTGTAGATTGAAAACACAAAATCTAGGTTAACATCACAATGCTGCAGAGCACTGAAGAAGTGTTGCATTGTTGAAAGCCCTTTTTTGGATGGGCATTAAACGATGGCCATGTCTACCCTTTCAACGGAGTCTGAGGAATCCTGTCTGTGTCACGAGTGCTCTCAGTCGGATGCACCGATGTTAAGCTGGCTTTCTTCTCTGACCACTGCCTCCTGCTGGCCGACTGTCAGCTACAGGATGATCAGTGGGTCAGCAAGGGAAGGTGAAAGTTGAATGTGAAACTTTTGACCCCAGAAAATATTAGAGTTCAAATGGATTACACAGGTTGGAGAACCATTAAGTCCCTTTTTAAGTCTCCAGTGGACTGGTGGGAAACAGTCAAGGGGGACATTAAAAGGTTCTTTATCTCCAGGGTGTTCAGAATGCAATGGAGCGAGATGGTGAAAACTGTGCAAACTCCAGAAAAGCATGCAGAACCTACTCCTGCTGCAGACGATGGGGTCTATGTCATAGAAGATCTCTAGGAGACTTGAAGGCCTCCAAGATAATCTTCCAGTCCAGGGTCTGCACCATGGAGCAGGATGAGCTTTTCTTGTTCCAGAAGGTGCATGTGGAGAGCTCTGTGCTCAGCAGCTTGAAGGAAGAAGATGGATCAGTAACATCATCTCAGTCTGACATCCTGAGGATCAGCATATTCTTTTATGCCGGTCTGTATGACATGAAGGCCACTGACAGTGCATCCTCCCATCGTGTCCTCTATCAGGGATGTCTTAGACAACAGGCTGTACCAGCTGTTATCTCTGGATGAGACAAGTCCTTAGAAAAGAATAAAACTCCTGGAAGTGAAGCCTTACCAGCCGAGCTGTATTCAGCGCTATAAGATTTGATTGGCCAGGACCTACTGGAGCTGTACTGGAGGGTATGCTTCCGGCAGGTAGTATGTGTGAATCCATGAGGAAAGGTATCATCATCCCCATCTACAGGCTGAAGGGGGAGAGGGAGGAAATTAGAAATTGGTGAACAATTTCACTGCTGATTGTGGATTACAAAGTCCTGTCCAAGGTCATCACCCGACCAGATCAGGTCTGCTCTGCGACCGGTGACTCACCCCGACCAAAACCTGTGCTGTACTGGGCAGGCTGATCTCTGACAGCCTCATCCATCTCAGGGATATGATTGCCTACATGTAGGACATGGGGGTTGGATGCCTGCCTCATCAGCCTTTGACAGGATATCGTACACCTACATGTGGGATGTTTGCTCTCCTGAATGGGCTTTGGGGACGGAATCCACAATTGGATCCGACTGCTCTGCACCAACAAGACTGGTGCAATCTCAATCAATGGGTAGGAATCAGAAAGCTTCCTGAGCAAACCTGCAGTCAGGCAGGGCTGCCCACTATCTCCTGCCTTGGTTTTGTGTTATATTGAGCCTTTTGCTGAGTCCATCAGGAAGGACGTGAGCCTGAGAGGGGTGAATATCCGAGGCAGTAGAAGTCTGCAGGTCAAAACCTGTACATGGATGATGTTACCACTTTCAACTCGGACCTGCTGTCAGTGCACGGACTCATCAGCCATCACTTGGGCCATCTTCCACCTCATCTGGAGGTCAAAGATGGACCATGTCTGCAGGGTCACCGCGTACAAAAAGGCAGGGTGGGAGAACTGTACCCAATGCCAGCCTCACCCTGATGGCCACCTTTGTGTGTGGCTGCATCAAGCTGTGCGTAGACCCTTGATACACAAACACCAAGTGTTACGACACACTGAAGTGTTACCTGTCCCCAGTGTTACAAAAGATGGGTCTGACCTCAATGCCACAAAAGTCTCCAAGTCGTTGAACCATCTTATACCTGCACTTCATGCAAAAATTTGTGAAGATAAACACCTTTGATTACTGTTCCATTGGGAAGTGGTCAGCACATAGCATCCTCAAGACCCAGTGGGAAAAGGATAGGGTGATTCCTGTTGCTAAGCTCCCTGAGCAGACTGTCAAAGTCAATTGGCAGAATGTCTCATCACCAGAACTTTCCAACAAGCACCAGGATGTAGCTTGGCTGGTGGTAAGAAGGGCATTGGCTGTCAGAACTTTCATGCATTCCCTATTCTCTGTGCACCACTGCCTTCGAAGCAGCTGCACTGGTGAAGAGACTGTTACATATCTCCTGCTGGGATGCGCCTTTGTAAAGGAAGTTTGGAGAGAAATGTGGTGGTTTTTGTCGAGGTTCATCCCGAGCAGCTCTGCAATACAAGTCTCTGACTCTGTTCCCTCTGCACACCGAGGCAACCATTGGCTGAGCCTGGAGAAACTTTCAACTCAGAACTGAACTCTCTTCACTCTGCCTGAAACTTGTTGGTCTTCTAAAGTAAAGCTGGCACATTCCAAAATCCAGGACTATATGCTGAGGGATACACTAAAGCTTGGGGCAGCTGCCAGCAAGTCCACTGGCTAAGATCTGCCTGTCAAAGTATGATGAAGGTCCATTCCATTCTCAGACTCTCTTGTTGCCTCAAAATGAACATAAATAATTTCCTGCGTCAGTAGAAAATGCCTTTGTTTTTGCATCTGTAGAATGATTGTGAAATTGACTTTATTCATGTGGGACGTTGCTCTCCTAAATTGGCTTTGGGGATGGAATTCGCAATTGGATCCGACTGCCCTGCACCAATAAGACTGGTGCAATCTCAATCATTGGGTGGGAATCAGAAAGCTTCCCGATCAGATCCAGTCAGGCAGGGCTGCCCATTCTCTCCTGCCTTGTTTTTTTTGTTGTATTAAGCCTATTGCTGAGTCCATCATGAAGGATATTCACTGCAAACTGCCAAAATTTCAATGCTTTGTTTGCTTTTTTTAATCCCTGCAAAGACTGTGCAGAACTGACTTAGAATCTTTGTATGCAATTATAGCTGATATTTTAATGAATAAAGTACATTTTTGAAATAAAAAATAACCTGAATCTGAAGAATCCAATGGGGCAATGCCAAAATAGAGCAAGGAACTACCTGGCGGTTTCTTTGTCAATTTCTATCAGGCATCAAAGACTAAAAAGTAGAAGATCTGGTCATTACCACATTATTGTTTGAAGGGCTTTATTCACTGCAAACTGCTGCTGCATTTTCCAGATTACAACAGTGACTGCACTGCAACAGGTATGTAATGGGCTACAATGTGCTTTGTGATTGTAATGAAGTCATGAAAAAATTGTATAAAACTTTAATTTATTTGATCACATGATACAATATTGTTGATTCATTTTTAGATGTGGGCAATTTTTGCAAATTCGGTATTTACTGCCCATTCTACCCTCACTACAGTGACCGTAAGTTGTGTTTCTTGAACAATTGCAGCCCATGTGGTAAGAGAATCACACTTAATAGTGCAAGTCAGCGCCACAACATTTGGAAAATACTGCTTTTTTTTTAACCATTATCCCATAAGGTCAATTGAATTTTTGCCCATAAATTTTCACTTGCAATACATTTGTGAGGCACATTCAGATATAATTGTATATCACACTGGCGGCTAAAATGCCTAAGGCCTGGTTTTGGAAAAAGTCATGAGCTGTTTTGGAAATGGGAAGATTAGCTGTATACACAGAAATGGAGGCTGTTGTCAGTTAGCCTGCACTGTATAAGTATAGCCTAAGATATATACAGTTCGTGTTTTCTTCAAGGTTTTATTATATTTTGGTTTCTGAATCAATTATAATGTTGCATTATAAATTGTGACTGATTTCACCAGATTTTGATTCAAATTATCATATCAACTGATAACCTAATAAAAGCTACATTGACTATCCTGACAACATGGTGAACTGCTTAGGTTGGCATATCAGAATCTGTACAATCTGAGTGCTGTGAGACTGTTCCACTTGCCATCCTCTGCCCTGGGGCCAGAAACGGATCAACCCACAGAGCCAGGAAATACCCTAGGCTCAGTCAGTGATGTGACTTTTTCCAAAACATTAATTAAGATCAAGGAAGATTGCCCAAGTGTCCTGGCCAATCATCATTGCCAGAACTGATTATCTGGTCGTTATCTCAATGTTCTTTGTGGGTCCTTGTTGCGAGCAATTTGGTGGCTGGGCTCTCCATATTAGAGCAATGACGAGGCATCAAAATTGTTTAATTGGTTATGAATTATATGTATTCAGAGGCTCCACATAAATGCACATCTTTCTTGCTTTCCTTATATAATGTAGACAGAATCTTATGATAACAACCAGACTTGATTGAAGTTGGGCTGCTTCCATTTCATTCAGGATTTATTCAGAGTATAAAATAAACAGAGTGAACATTTCAATATGGCTGCCAATGTCTCCAAATACACACTGGAAAGAAATGTTATAAACAAAATGTTAAGAACATATGAACATGTCAAAGCTCGCTTTGTTTTGACAGCGTGCCAAATCTTCTCTTTGGCACAGCTGCCAACCTGCAGAAACCCCTTGCGTGTGGCAGCAGGTTGTGGGTACAACCTGCCTTTGGGAATAATGGAACCACTCAGAGGAAAAAATATACACATCATGCAAGGACTTCTTTTAGAAGCATTCCAGATCTTGGGAAATATTACTCCATCTGAGCACTGCTTTAAGATAATGACTCAATAGTCAAAGCATTTTAGGAAAAAAATTATAAGCTGTGTCATTATCTGTAGGCCATCTGGATTACAGTCATGAAAACCATTTCATTAGGATTTAAAGCCTGGGGGAATATCGTGTTCAACAAAATAACTAGTGTAAAGCATCTTGAAGGCAATAGAATATTAAATTTCTGGAACCAGGTCAAGTTCAGTACATGAAATAATAATACTTGGGTGTTTGGTTGCATTCACAGCTACTTATTTTGACCCATTTGTTTACATTTCACAAGGTGTATTAAACATGCTCCACAGAAAACACTTTAGATGAAAGCTCAGAACTGGCTCACAGCGGCTTGTGCAAATTTAACACATTTCAGTCCCTCTACTCTCTCTACATGCAATTATTTGATATAAAGTGGCCAGGATGCTTCGTCATCTACTAAATAAGCTAGAATCTGAATGGCATGTGATTTATGTTAGTGTGGCAGCCAGGTTATTCATTCTGCTAGCATCTCAGGTAGGAACAGTAATAATTTAAGTGGTATGTATTTCCTATACAACTGACATGTGGCTTGAGAATAATCTGTTAGAATCAGCTATTATATACT
The DNA here is from genome assembly GCA_024137785.1 of Ginglymostoma cirratum. NCBI lineage: Eukaryota > Metazoa > Chordata > Chondrichthyes > Orectolobiformes > Ginglymostomatidae > Ginglymostoma > Ginglymostoma cirratum. The sequence continues at coordinate 44,299,680 of JAHRHZ010000021.1, forward strand.
GCATACAATAAGTAAAGGTAGAGCTTTAATTTAGGAAAGGAGTCAGTTGGGCATATAGAAACAGAAGGAGGCCATTCAGCTTTTAGAGTCTGCTTCACCACTCAAAACTTTCATGACTGATCATTCATTGTAATGACTTTCTCCCCCACTATTCCTATATCCTTTAATATCATTGATATTTTGAAATCTATCAATCTTTACACATATTTAATGATTGAGTTTCCACAGACCTGTTGGGTAAAGAAATCCAATGATCACAATCCTTTGAGTAAAGATTTTCTCCTCATCTCAGTCCTAAGTGGCTTCCCCTTTATTCTGAAATTGTGTCCTCTGGTTCTTGACTCCCCAACCAGGTCAATGTTAAAATTAATTCAAAAATTAGCATCACAGATTACGATAGGCAATATTAAATATTAATATTGGGAGATAGTAGGAACTGCCAATGCTGGAGTCAGAGATAACACAGCGTGGAGCTGGAGGAACACAGCAGGCCAGGCTGCATCAGAGGAGCAGGAAAGTTGACGTTTCAGGTCGGGACCCTTCTTCAGAAAATGGATTTTCTGAAGAAGGGTCCCAAATCGATGTGTCATATTTCCTGCTCCTCTGATGCTGCCTGGCCTGCTGTGTTCCTCCAGCTCCACACTGTGTTAAATATTAATATTGGCAGGATTTGTAAGACAGTTGTCTGCTGCTTTGTTAATACTTAGTTTTTTGTCTAATCATGATAGCCTGCCCTAAATTAGACAGTTGTGGGTTCAATCCCCACTCCAGAAAGTCATCATAATGGCCCACTTACGCTTTGTTACATTACTGAGGTAGTTCTGCGCTATCAGAGGCATCATCTTTCGCAAGGTACATTCGACCCATATCCCATCTGCTGTTTCAGATGGACATAAAGGACCTACTCAACGGAGATCAGGGAGTCCCCAGTTGTTTTGGCTAACATTTATTGTATGAGGCTCATTACCAATCTGATGTTGTCACAAGTTGTTGGGTGGAAGAAAGGCAGATCATCTTTGGATCTTGTAGGGTGAAGGTCCAATCATGGAACAGAATTCGGGTGCCCTGACGATTAGCTATGGAAGTTTCTTGAAATCTTGCTGTAAAAAACATAAAGGTAAAGAAAGTATGGTCTTTTTCAAATCTCGACAAATTCTCCTAGTTACAACAATAGAATAGTGGCCTTCAAAATGTGGTTGCAGTGCTGACCAAGGACAAAGAGGATATAGATTACTGACAACTGGAGACAACTAAAATTATTCAACTGGAATTAAGGCTTCTGAAGAGAGATAGCTATAAAGTTGCTGAGATGGTGGGACTGCTCAAGGCTTCTATAAATTAGTAATGCTGGGGACAATATACACAACCAGTAGAACAAGTATGGAAATCCAAGATCAGAGAGTTCCTCGTATGTTTTTAACTGTAATGTACCTGGTTTCTTCCAAACTGCTGCTAGAAATATAAGCAACATTTTGAAACCTGCACACACTGGGACTTTAATGGAGCTCACTGAGACTCAACGCAAAAGTAGACATTTTCCTGCCCCTTCTTCCTAGGGACATGCAGGTGGTTCAGTCTCAATAGTCTGCAAGTATAATCCCATGATGCACGGTGCCATTGACTGCAGATACATTATTTTGCCTGCAATCCCTGAATTGAAAAGGTTCAAATCCTCAACATGCTGGGGTGTGTCCATCATGTAGGTGATTATTCATTAACTTGGCAGCAGTGATGATTCCTTCATTTTGCATCTGTCCTGTGCTGCGCTAAGCAGGCACTGATAACCTGGCTACAGGGTGACTAGAGTAGCCTAGGCCTGACTAGCTAGTTCAGCAACAGAATCTCAAGAAGTTGTATGTTAGGAGTATAACATGGATTGCTCGCCTACTGATTGAAATAGGTACAAATAAACACCACTAATGCTAAAAAAAGTTCTAAAATTAACTTATTTATGAAAATGTAGCGGATAATTTTCAAGACAATGCATTTTTCTAAGCTAGGAAACAAAAGGCTAGACAAATAACAGGTGAGTTCATTGCTCGGTAACTCGAAGTTATTAATGATGACAATGGCATCTAGGAAGAATTGAAGCAATATGTTACATCTATTTTTAACTGGAAGTAAATTAAATCTGACCCCTGTCTCGTGTTGGACTAAGATCAGATAGATTGCTACAGCTCATCAGAGTACCAGAGTATATTAAAGAGGCCCAAGATAAAAAAAACTGCATTAATTTATGATAGACAGTAGAAAGAAATCACAAAAGGATTTGAATGATGCCCTTATATGTATTTCAATCGCTCACTGTCAGAGGAATTAGAAGGATTCTAGGAAATGGATTAAACATAAACTTGAGAAACCACAGCTGGATGAGTTCAACCTCTGTGAAAGGAAAAAAGGGATGTTAAAGACTGCTGTAAATGAGAATTTAGAACTAACAGGGTTTATTGAGAACTCTCAACACAGCTTCAGAAAATTGAAGTCACATTTGTCAAACTTGATGCTAAAGTCATAGAATCATAGAGTTATAGAGTCATAGAGTTGTACAGCGTGGAAACAGACCCTTCAGTTCAACTCATCCATGTCGACCAGATATCCGAAATAATCTAGTCCCATTTGCCAGCATTTGGCCCACATCCCTTTAACCCTTCCCAATCATCTACCCATCCAAAAGGCATCTGGATTAGTGTATGAATAGGAAGGGTTTAGAGGGATATGGGCCAAATGCTGGCAAATTTGGCCTTATCCACTGTCAAATATGCAGGTGTAAGAGAATTCTTTGTAGCTGTGCGTCTTACGGGAAAAGACCAGATTGAAGTGGAATCCCAGTTGGAATCTATCACTGCACTGGGTTTTGCCTGAAATCCAGTTATTGGTCTCAGCCCAGTACTGGTAGTGCAACAATTCATATCAAATTTTCATTTAAATTCTCACAGCTGGTTTATACTAACTTCTGACCTATAATTTACCCAACAGCGTAATGTGCTACACAGGGTGTCAACCTACTGAATTCTCCATTACAGTATTGATATTTCACACTATCTCATATACAAAAGAATTACTAATTACAGATTTGTTGGGGAATAATTTTCAGTTTCTCTTCTGAAAAATGGATAAAGACAGCAGCAAATGAAACATTTAGGATTGTTCTGTGATAACTAATAATTTGTGAATTCATGCAAAGACTTTTTAAAAAGTCCATAGATAAACTCAGCAAGTACTTTTAATATTTGAGTATTTTCTCATGTTTCTGTATGAACTATAAGTTAACAGCAATTCTTTTTGCCCTATTTGCATTTTAAATTTAACATTAACAGTTTAAAACTTTGGTTTCCTGACTGCCCAGAAAATGTGTGCACTTCACAAACAAATGGAGTTTTGAAAATAGTAACACGGTCTGGTACTTCTGGTGGTATCACAGTGAAAAATGATCCAAGAAGCTTCATCAGCATGATTCAAAATTTGACACTGAACTAGATAAGAAGGTATTAGGGAAGGTAACTCAAAGCCTGATCAAAGAGACAAGTTTGAACGAACTTCTTAAAAGTGAGGGAAATGAACAATAGAGGAGTTAGAGGAGAAATTTCAGAGCATAGGAACATGGTCATCAGCTGTACAGTGATGAAAATCGGTGGTGTGCATGAGGTCAGATTGGAATAATTAGAGAGGTCTTGGAAGGTTGTATGACTACAAGACATGTTAGAGATAGGGAGGGTAAGTGAGAAGCAAATCATTTCAAAATCAGATGGTTTTCCTTCACAGTCATGTTTCAACACTGAAAGAGCTTTGAGAAGAAGCTTTTCCAACTTCTAGTTCATCCATTGGTGCAAATGGCTGTCATCTTTGAATATGATTAATAACTGAAGACTCTGGTTTGTTCCATCTCTGGCAAACACCTGGAAACCGATATCCATTTCAAGCCTACCGACTCCCACAGCTACCTAGAGTACACCTCCTCCCACCCACCTTCCTGCAAAAAGGCTATCCCCTATTCCCAATTCCTTCGCCTCTGCCACATCTGCTCCCGAGCTGAGACATTCCACTCCTGGACATCACAGGTGTCTCCGTTTTTCAAGGACCACAACTTCCCCTCCACAGTGGTCGAAAACACCCTCAACCGTGTCTCTCTCATTTCCCACAAATCATTCCTCACAGCCCCTCCCCGCAATAATAACCAAAACTGAATCCCCCTCATCCTCATGTATCACCGCACCAACCTCCAGATCCAACGCATCATCCTCCGACACTTCCGCCATCTGCAATCCGACCCCACCACCAAAGATATTTATCCCTCCCCACCCTTATCTGCCTTCTGGAGGGACCACTATCTCTGTGACTCCCTTCTCCGCTCCACACTCCCCACCAGCCCCACCACACCGGCACTTTTCCCTGCAACCGCAGGAAGTGCTACATCTGCCCGTACACCTTCCCCCTCACCCCCATCCCAGGCTCTGAGAAGATCTTCCACATCCAACAGACGTTCACCTGCACATCTGCTAATGTGGTATACTATATCCGCTGTTCCAGATGTGGCATCCTCTACATCTGGGAAACCAAACAGAGGCTTGGGGACTGCTTTGCGGAACACCAACGCCCGGTTCGCACCAAATAACTGCACCTCCCAGTCGCGAACCATTTCAACTCCCCTTCCCACTCCTTGGACAACATGTCCATCCTGGGCCTCCTGCAGTGCCACAACGATGCCACCCGAAGGTTGCAGGAACAGCAACTCATATTGCGTTTGGGAACCCTGCAGCCCAAAGGTATCAATGTGGACTTCACAAGCTTCAAAATCTCCCCTCCCCCTATCGCATCTCAAAACCAGCCCAGCTTGTCCCCGCCTCCCTAACCTGTCCTTCCTCCCACCTATCCCCTCCTCCCAACTCAATCCCCACCCCCATCTCCTACCTACTAACCTCAACCCGCCCCCTTGACCTGTCCGTCCTCCCTGGACTGACCTACCTCCTCCCTAACTCCCCACCTACACTCACCTTTACTGGCTCCATCTCTGCCTCTTTGACCTGTCTGTCTCCTCTCCACCTATCTTCTCCTCTATCCATCTTCTATCCACCTCCCCCTCTCTCCCTATTTATTTCAGAACCCCTTCCCCTCCCCCATTTCTGAAGAAGGGTCTAGACTCGAAACGTCAGCTTTCCTGCTCCTCTGATGCTGCTTGGCCTGCTGTGTTCATCCAGCTCTACACCTTGTTGACTCTGGTTTATTAACTCTGTTTCACTCCACTGATGCTGTTTGACCTGCTGAGTAATTCCATCATTTTATGTTCTTATTACAATTAACTGATTACCTCACTCAGTTTTCTAACAGCTGATCAATGCAAATATGAAATATATGCACATACTTTTTAAATCTCTGCAGATGAATGTTTAAAATACTATCAAATGTTCAGAACAGGGGCCTACACCATTCAAAGACCATCATCATCAATGATAACAAGGTGTATTGCCGGATGAACACAGCAGGCCAAGCAGCATCAGAGGAGCAGGAAAGCTGACGTTTTGGGCCTAGACCCATCTTCAGAAATGGGGGAGGGGAAGGGGGTTCTGAAATAAATAGGGAGAGAGGGGGAGGCGGATAGAAGATGGATAGAGGAGAAGATAGGTGGAGAGGAGACAGACAAGTCGAAGAGGCAGGGATGGAGCCAGTAAAGGTGAGTGTAGGTGGGGAGGTATGGAGGAGATAGGTCAGTCCAGGGAGGACAGACAGGTCAAGGGGGCGGGATGATGTTAGTAGATAGGAGATGGGGGTGGGGCCTGAGTTTGGAGGAGGGGATAGGTGAGAGGAAGGATAGGTTAGGGAGGCGGGAATGAGCTGGGCTGGTTTTGAGATGCGGTAGGGGGAGGGGAGATTTTGAAGCTTGTGAAGTCCACATTGATACCTCCCATCATCATCAACCTTTGTTTTGAATACCTTGGGGTAAGTCTGTACTTCAATAATTTCTCCTAAATTGTTTTCAAAGCCATCTCTATGTAGTTTTATTGTGTATGATATACTCAAGCTGAAAAAAAACTAATATCTAACTTATATGACAAATGAATACTGTTCAAGGTTGGATGGTAAACTAATCAGTTTTAAGAAATTAGTTATAGATGGTGGTGAATTGTAACAATGTAAATCCAAAAGATAAAAGAAATACATTTTTCTGATGATTCAGCCAATGTGTTAAATACAACGCCAAGAGAAAAAATCATCATTCGTGAAATGATTTCATGTCTAAACTAAATTAGGCAAGAAATTTCAAATAATTCCATGTTTAATTTCAAAAAGTGTAGTATTTGTCTTGCATAGTCAACGAAGTGATACCTTCCCTGACATGAAGGGACATATTTAATGATCCAAAAATAGATTATAGAACTGAAAACACAGATAGGGAGAATTTTACCAGGATGTTCGTCATTAAGCAACACTTAACAATTCTCCAATATTACAGGTACAGTCAAAAATAACAGGCACCAACATCATCATTAAGGCCAAGGCTATCACATTTCTCCTTCTTTCCCTCCTGATTTTCCTCATAAAATTCCCCTATACTCTTTAATCCTCAAGAGATTCATTGGATCCCAGTTGTCCATACCTAATACATGACTCTTTCTTATTCTTGACTAGAATCTCAATATCTTGATTCATCCATTGTTCCTACTCTTACTAGCCTTACCCTTCACTCCAACGACAACATAGTGCCTCTGGACTTTCATTATCACACTTTTGAAATCCTCTCGCTTGTCAGTCGCCCCTTTATCTGCGAATAGTCTACGCCAATCAAGTTTTGAAACTTCCTGTCTCTTACTATTAAGATTTGCTTTACTCCAATTAAGAACTTTAACTTTTATGGAAGGCCTATCCTTTTCCATGACTATCTTCAAACTAGTAGAATTATGATCACAAGTCCCAAAGTGTTCCCATACTAACACTTCAGTCGCTTGTCCTGTCTTATTTCCCAAGACAAGGTCAAGTGTTGCTCCTTCCCTAGTAGGTACATTTATATATTGATAAAGAAAATGATCTTGAACACATTTAACAAATTCCTCACCATCCAAGCCTTTAACATGATGGCAGTCCCAGTCAATGTCTTGAAAAAGCAAAACCCGCCACTATTATAACCTTATTATTCTTACATTTATCTGTGATCTCTCTACATATTTGTTCCTCAATTTCTCTCTGATTATTGGGCACCCCAGCAGTATTATCTCATCAAAGGTGATCATCCCTTTCTTATTTTTAAGTTCTATCCCTATGGCTTCACTGGACGATCTCTCAGAAATATCCTCTCTAAGTTTAATAGTAATCAAAAACATTAGTCTGCCGTCCTCTCATGCCTCTCCTTCTATTGTTCCTAAAGCTTCTAAAACCCATAAATTGAGTTGCCAGTCCTGTCCTTCCCTCAGCCAAGTTTCTGTAATTACTACAACATCCCAGTCTCATTTTCCCGTACATACCCTGAGTTCATCAGCCTTTCTTGTAAGACCCGTTACCTTGAAATAAATGCGGTTTAATTCTTCAGAGTTACCTTGTTCTCTGATTTGCTCTTGTCTGTGCAGCAGACCATAATGGAATGTTTAATAGTCATTGGTCACCATGCCAACATTTGGTTTGCATTGTGAGGGTAAACTAAAGTATCTTTTAGAGATAAAAGGTACTGCAGATGCTGGAGAATCCGAGATAACAAGCATGGGGCTGGATGAACACAGCAGGTCAAGCAGCATCATAGGAGCAGGAAAACCTGACGTTTCGGGCCTAAACCCTTCATCAGAAATGGGGGAGGGGAAGAGGGTTCTGAAATAAATAGGGAGAGAGGGGGAGGCGGATAGAGGATGGATGGAGGAGAGGATAGGTGGAGAGGAAGCAGACAAGTCGAAGAGGCGGGATGGAGCCAGTAAAGGTGAGTGTAGGTACGGGGGTAGGGAGGAGATAGGTCAGTCCAGGGAGGACGGACAGGTCAAGGGGGCGGGATGATGTTAGTAGATAGGAGATGGGGGTGGGGCTTGAGGTGGGAGGAAAAACAGGTTAGGGAGGTGGAGATGAGCTGGGCTGGTTTTTGGATGCGGTTGGGGGAGGGGAGATTTTGAAGCTTGTGAAATCCACATTGATACCATTGGGCTGCAGGGTTCCCAGGCTGAATATGATTTGCTGTTCCTGCAGCCTTCGGGTGGCATCACTGTGGCATTGCAGGAGGCCAAGGATGGACATGTCGTCTGAGGAATGGGAGGGGGAGTTGAAATGGTTCGCGACTGGGAGGTGCAGTTGTTCTCCCTTGTCCGCTCCACACTCCCCTCCAGCCCCACCACACCCGGCACTTTTCCCTGCAACCACAGGAAGTGCTACACCTGCCCTCACAACTCCTCCCTCACCCCAATCCCAGGCCCAAAGAAGACTTTCCACATCAGGCAGATGTTCACCTGCACATCTGCCAATGTGGTATACTGCATCCGCTGTACCCATTGTGGCTTCCTCTACATCGAGGAAACCAAGCGGAGGGTTGGGGACCGCTTTGTAGAACACCTGCGCTCAGTTCGCAACAAACAACTGCACCTCCCAGTCGCGAACCATTTCAACTCCCCCTCCCATTCCTCAGACGACATGTCCATCCTGGCCCTCCTGCAATGCCACAGTGATGCCACCCGAAGGCTGCAGGAACAGCAAATCATATTCAGCCTGGGAACCCTGCAGCCCAATGGTATCAATGTGGATTTCACAAGCTTCAAAATCTCCCCTCCCCCAACCGCATCCCAAAACCAGCCCAGCTCATCTCCACCTCCCTGACCTGTTTTTCCTCTCACCTATCCCCTCCTCCCACCTCAAGCCACACCCCCATCTCCTGTCTACTAACATCATCCCGCCCCCTTGACCTGGCCGTCCTCCCTGGACTGACCGAGCGGCTCCCGGGCCCCCCCCACCTACACTCACCTTTACTGGCTCCATCCCCGTCTCTTCGACTTGTCTGCCTCCTCTCCACCTGTCCTCTCCTCTATCCATCCTCTATCCACCTCCCCCTCTCTCCCTATTTATTTCAGAACCCTCTTCCCCTCCCCCATTTCTGATGAAGGGTCTAGGCCCAAAACGTCAAGTTTTCCTGCTCCTATGATGCTGCTTGGCCTGCTGTGTTCATCCAGCCCCATGCTTGTTATCATGGAAAGAGGTGCTCATGCTTTTGAATGTTAAATTCAATGTTGAGTCCTGAAGGGTGTAATGTCCCCCAGTGGCTGATAAAGGGTTGTACCTCCAGCTTGCATTGAGCCTCACTAGGGCATTGGAATAGGCCTGAGACAGAAGTGTTGGCATGGAAACACAATGATGATTTGAAGAGGCAGACAATCAGAAGCTTGGCTTTAGAATTGTAGAATCCCTACAGTGTTGAAACAGGCCCTTTGGCCCAACAAGTCCACACCAACCATCAGAGCTTCCCACCCAAACCCTTTCCCCTATAACACACCTAATCTACACATCCCTGAATTCGATAGGCAATTTGGCATGGCCAATCCACCTAGCCTGCACATCTTTGGACTGTGGGAGGAAACCGGAGCACCCAGAGGAGACCCACGCAGACAAGGGGAGAATGTGCAAACTCCACACAGATAGTTGTCTGAGGGCGGAATTGAACCTGGGACCCGGGTGCTGTGAGGCAGCAGTGCGAACCACTGAGCCACCGTGGCGCCCCCATGCTGGCTTTGTGGATACTGTGCCATGATATTGCTGGTGAGGGGTCAAACCAGATTAAAGGGTCTAGGCCCAAAACGTCAAGCTTTCCTGCTCCTATGATGCTGCTTGGCCTGCTGTGTTCATCCAGCTCCACACCTTGTTATGCCAATACTTGTCTGGATGCCCATCAGTCTTTTAAAGGTGATGTGTCTGCAAGAGTTGCCAATCTTTTGGCAGATATCTGATGAGTGGTGAGCTTTTCTGGGAGTGGTGCATGGTAAGAAAATGCTAGAATCAAATGAGAGGGATGTTATAGGAATGAGGTAGTTGGTTAATGAGGCAAGTTTGGTCACACAACAATGAGAAATTTTACTAGGAGGCTGTGCAACTAAATCACTCCAGAAAACTCAAAGTAATTTGCAGTTTGACAAGAAAAAATAAGATTCGATCCAATTGTATGTTCAATATTAGACATCAGATCATGAATAGTGTTCACTTTACCTATTCTGATGACAAATAAAATGGAGAACATTTTGGATACTCAAGAGTGAAGTTTTATAGTTGGAAGTTTAGGAGGACCAAACATCTAGAATACTGCTAAAGAAAGAAACATTTTGTCAAAGCTTGCACTCATCAGGACTACTTGCAAGAGATATCAAAGTAAAGGCTAACAATATTTAATTTGGAGTCGACTTGCCAAACAATCAGCACGCTCCTTTCACACAGTGTAACTGCTGTCTTCCCTTTCCTTTGGTAATTTTTGCAAATGCCCTGACGAGTGCAAGACAAAAAAACTTCAATGAAATAGGTTTTTTTCCAGATTTACATTTCAAACCAAAGTCAGTTATTAATAATTCGGGATAAAATCAGTTTCAGTTCAGGAGCCTAATTTTTTTGTGGGTCCAATTCTGGAGAGTTTACCTTTCAAACCCTTTAAGTATAGACTTAAAATCAGAACGTGGACGAAATAAATTTGAGTTGCATATAAAATAGGAATCCTAAAACTAATCATAGTCTAACTCCAGATCAAATGAAGGAGTTCTCAGTAATTAAATCAAAAATCACAAAATGTTCCAATTATTTATTACCCTTCCCAAGATCCCTTTGTACAACCTCCACACAATATATTTTCACGTTTATTCACAATTAAAATTTGTTTGCATTGACATTAATTTTTTTTCCCTCCTCCCCTTGGCTCCCAGATTTGAACTTGTTCACGATGTAGGCCGTCTGATTCTCAATTTCTTTCTGCCGACCAGCGTTTGTGTTCTTCTTAATGTATTATTTTTCACTTGAATATCTTATTTCAGGAGATAAAGGGACTAACAAGGTAACGTATGCAAGTTCTTTTAAATAAAATGGAGCAAATCCCTGGAGGAATTACCAGAAAATTCCACTCTGGTTCAACAGGGGGAGGAAAAAAGGGTATAAAATCATGTTCTGCTTTCAAAGAATCAGCTGGTAGGAGTTCTGGAGAAAAGCACAGCAATTAAGTAGGATCACATACACTGTGAATGGTAGAGACTGTACAAGTCTTACAGTTTGAATTTAATACTTTCTGCACTTTTCATGGGCCTAAACCTGGAAGAACTGAATTAGAAGTTCAGGGGCTTGCATCTGACCATTACTGTTGTAAAATGAGTTTCCTTTGCTCATTTCTGACCGAGACTCCTAAACATTTTTGATGAATTATATGGAGTTATCTTAACTGATGACTGCTTACTGCCAAGTTTGTTTTTAATTCACTTCTGCCTTTCTTGACCCCTCTGATTTTTCATGTTGCTTGCCTCCACTATTGAATAAGCATAGTATTTCTTGCCATATTTCCAATCATTTAGTGTACACTTAGCGTACCTCATTAATTTCCTGTTGGTCACAAGCACTATTTCTAAGTCATTCAGACCAATGTGTCAAATACACAGGGTGAGTATAGGAATTGGCAAGTCATGTTGAAGTTGTACATGAGGCATTGTCTGGAATACTCTGTCCAGTTCTGGTCGCCCAGTTATAGGAAGGATATTATTAAGCTAGAGAGGGCTCAGAAAAGATTTACCAGGATGTCTCCTGGTACGAAAGGTTTGACTTATAAAGAAAGGCCGGGACCTTTTTTTCACTGGAGTGAAAGAGATTGAGAGGCAACCTTATTGAATTTAATAAAATATTGAGGCATATAGATAGGGTCAATGTCTTTTCCCTAGGATGGGAGATTTCAAAAGAAGGGGACACATTTTTAAGTTGAGAAGAGAGAGATTTAAAAAAGACAAGAGGGGCAAATTTTTTAAACAGAGGGTGGTTCATGTGTGGAATGAAATTCCTGAGGAAGTGGTTGATGTGGGTACAATTACAACGTTTAAAAGGCATTTGGATAAGTACATGATTAGGAAAGGTTTGGAGGGATATGGGCCAGGAGCAGGCAGATGGTATTAGTTTAGTTTGGGATTATGTTCGGCATGGGCTGGTTGAACAGAAGGGTCTGCTTCCATGCTGTATGACTCTAAGACTCTGATATTGTATCTCATTTTCTCATTGTTCATCTTCCTTCCATTCATTTTCTGAAATCATCAGAAATTCCCACTAATGCTTGCTGGTCATGAAGTCCTTTGTCATTCCAATCAGTTCTAGAAACTCTTAATATTTTGCAATTCATCTTGCAATTCTATGAAACATTGCTATTTAGTCTAGTTTTTAATGCCCGTTTAGTGGTATTAAAAAGCTACGAATTTGATTTCAGAATAGAAATACATATTTCTTAAAATGATAAAGGAACTGGACTATAAGCTCAAACATTGCAGGCATGCAGGATTTTGTTAATAAACCATAAACCTAATTTATCTCTTTGGTTCTTTCAACTAAATTACAGGAAATAAATTGAGAAATAGATTAGTAATAAATTCTGTTTATTAACTCTATCCAGATAATTATGTTTGTGAAATACAGAACATTTTTCCCAGGACTGGTACTACGCATCAATCCAACCTTGCCTGCTTTAAATGATGTACATGTTATTAACACTGCATTACATATTAGAAATTCTCAGTAATATCTGCTTTGAAGGCAAGCTGAGTTCTCAAAGCTGATGTATAAGACTCAAGCCACCAACTTGGGAAGAGTACTTTTACTTAAATGGAATGCAATTAAGTTTGAGGAGTCCGGCTTACCCATATAATAGAAGGTGAGGTACCACTAATTCTAAACAAATCCAAGTAGCCCCATGCAAAGCCAATCCTACATTCAAAGCCAATGCTGGGGCCGTCCACCATGAAATCAAACCCGAATCATTCTGACGCCAAAACAGATGACAATCACAGAGCCAGGGATCACATGTGTGTGTGCTCTGTTGGAAATCAGTCCAGTGCTTACAAACCAGAGGCAGGTCTCTTCTCAGCAGAACAGGCTTGAACCCTTCATCTTCTCAGTCCAAATAAAGAATTTTACCATGAAACCAAGGGCTCATTACTTTCAGGATAATGATGTCTAAAAGGATTCAGATTTGAATCTGAATTGTAATGTAATTTGTCACAATACAAGATCTGAGTATGAGAAAGGAAAGCGTTCTTTCTGTATCCCTGTAATCTTAGAATGAAGGCCAGGGGAAAATATTGAGAATTTACACATCTTTTATTAGACAGGTAACCTCAAGCTGAGACTCCCATTCTGACAAACTGTTCTCTGGGAAGAATAGTTCCAAGCAGGAGTAAACATCTTCCCCACCATATTTATAAAGCTGTTGAAAACTAATTGCAGAGACAGGTCCAGCATCAGAGATTTTTTTAAACTTTGGCTAATTTGCTTTCTCCTTTTAAAACCATCGACTAATTGTTGGCATATTGTTTAATCAGAATAGTCACCCTCCCGTGTTGTAATATGTCTCACATTAGCACATCAGTATACTTTAAAGAGTAATGTTCATGATGTCATCACTGCACCACAGAGTGTGACCTGAGGATATAAAAATCTAATGCTCCATCTTCAGCTGAATCACTTGAAGCATGATACTACACAGGATGCATAAGCCCCCATTTTACCGTAACATCTTAATGTTAGCCCAGACATTATGTGCCTGATGAATGTACTGTTTGAGTGGAATAGTTAATCTTAACAAATGTCTGCAGGATTCTTCAATGTTCCATTATTCACGCTTAGCTTATTATGTCATGGGAGATAACATCAGCATTGTTGCATCAAGTAAAACACTGTACTGGTGGTAAACATTCACCATGGTAACAGAGATGGCTGTGTATAAATGATTATAATATCCTGGTGACAGATATTTAGAAACTTAACTGGGGACCAACCAGGCAACAGATTTGGATAACAGAGAATTTGGACAAAGCGAGAATTCCTTATCTTTAAGGAACATCAGTTTTTGTGAACAGGGCAGCTGTAAGATCTGTTGATAGAGCATTAACCAATCAGAACACAGAGCTAACGTTAGTTTTTATTTGAATATAAGTTCTTTCAAGATTAAATACATTTCTATGATTGTCTTAATTAAATGAAAAATAAATTTCAGCAAAAAGCTGAACTGTACACTTGAGCTGGACACGAACCAGTCCAGGTCAATACAGGGTAGCTACAAGCCTAGAAAGACTAGAAATCTAAAGACAAGAATGCTCTGTATTTGACAATCTATGCGTAAGTAACAGCTTATCAGAAAAGCAGCTGTAAACTTTGTTCTTCAGAAAGGAAATAATTTTGATTTAGACTGATAGAAAGTTGGGGCACATGGCTTAAAGTGGTACAATTCTATGTTTTTAAGGTAGAATCATGGGTGTCAGTATGGATTTGGCAGCCAATGACATCTTGATTGAATTACGATGTTTCAAAAATGCAACACAATTCTATTTTACAGGTCAAGTGATAAATCATGTCACTGAAGAAGAGTCACTGGACCTGAAGCATTAACTCTGCTTTCTCTCCACAGATGCTGCCAGACCTGCTAAGTTTCTCCAGCATTTTATGCTTTTCCTCCTGGCGGATATTTGGAAAACTAATTTGAGACCAACCCGCAACAGCTTTGGACAATATTGAATTCAGACAAAGAAAGAATTCCTCATCCTTAAGCAGCATTCTATTGGAGGTAAACTGGCACCATTCATTACCCATGCAACCATTCTGTTTGCAACAATTAGCCAACAATTTGATTAAAAAGGGCCTAACACAGACAGTAAGAGCCATTTATGTGTCTATACATAATTAACTATTTGAACAGACTCGGAGTCAGACTTAGAAACAGCATAGTACTGAAATGAAAGCTGGGATTTTTCTGCTCTATAATGTTCAGTTATTCACAGGATTAATTTGTTGAGCCTTTAGTGGAAAGTGATTTAATCATACCATTTCATGGCCTAAATAGATATAAATTTATGAAGTGTAAAATATAAACTGGTGGGTCCTGTCTCAAAATAAATGAGACTTTAAAAACAAATTGAAAGTTGTTTCTGCAAATTTTGAACCCCAATAGTCCTTTTCGATAATCAGCTCACGCTGGCTGGAATCCATGAGTGTATATATTATTTTATGTCTTTGAAAGTGTTCTAACAGTTTATTCCTACTCAAAGTAAAACTTGTCTGATCAATGATGTAGTTTTGTACGAAGTTTGAGAACAGATCAACATTGGAAAATGGTGCTACAGTGCGATATGTGAGAATTGGTGACTGGTTAGTGGTTGTGAGTGTGTGAACATCCTGTATTTTATTGTGAGACCAGTGCTGGCTCCCTACTTGAAGCTAAGGTTTCTAAAGTAGAAACCCACAAAAGCTAATTACCTTTGAATTCTTTATAAAGCTGGCATCAAATGTCTCCTCTCCTGGGAGATCTCTGTGTTGAGCGAAGAAAGATAACAGCTTAAAGCACTTAGAAAGGAAAATCCTTGAGACAATAAGTTCATTTTCTTCTTCCCACAGAACTGTGCAGACTAATATTGCTACACCTCTGTCAGCAGTCAAGTTGGAGACTTTCTGTATTTGTGCAAATTTTCAGCCGAAAGATTGCCTTTAAAATGGTGCAGGGCACCTGTTGCAGGTAGGTTAGGATGCAACCGCTAACCCACTTACTCTGGTGTCAACCTAAAGATGAAGGAGTGATACTGACGAACATAAATCCTTGATATGGTCTCCTGTTGGAGAGTCAACACTTGCATCGAGCTCTCAGACAAGTCATTCAATGCTTTGTAGTGGATGATATGAATTTGGACAGGTCTTAACAGAAATCTCAGAGGGAATGACATTCCGTTTTGATAATTCTGATGCAAATCTCAACAAAGTATCTATGAGACCTTAATGATTAGAAGAGCATAGTAATTGATGAAATACTGAAGTAAATTCATTAAAATTATCGAGGTAAAAATTCTGCTTTACCTCATATGTTTTTAACTGAAAAACAAAACAAAATGGATATAGGCTTAAATTCCCACCTTCCTCTCTCATGGTGAAATAACTTCAAGCAGTCTGGTATCCCATCACCAAATCACCTTTTATTCACATGTGCACAGTACATGGACTCTGACTGGCATGCTCAGTGTCAGTCCCTAAAATGAGGATACTATCTAAATCTCCTATTCATATCTGTCAGCCAGGGCTCCCTAATTTGCCCCAGGTTAACAACCCCAATCAAAGATCTCATAGTCATTGAGATTCACCTGGGCCTGGTTCCAATCACTACATGGGCTATCCTCTTAATACGTTCTTTCTCTCTACAAAGATGCTGCCTAACCTGCTGAGTCTTTCTGGCATGTTTGAGTTTCATTTCAGATTTCCACCACAAAGTGATATTTTGCTGTTTTTGCCCAGTCATGGATTCCCCTCAGTTTTAAATGGAGCATGGGAATGGTGTGCACAAAAATGTAGGGAAATTGAGGAAGATGGGGTTAGCATCATTGCCATAAATTTAATAAGCATCATACCTAAAGCAGGCAGATCTAGAGGGGGCAATCAAAGATTGACTTCAATCATGGCAAGGGAGGCACAAGGCTCCCCTGTGAGACCTGGAAAGAACACTCCTGTTCTTTTGCCCTAAATGAATGCATAAAAACTCAATTTTCAAATTATAGTCCCTAGCTGGAATGGTGTAATGGACGAGGCATCAGTGCTCTCCAGTAGCATCCAGCTGAGCCCTCAGTTCAGCTTCCACCTCTGTCATGCATTTAGATCCCACCTGCATATGTAGGGAAGCTGTCATCTCTTCACTAGCATTCCAACGGCCTGCCGATTAGGACTTCGAAATAAACAGAGAAACAGCAGGATGAGGACAAAGGGCTGCGGAAGGGGTCAGTGTGGGATATGTGACAATTTTCATTTTGTCCTGCACCCTGAGCAGAAAGGTCTGGGTTTCCTGTGTACAAATTATAAAACGTTAGTATGCAAGTACTGCAAGTGATTTGGAAAGTTAGTACAATGTTATTGTCTATTGTCACATCTGGAGTACGGTGAACAGGAGTGGTCTCCTTATTTAAGAAAGATTATAAGTGCATTGGAAGCAGTTGAGGGAAGGTTTATTCGATCAACACCTGGAATGGGTGGATTGTTTTATGAGGAAAAGTTGGACACCTCAGCTTGTATACACTTGAGTTTAGAAAAGTAAGCGGTGACTTGATTGAAACATATGAGAGATTTTGAAAGGGCAAAAGTGGAAAGGACGTTTCACCTAATGGAAGGGTCTAGAACTAGAGTACACTGTTTAGAAATAATGTGTCAGGTGCTTAAGACAAGGATGAGGACAACCTTTCTGTCTCTCAGAGAATTGTAGTCTAAAACTATTCCTTATAAGGTAGTGGAAGCAGAGAACTGGAATATTTTTTAAGAGAAAAGTTGATAGATTCTTGATAAGCATGGGGGTGAAAGATCATAGGATCACACAGTACAGAACAGGCCCTTCAGCCCATTGAGTCTATACCACTAAATGGAGGTCATTATGTCTAGGCTGCAATGTCGAGTAATCAGATCAGCCATGATCCTATTAAATGGTGGAACAGGCTTGAGTGGTCTACTCCTGCTCCTAGTTCCTTTGTTCATGTGCATATTTGTACCTGACTCACTTTACATCAATCCAGATTGGTGGGAATTAAAAGCATGTCGATGAGTTTGTCCAATCAGTGCTGACCTAGTTGATTTCTACTACAACATCTTTGGGGGAGGACTGAATTAGAAAAGACAAAATCAGTCAGGGTTCTTATTCCTGGCTCCTACCTCAAGATCCCGTACAAGAAATGTGCATGTAGATGGCAGATGGAACCAAGTGAGGACGACAAACATGACATGTTTGGAGGGATATGGGCCAAGTGCAGATAGGTGGTACTAGTTAAATTTGGAATTATGGTCAGAATGGACTGGTTGGACCGAAGGGTATGATGCCTTGCTGTATGACTATGAGTCAGGAATGGCCTTGAGCTGCCTTTTCTAGTCGTTGTGAATGTGGCTGACATTCATTATCATGGCTGACAGATCTATAATAGCCTATTTTTATGAGTTAGAGAAGTATAGCTGATAATGATAAAACCACGTCCCCAAACAAACTTTGACATCTTCAGTGGAAAAATGTTACTCTTTGGAGAGGAAAAACCCACATTTAACATGTACAACTCTTGTAATGGGGAACTCAAATTGGAAACATTTTCATCATCACTGTTCAAAATTGCCTGCAGTACACAGTTAATTGAAATAACATCTTGGCCTTGTTGCGTGAGTGCACAATGATCATAATGCACCCAGTTATAAGAGCTCCTGAAATATTCCAGAACTGGATCTGCAAATGGATATCAGAAGAATAATTCTTCAGCAATGCTTGTGCCAGCAAGAGGTAGTTGGCAGCTTTTTAGTTTGTTTCTTGATGCATAATGTGATAATATAAAAGATTCATGGGAATGATTCCAAGGATAAAGTACTTCAGTTATCTAGATAGAATGAAGAAATTGGGAATGTTCCCTTTGGAGGAGAGAAGATTGAGGGGAAATTTACAGAAATATTCAAAATCATGAGGGGGTCTGGCCAGAGTAAATACGGCGAAACCATTCCCATTCCTCCAATGGTCAAGAACCAATGGGCACAGATTTAAGGCAATTGACAAAAGAAACAATAGAAATATGAGAAAAAAGCATTTATACTCGGTGTATGATTAGGAGCTGGAACGCATTGCCTGACAGTGTGATGGAGGCAGGTTCAATTGAGGCTTTCAATAGAGAATTGGATCATTATCTAAAAAGAAAAAAAAATTAGGGCTGTGGGCAAAGCTAAGAAAGTGCTAACAGTTTAATTGTTCCTTTAATGGGCCAGCACAGAAAGGCTGAATGGCCTGTACCCGAGCCATCACAATTCTATAATTCTACGTTGAAACCTATCATCAAAGCTAACAGATGTAGCATCGGCATAACAAAATCCATCGTGTCTTGTTGATTCCTCACTCTTCCCAAACAGAAAAATGAGAGGTTTGTTGAATACCTTTGCCAGAAATGGACTCCCCATTAGATAGTTACTGATCCGGTAATTCTTTAAAATGCATGACTAAAATGATGCTCAAAAATATGTGTGGCGAATGAGAAATTATCTCCCAGGATCAGGGAAGGGAAATCAGTTGGAATCTCTACCTCATTGGTGATCAGTGTATTCTGCTTTAATGCCCCATTCTGTTACAGCCTAATGCCATTGTCTGTGACAAACGGCTGAAATTTTGATCCCATCCAGATTTGTGTCTGGGCAAATAGATCCTGATAATTATGGGTTGTCCAGCATGTCAGCTTCCTGACCTGTCAACAGGTTCGGGACCCGGCAAAGCCACACATCCCAATGGGACAGGCTGACAATTAGGCTGTTTTAAATCTTTCATAATCAGGGATTGAGGAGGTTGACTAGGCATCCAGCTTCCTAGTGCAACAAGGACCAGCCTAACCATGTGCAGGAAGGGCAGGCTGGGGTGCCACTGCTCCAAGCAGATCGACTGATCCTTCCTGCCTCTGTTGCTGGTGGCGCAGCCAGTGGCCTCTGTGTGGCAGGAGACAATCCCAATCTAACTCCCCTCCACCCCAAACACCTCCCCAAGCTCTAGACAACCATCCCCCAACCCCCAATCAAACACAAAACACATACATGCATGTAGATACACAGATGGCCCAACTGTTTTTATGTGATTATAGTATAAAGCTTTAAAGAAATAGCTGAAGGGACATGTTCTTAGTGAAGCACCCTCTTAGTACCTTTTTTCACTGCAGCTGGGATCTTCCCTGAAACTGGAAAAGCTCTAATTGGCACTCCAGCTACCTGACCCCACCAACCAACCATAATTGGACTGGGAATCTGTGTCCCTACCAATTCAGAGGCTCCCCTGTCAAAAATCCAACCTGTGACTGTATTTCCCAAACTTCCTACCCTTAACAGATTTCCTGTTTACCAGCTCCATAGTGAAAGTTCAACTTGAAGAAAGCTAGCTTATAGAGAGCTTAGATGCTTAAAGCCATATGATTAAGGAATAAAAACCATGCGAGGAAATCGTAATTTGTAACTCAACTCAAGTCACAAAACTTCAACTGAGTGACCAGATTATATTGCTAAAACATCCAAAAGTCCTCTTTATCGTTGTTATTGACTACTTTTAAAATCCCGTGGGTGTGGGACCATACTTTATTCTGCCACACATCAACAATGAAGTGGGTTCTGTGAACCGATGTCACTTAGAATTTCATGCTTTCAACATCTGTGCAATGAGGTGCATGCAGCCTTATTTGGGAGCAAACTTCTTAAAATGCTGGAGGCATAAAGAGCTTACTTAGCAACAGTGATAGACACAAGCCTTCATCTTTTGGTATGCTCTGAAAAAGCCATCTACACCCTGGAGTTATCGAGCTAAACAACACATTTGACTGAAGTCCAAAAGCATCAGTTTCAAACTAATTTATTCTGGGTGCAAATGTTGGCCCATGGGCTGGGTAAGAATACCTGCAACCACTTCCATGCCAGTGTCAATCAAATCATTGTGCTTCAGATAGAGGTGAAAGGTATGCTGCCCGAAATAGCCATACACTGTTAATATGCACAACCTTGCGCAAGGATCTGAAGCAGAAGAGTTTGCTGAACTCTGGTCTAATTAGATTGGACATGCTTTCAAATGCGTTTTAGGAACTGCATGCACTTACAACCAATCATTTCAACAGCAACACAGGAAATTATTCAAATATATCTCCTTCTTCAGCTACTAAGATGGATAAATGACTTTGACAAGTCTGACCTGAGCAGTGTCTCCTCTGATTTGTCTGAGATTGCCAAGATGAGGAGAATTTAATCAACAAAATGAGCAGACAACTCATGTACTTTCCTGGTGCTGTTGTTACACATAAATCTGTATTGTATTAAATGTAGCTTTACATGTATTCTATTAAATTGTATTGACAAAACAAAAATAAGGTTATGTTAAAACTGGACTGATAATATTAAAACATGGCATTCAGTAGTAGTTATACTAATACCTTAGTTATACAATTGGGTGTAAGCATTAATATTTTATTGTCCAAGACTTAAAATATAACATTAGCAAAATAAAAGAAATCTACTCTCACTAAGTAACACCTTCCATGACACTCCAAAGTGCGTCATATTCAATGAAATACTTTTGGAATGTAGTCATTGATGTAATGTCAGAAACATACCAGCAAATTTGTGCACAGCAAGTTCCCACAAACAGGATTGAGAGAATTCACCTGTTATCCTTCAGAATAGTTCCACAGGAATTTTCATGCAACCACACGAGAGAGTAGATACAGCTTCAGTCCTACAGCTCATCCAAAAGTCATCACTTTGGACAACACAGCAGCCTCTCATTGCATATTGCAACGTCAGCCTAGATTTTGTATTCAAATTTCTAGTGTGGGACTTGAACCATAACCTTCTGATTTGATGCATGAGTGCTCCCACTGAACTACAGTTGACTGATAAACCAGACTTGTGTATCAGAATGCCAACATGGAATATTACTCCTCCGCCACCAAACCCTACACCCCTCAATCTCAGCCAAGTTGCATGATGCACAAGGACACTCACCCTGATAGGTACTTAACTCTTATGAATTGCCTCAGTCCTCAGCAATGCTTGAAAATGTTCAAAGCCAAGTTTGTCATTGCAACACTTTGGTTTAAATCTGAAATGAAAAGTATTTAAATCAAGGTGACAACTGCAACATCAACTGTTCTCATTTCATTCAAAAGGCTCTGGGTTGATGGCAATGCACGACTTGATGCTGATGTGTAACATTTATCACCACGGGGATCAAAAAAAATTTGAAACCATTGAAAAATATTTTGCAATCCCCTAATGGCGTAGCTGATTAACCAAAGCAGAGCACCTAGAAAAATCCCAGGTTTTGATCGAAATATTGAACTTCTCGACCTAAAGGTGCTGCAGACAGGTTGCCGTAATTGGCTTCATCCTTTGGTTAGAGAATGAAAAATTGGAGTGGATTTTCACTCCAGTAGGTCTGATCAGGAATCAATGTCAAATATGGACTGGGCACCACTTTGATGCATGTTGTATAGACTCTTAGCATAATTCAAGTTATGAACATAAAAAAATAGCTGCTTGGTTGAGTTACTAGAAGGTGTCCACTGAGCCATTTAGGGCTGGATATAATCAAACAGCCACCAACCACTAGAACATATGGGATTCTGAAATGCTCCTGGAGTCCAACGAACTACACTTCCACAAGATATCAGCATCTTGAACAGAAAGGAAAAAATTGTTTACCACTATACTGAAACGGAATGTATTTTAGTTACAGCAGTAAAGATATATTCTTACAAAAGTTTACAGAATTAACAGCTAAATACCGTAAGTGGGGAAGAAAAAGAATCACAATTCAGAAGACGTCTTATCTTGAAAGAAGGTCTTTTATTAATGCTGTGTTCATATCAATGTGAACGCAATGGGGAATGAAATATGTTTAGAGCATGAATAATTAAAAATGCCTTGGAATATGTATTCAGCTTTTTTGAAGTAGGGAAAGGAAAAGCATTAGCATGAATAGTAAGTTTTGAGGCTTTGCTGATGGCAATGATTCGGATTCCCCTAACTGGTCATTTGAAGGTTAAAATTCAATACATGGTGTTGTGTATTTTGAGAAATCTGTTGGATATTCTGAATTTGCCTGATTGCATTGTTCACAGTATCATTAATGAGCATATTTATTTTTGGGCCTGAAGGTTTGATGCTGATTAGTACGCTAGACTCAGTTTATCAGTTCATCTGTGACAATCCACTATTGTATTTGCTCAGCTGAATGTCTCCATTGCATACTGGAATACACCGTGAGTGAAACCATGTGCTGGCATCCTGAATATAACTTCTAAGATTCCTTTAGAATTCAGCTCACATCAACAGAAAATAGAAGAAAATAATTGCATTTCAAGTAACCTGATTTCTAAAGGATCTGGACTTTACATCTCTCACTGTATTACCCAGTTGAATGGTGACTGCATGTGCATCCTACCTAAATGCTGCATGCAAAGCAACTAAGCATCAAATTTAAGAAAATCTACCGAATAAAGACCCTGCCTCAAAGACGTCAGTGTGAACTAACCCCCGACAACTACACAATAAGTTGCTGAGGAAAGATCCAATAAATTAGATAGGATAGTTCAAGATTAACTGTTATCTTCCTTGGTTGGGTACCTCTCCTAAGTTTCCTGATATGACTTTAGGCTGAAACCTTGGAAGTGGCACAGAATAGATGAGTCTTGGGGTTGGGTGCTCTATTTTATTCTCCCCAGCTCCCTTAATATCTACAATACACAATATACTCCAGGCTTCCTTTCTGATTTTGACATTAACAGAAAGACGTTTGCACAGTCATGGCGCAGGGATGAGGTGGCTTTATAGAATAGAATTGTGGAATCCCTACAGTGTGGAAACAGACCCTTCAGCCCAACAAGTCCACTCCGAACCTCAGAGCATCCCACCCAGACCCATCCCCCTATAACTCACCTAATCTACACATCCCTGAACACTATGGGCAATGTAGCATGGCCGATCCACCTAGCCTGCACATCATTGGACTGTGGGAGGAAACCAGAGCACCTGGAGGAAACCCACGCAGACACAGGGAGAACATGCAAACTCCATACAGACTGTCGTGCGGGGGTGGAATCAAACCCAGGTCCCTGGTGCTAACCACTGAGCCACTGTGCTGCCCCAATTCTGCAAATCATTGTGTAGTTACAGGGGATTAATTCACAGTGATGTCTTTGTGGCAGGGTCTTTATTAGGTAGATTTTCTTAAATTTGACGCTTATTTGTTTGACCCATATGCTGCAATCAACAATGAAAAACACTTTGAAGAAGCATAGAATTTGCATTTTGTCTTTGATGCCCTCAGTATGGGCCAAATTGCTTCATGATGAATTAAGTACCTTTGAAGTGTAGTGTTGTAATGCAGGAAAAGCAGCAGTTTCCACAAATAGCAATGGGATAAACAATGATTAAATCGTATAAACAATGTTATCCGAGGGGGAAACATTGATAAGACAGTCGGAAAACTCCACTCCTTGAACTCAGACTGTGCCATGAGGCCTTTTATGTTCACTTGAGGAGGGAAGATGGGCCTTGCTTTAGCATCTCAACCAAAAGCCAACATCTTTATCAAAAAAACCAAAAGAACTGCAGATGCTATAAATCAGAGACAAAAGTAGAAATTGCTGGAAAAGCTCTGAAGAAGAGTCACCCAACCTGAAACTTTAACTCTGATTTCTCTCTACTGATGCTGCCAAACCTGCTGAGCTTTTCCAGCAATTTCTATTTTTGACCCCAACATCTTTGACAGTTCTGCACTTTCTGAATAAAACACTGAAATATCAACGTGCATCATGTGCTCAAGTAATTATAGAGAGGCTTAAAGCAAATAACTTGACTGTAACCCAAACTTCTTCATTCTTTTTATATTTCGTACAAATTTTATTTAAATTTCTAATAGTCTAGAGCTTAATATTAAAGGTTTGATTTTCGTCAGGTATCTTCCTCTCATTGACACCAATGAAATTGTTCAATCTGCATTCTTTTAAGACTTATGACATCCTTCCTGCCTGTTATATTTTTATATTCTTTGAAAGAGTTGAGAATTATATTATTATGTGTACGTTCCAATCAGTATCCAGGATGCCACACCACTCCTGACTGCACTACAGTCTATGTATGAACCAAACTAAAGAAGTCCACAGCATATGGTGAGATCTGAGAAGTACATTCAATGTAGCTCTACAATTTACTGCAATTCTTTTTTGAACATTTGGGAACCACAAGACATAACACTCTTATGCAAAAAATTGTGCCTATTTTGTTCATCCCATTTGGAACAAATGTCAAATTAAATTTCAGACACTTGTGATATCGCATTCTAATGGCTAAGTCATGCTATGGTTGGTTTATCAATGGATTATCTTCGGCAGAGCCTGGAGCTTTCTGTGCTTCTGCAGCACATACAGTGTCATGCTGTGCATTAAGCACTTGAGGGGGTTTGGAAGATTGTGCAGCAGTCATGAGCACTCTTTCTTAAGTCCCTAGATTCCATGCAAAAATATTAAGGTGAAGAACATGCTTCAATTTAGTATTTGTGGAAACTATGATCTTTCTTCACTATGTCTTTTAGAAGGACAGCATACTTCTTCATGTTACAATAGCTTTTCCTTCAGAGTTATAGAGTATTTTTCAGTGTGGCAATGTCAGTTTTCATTTTTTTTTTTATTCATTCATGGGATGAAGGTGTCAATGGCTAGGCCAGCATTTGTTGCCCATCCCTAATTGCCCAGAGAGCAGTTACGAGTCGACCACATTGCTGTGAGTCTGGAGTCACATGTAGGCAAGACTAGGTAAGATTGGCAGTTTCCTTTCCTAGGGACATTAGTGAACCAGATGGGTTTTTCCCAACTATCAACAATGGACTCATGGTCACCATTAGGCTCTTAATTCCAGATATTTATTGAATTCAAATTCCACCATCTGCCACGGCGAGATTCGAGACCAGATCCCCAGAACATTACTGGGTCTCTGGATTAACAGTCCAGCGATAATGCCACTAGGCCATTGCCTACCCTATTACATTCATTATATTATATTTTACATAATATTATTTTTTATTATATTACATTCCTGGTGATTCAATCTTTAACTTTTTCAGGAATTTTCCCTGGGGGCTTTTTTTTTAAAAATTACTTTATCTGTTTCTAAAACATTTTATAAGTAAATTATCATAATTCACCAAACTTTTAATGTTTGAATCTGTGACAAAGCATTCTGTAGTATGCCCTGTCTTAAAATCAGTCTCCTGGTCTGGGAGAAAGAACTGGGAAGTGTTGCAAGAAGGCTTGGTATAAGCTAGCAGGGCATATAAGGCGGGTTGAAATTTTTTGGCAGAGTTTTGCATCATTAATCTATTACTTTATATTATTCATAAGAGTTGTGCTGTACAGCATGATATAATTTAGCAATTGAATTGCATTGGATTTTAAAAGATCTGCCTAATTAACCCGCCTCTCTTGCTTTTTCCCTTTAGCAGTGCTAATATTTCTTTGCAAACTCACATCTAATTTCTTTCTGAATGAATTTACTTCCTCCAACCTTTTAGGTGATGCATTTCAGATAATAACAATTCTGCGCAAAAATGCATCTCGTCATCTCCCAGTATATATATCAATTATCTCTCACCTGCACTTTCTAATAGACGATACTGCCACGAATGGAAAGAGTTTCTCTTTATCTACTTTAGCAAGACACCTCCTAATTTTGAGCAAAGCTATTAAATCTTCCCAAAACCTTCATCGAGTCAATAGCATAGAACGAGGCCATTCTGTTTATTCAAGTCAATGTCGGTTCTCAGTGAAGCAAAGCCTTAAGTCCGTTCCCCTGATCTGTCCCTGTATCTATGCAGATTTATTTCACTCAAATGCCTATCAAATATCCTTTTAAAGTAATTGGCCATTTCTGTTTCCACCACCTCGCACGAGAGTTTTCCCATTCACTGGGCTCTTTCAGAAATGTGGAATGTACTTTAGTTTTGATAGGTCCCTCATATTGCAGGATAGTTGGGGTCCCTTTCTCATTGCAGTCAATCGCTTATTCTGTGATTTAAATTTACAGCTCCTGTGAAAAGGTAAGGGCATAAGATAAGTGTCAGGTTAGTGTGCCAGGAGTGTGGGGTGCTAGGTTGGTAGTGTCACCAGGTTGGTAGGGTTCTAGATAGAAAATTTGACAGGGCATAACGTGCTAAGGGGCAACACAGGCGATGGAGTGTTTTGGGTGAGTCAGGATCTTAATTTAATTTGATTTGATTTGATTCATTATTGTCATATGTACAACAATACAGTGGAAAGTATTGTTTTGTGTGCTATCCAGACAAATCATACCTTACGTAAGTACATCAGGGTAATAGAAGAGAATTCAGAATAGAGTATTACAGCTACAGAAAAAGTGCACCGAAAGTTCAACTCTAATATATGAGAAAATGAAAACAACGAATACTGGAAATCACAATGGGTCAGACAACATTCATGGAGAGGGAGAAAGCCTGCTCTCTTTTCATGGACACTGTCTGACCTGCTGTGATCTCCAGCATTTGCTGTTTTCAGTACAGATTCCAGTTTCTGCAGTTATTTGCTCCTTTAATATATGTAAGGTCCATTCATAAGTCTGATAACAGTGGGGAAGATGTTGGTACATGTTTTTAAACTTTTCTATCTTCTGCCTGATGGAATTGGGTGGAAGAGAGTATGACTGGGGTGGGAGAGGTCTTTGATTATGAGGCCAGTGGGCAGCAGTGTTATTACGTGGTCTGGTTGCGGGGTAGAACAGTAAGTATTGGGTTTGTCAATGATGGAAGTGGGTGTCAGGAGCAAGAGGGTGAGGGAGGAGAATTTTGGGTCCTGGGGGAGATGGGATATTGTTGGATCAGGGGTGTTTGTGAGAGGGGATTGGCAGGTTCAAGGCTGAGAGGAAGGTTTGGGTCACAGGCAGAAAGTGGGGAATTGGGCCCCAGGGAAGAGAGAGGTTTCAGGTTCTGGGAAAAGAGGGGTGTGTTGAGTTTTGGGCACGGAGGCTGGTCTGGAGGTGGCAGGGGCTGTGCTGATACCAAAGGAAAAAGGTGGATATTGGGTCAGAGGTCCAGGAATGTAAGCAGTCTGGGAGAGGCGGTGTGTGTCTGTGGTAAGTTGGGACATGAGCTTAATAGTATTCTGGAGTTAGATGAGTTTTTTAATCATCTAACTTTTCCTGAGTAACAACTTAATTAACTGCAGCAGTCAAGTGCAGTGACTAGAATTAAATACAACACACTGGTGATGGTAAAATTAAATTTTACAAAGGTTCAACATAACTTCACTGGTTATGTATTCGATACTTCTATATATAAAGCCCATAATGCCAAATGATTTGTTTATCACGCTCTATTGCCTCCTTCAAGGATGCATTCGTTAACCCCCAGATTCATCTGGCTCTGCACACTCTTGAGAACTGTTCCATTAAGAATATTTTCCCTCTCCTCATCCCAGCTGCCAAACTGCATCACCTCACACTTCTCCACATTAAATTCCATCTGTCTTTTAGCTGCTTATTCTGCAAAGTCCTCCTCTGATATAATCCTCATTGATTCCTGCTCCACCAATTTTGGTATCATTGGAAAATTTGAAAATTGTACTCTGTATTCTTACATCTAATTTTTTTCATTTATGCAAAAGCTATGGTCTTGGCACTAGACCTCAGTGAATTCAACCACTGTCAAGCATCATCTTGTCTGAAAAATATCCATTTACTATGACTCCTGGATGATCTCAGAACACTTCAAGGCAGTTTATAGCAAATGAAAAATAGTCACTATTGGAATGTAGGAATAAGGAACATACTCTGAAACGTTTTATGATCTAAGGATAGTGCCAGGCTCCTCACCGCGTGCCACTTTGCTCCAGATGAATACACAAGTGCTGCAGATGCAGTGCATGGCCAGCAAAATAACTCCTGCCAAGCATAATGCATTACTGCCTAATAAGAAGGTCATTGTTATGCTCACTTCGACTAGTGATATTCAAATCAATTCCATGAGGTATTGCATTCTGGTAAAACAAACAATGACAGGACTTAAGCAATTAAAAGTACGGCCTTGGGCAGTGGTGTAGAACAGACAGACCTCTGGGTTCAGCTACAAAATTCTTTCAAGTTTGCATCACTTATAGATAGGATGGTTAAGTACGTGTTTAGCATGCTCGCCTTCATTGTTCAGACCTCAGTGTACAGGAGCTGGGACATTATGTTACAGGACATTGGTGAGGCCTCTTCTGGAGTACTGTGTTCAGTTCTGCTCTCCCTCTTATAGGAAAAAATATTAAGCTGGAGAGCGTTTGGAAGAGATTTACCAGGAACTTGTTGGGAATGGAGGGTTTGAGATATAAGGGGAGGCTGGATAGGCTGGGACTTTCTTCACTCAAGCGTAGGAGGTTGAGAGATGACCTTATAGAAGTTTATAAAATAATAAGCATTATAGATAAGTTAAATGGTAGGTGTACTTTCCTGAGGGTGAGGGATTTCAAGACAAGGGTTATATTTTAACCGCAAGAGGAGAAAGATTTTAAAAAGTCACGAGGGACAATTTTTTTTACACAGAGAATGGATTGTATGTGGAATGAACTTCCAGAGGAAATGGTGGATGTGGGTACGGTTACAACATTTAAAAGACATTTAGATAAGTACATGAATTAGAAATGTTTGAAGGGATATGGGCCAAGCGCAGGCAGGTGGGACTTATTTAGTTTGAGATTATGGTCAGCATGGACGGGTTGGACTGAAGGGTCCGTTTCCATGCTGTTGGACACAATGACTCTAATGACATTGCATGCTGAAGGCCACTCCATTATTTTCTGCACAATCCATTTTGTTGTCAACATTGAGTTATGTTGGTCCTGTCACTTGTCATCTTCCCTTTGTTGTCGCTTTGAAAATGTTGGCAAATATATCTTGAAATGTTTTCTCCCCTTCTGATGCCCCTTCCTAAACTAACAATTTCTGAGCTTGCTGTATGCTGCATGTTAGGAGTGCATAGAAAATATTTAAATTATTTAACCTCTCATTACACCACAAGATTAGAGATAGTAAGAACTGCCAATGCTGGAGTCTGAGGTAACAAGGTGTAGAGCTGAATGAACGCAGCAGGCCAAGCAGCATCAAGGGAGCAGGAAAGTTGACGTTTCAGGTCTGGACCCTCCTTCACAAAAGGGTCCAGACCCGAAACGTCAGCTTTCCTGCTCCCCTGATGCTACCTGGCCTGATGTGTTTATCCAGCTCTACACGTTGTTACACCACAAGATTAGCTCTTCAGTTCATAGATCAGTGCCCAACGATAGCTATTCCTAGGGTTTGTGCTCCATATCTTGATGTATCCAGGTCATTTTACAATTCTTATTAACCTGACAGTGATAAAGTTTCATGGGGAAGGGTCATTGGACCCAAAATGTTAACTCTGATTTCTCTCTGCAGATGTTATCAGACCTGCAGATTTTTCCCAGCAATCTCTTTTTGTTTCTGATTTTCAGCATCCAGAGTTCATTTTTTTTAACATAAAGTTTCATGATATGTTCTTGTTATTTGGAAACTTGGACTCTGAAGTGGAATGAACCGCATACAGCTTCATGTTTGATTTGTATTTCAATATTGTGTGCATAAAGAGGAGCAATTTTTGTCAGAATTTTCCAATCCCTTGACATTGCATTGCCAATAGAAAGGAATTCAGGACAATACAACAAAAAATGAAAAATTAGATTCTAAATATCAAGGACAAATTTCAGATTTTCCCCTGAAGGTAAAAACAGCAAGTTCAGAATCTCATTAATAAGAGCGACTATCTTATTTCCAAGTATTCGCATCTTATTATTAGCTAGACTCACCTCATTTTTATGCAGCTCTCGATTCGTCCCTCCTTTCCTGAGAAAGAAGATGGTACTAATTCCTGATATGAAAGTCTGAACAGTTACCCGATGGAAGAAGCTTGCCGCTCGCCTCCCTGGGGCATCAGACAACTTTTTCTTTACAACACTCTTTACAACACTCTTTTCTTTATAACAACGTTCCAGCTTGCTTCGTGGACGCAGTCCTCTTTCACTGTTCATCGAAGCAAGTTGGCAATGTCAAGTCACCAGCCTCATTCCATTATCACGACTGTTTTCAGGTCAGCTCCCACATCACTTCAGCTCTTCAGGATTTCACTTCAGAGCTCAGGGACAATTATGACTTGCATATGTCTGCCAGGTTGTTCTCTATGCAGGAAAAATAGCCAACACAGGATGCATCTTATGGCTTTTTAACTTGTTTTATTAGCACGCACTTGCTTTGTGTTTACATGGAGTGTGTGCGCATTGTTTACATTGTGTTTTAGCATATAAACTCGTGAGTGTTAATTTACAGGCTGCCAATCTCTGTGGTTTGCGTTTCCTTTTAGTGCAGAGGATGAGGCAGGCAGGTCATCACAGTTCACGGTAATGAATAATCAAGGGAAGCCTCAACATGCGAAGAGTGCATGTTTAACAAAAACATGGCAATTTGCAAAGCCATAGGATCAAAGATAAGTTTGGGACATTAATGGTTACGTGATGGGAATGCACATAAATGGGATGACACTGAACGGGGAAATTGGGGCATCTATACGAATAGGTGCATGAAGGAAAGATTGCGAGACCACTTGGCATCTTAAGCGGAGTCTGCAAGTCACTCACAAGGACAGAAGGTTGAAACCTTGCCATCTTTGATCTGCAGTCAATGCACAAGAAGAAGGCAAAAATAGCTGCCACCATCTGCAGAGTGGGCAGATTGTTACTATTTTCTTGTCGTTGAGGATGATGTATGATTCTTTCGATTTGTGGCCCTGTTTGGGATGATTTCAATAATCGTACATTCACTGATGCTGTAGTTTCATCCTTTAGCCATCAAATTGCAATTCATTGGTAGGTCATTCCTTTTCCAAAAAAAAGGAAAATCATGGCACCAAGCTATCATGACCATTATGTAGCTTGCACTAATTGTTTCTTGAGATGTCAGATAAGCAAATCTGTTCAGATGCTAACTTCAAAGTCTTAGCTGGGTTTGCCATTTCTCAATCACATGTCATACCTGAAACAGAAAGGCATTGCTTTGGAGCGGAAACATTCTCACACTGAACTGTAGGTATGCAAGGACACATGATGTTTGGGATGGTTTCTTTAGGGATGGGAGCTATGGTGTTGAATTCATGCTAGAATTTCATTCCCCCAGTGTAGCATTTTCACTCTGTCCCTGTATGTATATTTGGATAAGGTTACATACCTCAGAGCTCCTTATCATGGCCTTCTTGCACATTTTGTCACTTTCTTTGTCAACCACATGACGCATCATTGTGACTGATGCAAGGAGTGAGGAGTACTGATGCTGAGATGCTGAACTCTTTCTGACATTTCCCATAGAATATTAGATTACCACATGTATCTGATATGGACATCACAAAATGGAAATTCCTGGAGAAACTCAGCAGGTTTGACAGCATCTGTGGAGAGAAGACACTGTTAACATTTTGGCTCCAGTGACCCTTCTTCAAAACAATTTCTGGAGTCCCTGAGGCCTTGCTACACAGTCAAGGACAACTTTAAAGGAGAAATTATAACGTTGTCACCAAGCACAAACCTTCAGAGATTGTCGCACAGGCGTCTGAGACAAAAGCAGCAAGTGAAGGAGGCAGAGGACAATCAGCATATTTCAGATCTACAGACTTCGCTATGATTTTCTCCTGCTCTCGGAAACCTAGTACTGGGTCAACGTTTTGAGGAAGCGTCACCGGACCCGAAACGTTAACTCTGATTTTTTTTCTTCACAGATGCTGCCAGACCTGCTGAGCTTTTCAAGCAACTTCTGTTTTTGTTCTCGATTTACAGCATCCACGTTTCTTTCGGTTTTTAACGGGTCAACGTCACTGATCTCTCTCATCTGCTGGGGTAGGACTTAAGCACTTAGAAGGTAGTCACCCCATACCAGATCCCAGCAGCCCTGCATTCTTGTGTCGGTGGCTCATTTCAAGAAGCAACTTTATGGGTTCCTCACCCACTGCTAAGAATAAGTAGGGGAGTCTGTCATGACTTCTCCTTTGTTAGCTCTCTCCTCTCACCACTTTTTTCGCCTCTCACATCTCCCCTCGTCTCTCCCTATGGAAAATACATCAGGAGACCAACTATTAATTGAGTAAAAGGCCCTCTGGTGATGTAGAAGTGGAGTCCCTACCCCTGGACTGGGAGACTTGGGTTCAAGCCCTAACTACTCCAGAGAGGTATGTAATAACATCTCTGAACAGGTTGATTAGAAATATAGGTGAATTTTTTTTTAAAATTAAGAACATTTAGTAACTGTGCAAAATTCAGGCTGAACATTGACAGGGAATCAAAGGATTTTCCTGAAAAAAAGTCAGGATCATGTAAATTTCATCCACCTTGAATGCTTTAAATAGTAGCAGAAAAGTCAGTAAAGGTTATAATAAAAATCAAACGGCAATAGCTAGTGGATTTCATCATGCTTTGTTTGTGCTGTAGAAAGCTAATAGAATGCAGATGAGTAACGTTTCTTGAAGAAATGTGATCGATAATGTTCAAATGTGCAATATCCCATTCATCATGAATTGAGCAATACAATGTGAGCTGAACTGATATCTTTCAGAGGATCTTTCAAATCTAGCATCCAACATTTGCTCCATCAATTGATAAATTTAACACTCCAATGACCTGGAAATAGGTGCTTTAAATAAAATATTTCCTGGTTAAAGCTTTATTCCTCAGACATAGAAAAAAAGCAGTATTTGAATTGCTGTTGCTCACAAACTATTTTTCGATCAATAATGTACTTGAGCTACTCTGTAGAAACATATCAGTGAGTTGATTTATACGGAAGGCTTCTAAACAATGACATTTGAATGGTAGTTTGGAGTGAGCCTTTGCAAGCCTTGAATGGTCATAACTGGTTTTACTTCATATAAACTGATGAATGGGACTCAACATGTCCTGAGAATGACCAATGCAAATTACCATATATACTCAAGAACAACAGGTTGGGAGTTAACTCCTGAAGTTTGGCAAAAATTCTTGGTTTTCCATATACAATACACTAGTTTTGGAAACTGCATTGTTGGGAACAGTCTAGTAGATCTATTTAGCAACTGCTCTTGTGAACATATGAACAAGCAACAGAAGTAGACAACTCAGCACTTTGCACCTGCTTCTCCGATCCACCTGGTTATTATTGCGTGTCATAAAAATCATGTTAAAACTCAGTTGTTCCTCCTGATGAATTTCACTATTCATCTGAGGATTTCACTTCTCAATATTTGGAAGATGCAATGGGACCATTCAAACCACGGCACTAGTCACGGCTTTCTGATAAGGGGGTGCAGGAGGGGAAAATTACTCAGGTCCTAATGTTTCCACACTGTCGAGAGTATAAGCTTTCTCAAGGCATTCATGTGCATATTTAACACAAGTTTGAAATCTCCAAACTTGAAATAGCCCATTTCTGTTCCTAGTGACTCAATATATATTCAAACCTTTCCACATTTCACGCTATGAGAAAAGAAAAAGCAGTAATGCTAATTTTCAGAAGAGAAAAATTAATGAACATCAGGAAAGTCTCAGAGTGAGGGCAAAAAATAATTACTTTGGGTTTATAACAATCCTGACTGGTACTGTTCATTTTTCCATGTGGTTGATCATTGTATAGCAACATGACCTACAATTTCCTGAAATTGCAAAATTGAAGAGATGGACTGTAAATTTTGTTGCTTAGTAGACAGGTTGGTCAGTGTTGTATTAACAATGCTGACATCATTGACAGCGTACTTTATTGTGAGGCTAATGGCAGAGGCATCCAACTCATCCAGCAATTTGTGGCAATTCACAATTCATGACACATCTGTTCTTGTCCACAAATTGCTTGAAGAATTATACGTTAATAACGATTAGTTGGCGTTCAACTTGTCATTATTGCATTAGCAGATTTGGACTATGATATCACATCACATCTTGATTAGCAAACACAGCGATGTCCTGATTAGCACTTCATTTAAATGCAATCAGAGAATGCATTCAAAGTCAATTACCAGAAATAACTCTGCTGTCAGTTCTCCTATGTCATTGTTTTATTAATTCTAAGTGGCAGTGGAGTAAAAACTGCCTTAAATGCAGAAGATTAGAATTGCCATTCATTTCCATGAAAGCAAACCCATGATAATTACATTCTACCTTGTCAGCAGGACAGCAGAGACGTCCTAGGAGAATTTGGAGTGGTAGCTTTAGTGGCACATACTTTCTAACTTTAATATCCATTGTGCCATCTACACTGTAGATCAGCTGGAAAATCTGGGATTTCTGATGGGACTCCTCTTAGTTGTGATCTCATAGTTTCAACTTCTCTCAGATTATAGGATTATAACGTAAAACTGAGGGACCAAGTCCAATTAAATAGCTTGGTCTTTCAGCACAACTGAGATTAGAGAAGAAGAAAACTTGAATATTGTTATTTCATTTTTAATATGCCATACATACTTACACAAAAGTCAAAGTTTTGAAGCCAAATCTCAGGGTAAGCAACAGAGGGCTTATGTTTACATATGTAATACACTTAAGGGGTCAAATGCCATACCTGGACTTTGAAACTGCTGAACCGTTGATAACGACAATGACACTGGTTGCCAGCCACATTTCTGCATTCTACAGGGAATGGCTGTGCCAGGCTATCTGCCTGTTTTTCTGACATTTTAATGAAAGAAGAGATTGGCTACCTAACAGGAAGCAAAGAGACGGAATAAGGGTCTTTTTTCAGGCTGGCAAAAAGTCACAAATGATTTGCCACCGTGGGGTTAGTGCTGAGGTTAATAATTAATATGCAGAATATTGACCATAGTTTGCCGGTTAACTTACGTTTGCTTCATGTTGCTGTTAGAGTATAAGATGGATATCCCTTATTAATCAATTTTTATTTCATGTTAATTATGGATATAAGATCATAAGATAGATATTGTAAATAGTTTTGCTTTCTCGACCTGTCACAGTAACATTGATGGAGTCATAGAGTCATCCAGCATGGAAACAGACCCTTCGTCCACACTAACCAGTTTTACCACACTAAACTAAACCCTGCTCAAACCCATGGAATCTTGTAGCTTCATTATATTTGCATTTGGGATTCCCAAACAACCTACTTTAAACAGAGAGTTACTGGACTCTAACTAGACCCTAAACAAACCTTGTTTCTGGTCAAGGATTGTAACATCTATCCTTTATGGCCTGCATAGATGACATATTATATCTTATACAGCATTCAATAACGTGTAATTTTAGGGTGGAAAAATATTGTTTGCACTCCAACTTCTGAATTTACCACCCCTCGAAGGACAGACTTGGTGCATGTGGAATAGAGTGTGTAGTAAAATCCTAAAGAAAATGCAGGGATACGGGGTGCTCTTTGTCTCCCAGTTGCCATACAATATTATTGATGGTGAAGAAGATGGAGTGTGGCCTTCTTTCCAGAGACCAATGAAAGCCCTTGGGTAGCCAACTAAAGACCACTGAAGAGTCTCTTCCCACTGCTGGTAGCATACCAGCAGTTGTTGACCACACTGCCACATGAGGAATAACATCTGGTATTGGTGAAGGCCCTTCCTTATCAAGTAATTATGACTCTACTTGGCCTGGGGGCAGAAACAGCCTTTGCACAATCAACCAGCCCTTCCGCCAGCCACGTAACTCCATCTCTTGCTGGGTCGTGTCAGATTGAGACCATCGACACCAACGCAACCCGACTTGACGAAATAGTTAGCATCCATTGATGACAGTATAGTCTCTACAGTAGCCACCAATCTGAGGGATGCTACAGAGACTGAAGAACTCCCAGCCTTCTGAATGGCCAGCAGCTCCATGGGGCAAATTCCAATGCTTAAAGGGACTGGAGCTGCAAAACCAAACCTTCCATTGTCTGAGCATCATGAAATGCAGCTGAAATCCCCTGGGCACATGAGAAAGGGGGTGTTCCCTACTTTCTGAGCTGACATTGGAAATCCTGTTGCGCCAATAAAACTCTAACCTTAAATATAGCAGAGTACAACCTGGGAAAGTGTGAAGTTATTCTCTGTAGCTGGAAGAATAGAAAATAAGACCTTTCTTAAAAAGGGCGTGAAATTTAGATAAATATATGTCTGCAGAGGCTTTACTCACACAAGAAACATAGGATGTTACGATACAAGTACAGCAAGCAAATAGAAAAAAAAAGAATATTGGCCTTTATTGTAAGATTTTTGGAATACAAGAATGAGGAAGTTTGGCTACAATTGAGCAGGGCTTTGGCAAGACCATACTGTGAATATTGCATGCAGGTTCAGTCTCCATATTTAAGAAAGGGCGTATTTGCTTTTAGAGTTGCACAGCAAAAATTTACCAGATTAGTGTCTGCGATGAGATGATTGTCCTTTGGGGCTGGGTAAATTGTGCTTAATCTCTAGAGTTTACAAGAATGAGAAGTGATCTCATTGCCACATACAAGATGCAGAAGGGAATAAAAGAGAAGCTGCTGGAAACATCAGCAAGTCAGGCAGCATCTGTGGATAGAGAAACAGAATTAACATTTCAGTATCTCTCCACAGATGTTGTTTGACTCAGTGAATATTCCCAGCAGTTCCCATTTTTATTTCCATGTTTACAAGAATGATCTTGGGGATAAAGGCTTGTCACATGAGGAGTTTTTGAGGACTCCAGGTCTGTACTCAGTGGAGTTTAGAAGAATGAAGGGGCATCTCAGTGAAACTTACAGAACATGGAGAGACCTGGAGCAAATGGATGTGGAGAAGATGTTTCCAATAGTAGGAAAGACAAGGACTTGAGGGCACAGCCTCAGGGTGAAGGGACAACACTTGAGAACTGAGATGAGAAGGAATTATTACAGACAGAGGGTGGCGAATTTGTTGAACTCATTACTACAGAAGGCTATGGAGGCCGGATCATTGACCGTATATAAGACAGAAATGAATAAGTTCTTGAATAGTAAGGGGATTAACAGTTATGGGGAGCAGGCAGGAGAATGGGGTTGAGAAATGTATCAGCCATGATGGAATGGTAGAGCAGAATCAACAGGCTGAATGGCCTAATTCTGCTCCTATATCATAAGGCCTTAATTCAAGTTTGCAGCATTTACAGTATTATGATTTTACAAGATTCTCAAGGGACTTGTAGGATTGACCCAGAGAGGTCGCTTTCCTGCTGCAGAATCTTGAACACGGGAGCACAGCCTCAGCGTAAGGAATCAATTAGTAAAGACCGAGATGAAGAGAAATTTCACCACTCCTAGGGCTGTCAGTCTTGGAAATTCTTTACCTCAGAGGATTGTGGATGCACCGACATTGAGCATATTCAAGTCTGAGATTGACAGAACTTCTGCCTTGGGCAGGAAAGTGGAGTTGAGGCAGGAAGTCAGCTATGATTTTCCTGAATGGCAAAGAATGCTCAAGAGACCACATCACCTACTCCTGCTTCTATCTCTTACATTGTTTAGTTTTAATTTCAATTCAGGATTGCCAATGATGGGGGTCACAGAAAGATTAACCTTTGTAAACAAGTTTTTTTGGTCGTCTTAACTTTCTAAGCCTTCATTTTGCGATAGGTAGAAGTGATAAGTTGTCACAGCTGGAGGCATTGAATATAACTGGCAGACTAGAGCTGACAAGTCTGTTGGGCCACATTTGGATGAGCTTAGTGGAAATTAAGCAAGGCTGACAAAGACTTTGATAGGCTAAGTAAAACTAAAATTAAAATTCAGGAAGTTTACAGTCAGCTGTAGGTGTAAAAACTTGTGTGTTTATGATACCTCAATTATGTAAAGAAATCTCAGATCAGTCTTTTCAACTCATTCTTTGGTCTGCACGTTGAGTTATCTCATACAATTCTTTGCTGTTTGCCTTATCATGCTTGCACCGCACTGCTATGGTGCCACTCTCAAGCTATTGTGCAATGAACAGTGGTGGATATATTTGCTACAGCTGAGATTTCCAGTATCTCTGTCACCGGTACCATATTTAAAGTCCAGTAATGAACCATCAAACTCTGCCAGCAAACAGTAGCTTTCACAGTCCATGTCGTGGGAGGGAAATGAACAGGGACAGCTTCCGAGGACACATGGTGGCCTCACAGTGCCAGGGACCTGGGTTCGATTCCAACCTTGAGTAACTGCATGGTGTTTGCACATTTTCCCCATGTCTGTGCGGGTTTCCTCTCACAGTCCAAAAATGTGTAATTTAGATGAATTGGCCATGCTAAATTACCCCTACTGTCCAGGGAAGTGAAGGCTAGGTGGACGAGCCACGGGAAATGCAGGGTTACGGAGATAGGGTGGGGGCTGGGTCTGGGTGGGAAGTTCTTTGGAGGAGCAGTATGGACTCAAAGGGCATTTACATGCGGTAGCAATTTTATGATTCTACCAGGGAAATAAAGATCACATTCGTAAAATCTTTAAATCTTTAAATCACCGCCTTTCTGATTGACTGTCGTTGGAGCTACAGTTGTAAAAATGAAGATACAACTGCAGCTACGGTAGCAACCCATTCTCTGTCATTCTGTTGTAGAATCCTGCCTGAAGAAATGCTATGTCTTTCCCCTATACCCAGTGCAGCATAAAATTGTGTCATCACGTCATGTTGGAAAACCTTCAAACAGTTGAAAACGTGAACTGCTATTGTACAACGGGTTCAAGGTGTTTCTGGGAACAAACAGGGGGTGCCAGCCTTTCAAATATCTACAAATTTACAACTAATGAATGATCATGGCATCTAGCCCAGATTCATTGGAAGTGGGTGTCAAATAAGTCCTGTCTGGCTTGTTGTACCCAATGCTGAATCATTCTATCCTGCACTCTAACCTGGTCAATGGCCTCATCCTCTTTTACAAAAGACTGCTCCCGCACTCCCAGCTTTTCAGTGTCCATCACATCTCTTCTTTACAACTCCAGCTGTGTAGAGCACAACATGCTAAGGTTTAACAGCACGCTCTGGAGTGTAGTACGGGGTACAGTGCTGATCCAAGTTTCAGACTCGTATCATCAGCAGAACAATCCTTTGCTCCCTGATGGACCTTGTGGAAGAATGGGCTGCATTCTATCTATGCCCAACCTCAGTCAAAGGGTTGAGGACCAGAATCATCAGCCATTGTTTCAGAGCATAGCCCTTGTCTCCCAGTAGCCTTCATTATAACGCATTGGACCCTTGAAATGAAGCAGGAACTTGAGAGCTCTCAAGGATATACAGTCATGAGACAGACTCTAAGACTGTCTCTGATGATCACAGATGATTTGTACCTTGGTCAAACAGAGCTGTTTTCTATTGATAAGCTCAACTGTGCTGTGATATGGCACTCTCAATAGAATGTGTGTGCACTCTAAAGCAGCCAGTACCTGAAGGATGCCAGCTATTATGGCAAAGTTTCCTTCCTGACCTGCAACACTGACCTTACCACAAAGAAATGAGATTAAATGCTCTAAACATCACAAATTACATCACTAACAGCCTTGATATATTAGAGGGTTGAGGATTGAGAGATACTATGCAAGTCTCCAGTAGATCCTTGGAAAATAAAATTTAGCGCTGCTGTCACCTTTATAGCCAAGGCAATATGATGGTCATCCATCACTCCCCTCAAGCTATAGGTTCCACATGAGCAGATGACTGTTCTACAATGGTATCATGGACATCCTCAATCTGTGGCTACATTTTTGCCTACTTAAAAGGAAGAAATGGCTTTGAGGACAATCGACTGTGGACTTCCTGGACCTCCCATACATCCTGAAGGTAGCTACAGCTGCAAGTTCCTCACGTGGAGTTTTATCGCCCACCTGGCATAGTGAGCTGACTCCCAACCCCACTAAACACTGCGGTTTCCATAAAAATTAATGATTTAGTCGAAGCAAGCAAAGTCCCTGATTTACCTAAAATGTGGATGCTGGAAATCTGAAATGTAAACAGAAACTGCTGGAGGAACTCAGCAGGTTTGGTCGCATCTGTGGAGAGAAAACAAGAGTTAATGTTTCAAGTCTCATGACCCTTCTGAAGTTCCTCCAGAAATTTCTGTTTTTCTCCCTGATTTACCTGGCTGATGGAATCATTTTAGTAGAAAACAGTGATCAAGTTCCTGTGCTTAACAAGAATTACTGTTTGTTATACATAAGTAAATTCTAATCACAAGCAAACATATTGCTCTATTAGTTAAAATCCTCAGGTGGTTTCTGTGGCGACCTGGAACTTCATTTGGCAGCAGCCTGTGA
Organism: Ginglymostoma cirratum; assembly: GCA_024137785.1. NCBI lineage: Eukaryota > Metazoa > Chordata > Chondrichthyes > Orectolobiformes > Ginglymostomatidae > Ginglymostoma > Ginglymostoma cirratum. Next base: position 44,340,642 of record JAHRHZ010000021.1, read on the forward strand.
GTCCTTTTGCTGGCTACGGTGGCTGTTTTTGTCAGTTTTGGTCTTGGTCTCCTTATGATGTCTTCAGTCAGTCTGTGAAACCATGCAGTGTTTTCATCAGCATTGTGGTGGCTCTGGCCCGGGATTCAAATGGAGGGGGCGGGGTGGGGGCGGTGGTCGGGGGGATGTAAGGTCCTTGAGCCCAGAGCCGTGAAATGGACGAAGTGGATTTTGTCTTAAATTCTCTTTTCTAAAATTTTTGTTTTTTCTTTATTAGATTATCGTAGGAGGGATGTTATTCTGAACTTTTTATTTCTTTATTTTTCCTAGTTTATAACTATGACTTTGTACTTTGAAGGTCTGTAATGCTATACTTTTTATTTCCTTATCTTTCAATTTTTTTTTTCCAGAAGAATTTGTAGTATCGTGTATTTAAGATGGTGTCACAAGTCGTGACTTGAAAGCTTTGCGCTGTACTCAGGTGAGTTCATTTGACAGTAAAGCTAATTCAACCTCTAATCACCTATTAAAATTCCAACACACACATAGAGGCAGACACAGATAAACAACCAAAAGGTTGTTTGTATGGGTAGAGGGAAACGCAGTTCAGTCGCACCAGTTCTCAGGGTTCACTGAGATGATGCATCTTTTTTAACAGGCCTTTCTGTTCTTTGATCACTTCGCTCAAACTCTGGTGGTGGGCCACCTACAAACTACTTCCCCCACTGACCGAACAAAGCAGCAGTGTAAACTATGAGCTTCAGTAACAAGCAAAAGTGAATCAATTCCTTTCACAGTCCCCGATTTTAAAAGCCCTTTTTTTTTGTCATTTTAGTCCACAGTCAAAAATACAGAAAATAAAACGATACGGTAATTACAAGAGACTGTTTGGCAGCTGCTGGAGATTTCTGCTGGTCATGGACTTGCTGGTGCATCTGTACCTCTTCAATTTCTCTGCATCTCATTGGAACCATGGCCACTGTGATGATAGATCTTGTTCGGATGTATCCAGTGGTCACAGTTCCAATAATCTTGCTTGGGGGTTATCAGAAACAGAACAGGTCTTTCTCTGGTGAGAAGAATCAGGATTCGAATCATATACAAATTACAGTTTAGCATTGTTCTCAGTACAGTGGGACATGCAGAATCTGACAAAGGAGGGCAGTGGAACGTCTACACATGAATCCTTGAATTATTCAGATGTATGCAACACAAGCCATGTCATGCAAATACAGTAAGAGATTTTAATTGCCTTAGGACTTCTGAAAGCTTGCCTATATCCCCAAACTCCTTCTCACCCAGGATAGGGAGCATCTCATAAGAGAGCATATTGCTCCAAATACTTATCACTCAGGATAAAGGAAAGCAGCTCTGAGGCCTTGGATTGTCATTGTGAATTGTGCTGACCCGTGGGATTTTAAAGGTCATCTGGGATTACTTCTGTCATTGTCAGAGATGACAATAATCAATTCACGATGATTACTAACTTGTTAAAAATTGTCTGTGGCTAGAATTTTGCACACTACATAGTAGACCACTGCATGCATTTTACAGGCAGAATTCTATGATTACAATTGTCTCAGGGTTGTACTATATAAGTGCCTGATTAACTCAATTACACCCTCGAAGGGGCTCAAAATCACTCACAAGTCTGTATCCTCAGACAGAAAAAAATTACTTTCACCACCTTCTGCAGTTTAGTGGCAGCAGCTTTTCATTTCCACTGTGTCTTTTTGATTTGTATGAGTATGGAAAGCAGCACAGATCATTCTTCACTAACTCAGCCTCTTACTCTAAGTGATCCCCAAACTTCTATGTTCCTTTCTTCTTTGCACTCATTGTCCATCCCATAAGTTCTGACCTTACACACATTTCTACCTAACTCTTTCATTGGAATCTTCATCTTCCAACAGTAACCCTCTGAGTGCTGAGGTCAGCCATGTCAAACCATTGTGCTGCACTGTAACACTGCACCCCGCCCCCACCCCCCTGCCAGCGAAACCAGGGTGGTGGTAACCCATTAATGACTGCCCATTTACCGCAGTAACCCATATCCTCTAACACACTGATGCCTCCCTCTCTTAGATATTGAAGCTCAGTTATTGTCCCCACTGCATCCCGGCAAGATCTCCAAGCTCCACAACTGACTTCCCTAACTTGCCGACAACATCAGTAGCCCCTGAAAACCTACCTTGACCTTTAGTGAACAGAACCCTATGATTGAATGTGACCAAGTTGGAATACAGCCCCAAAAGATGAGGGACGAGAGCCCTGTGCATCTCCCTGAATGATATGCCACTCCTCCTTGGACTGGTTTCACTACAGGATTGGCTATAATGTAATGGAATCCTGACTCTGAATACCTTAAGTGGCTGACAATGTCTCAGTCCCTGGACTGAAATCAGATGTTGACCTTCACTGACTGTGGTGGGACGCTGGACTGAAAACTGTGAACCCTTGATTTGACATAAGACTACTCCCCTTAATACTTTGAGGCATGGCCTTTTGGTTGAAGTACACTCAGTGTGTTTGCCACATAAATGGCTGGCACATGCTATTGGTGTGACATTGACATAGCATAATGCCATTCAACAATATGTTCATATGATCATTGCTGGCAACTATGACAAACTGCCTTTCTTTGTGTCTGTGCTAAACAGCAAGGAATTACAAAGGTACTGTGAAGCTGTAAGTTCTGAATGAGGCGCCAATGCACAAAATGACGAGGCAAGGCAAAGCAGAGATGCTGTGGTATTCAAGTAGGCATAAAATGAGCGAGTGAATGGTAAGACAGTGAACCAAAGAGCTTGGAGATGGAACCCTATTTTGATTGCATAAGGTGAGCTCCTTTCTCTGCACTCAAAATGGCCTGCCAGCAGCATTGCAATGAAAGATGTTCACTCCTGGGTGAAGTGGTGAACTGAATCCTGAGCGAGTTGGAGAAATGCCGTGATGATGAGGTGATTTTCCACACCAACCTTTATGATGAAGGATGCAGTGGTCACTGCCCATGCAGTATGCCCTGAAGTATTGAGGAATGCTGGTCAAGATTGGATGCTCAGAAGAGCAAGCAGCAAACTGGAGCCACTAGGTACTTGCTCTGACTTACATTTCAGCAACTGTCGCTGTCTAATTTCTCTCTGCCACATGGGACAGTAGTAAAGTGCATACAAATAAGACGATAGGTGATAATGAAAGATAAATACATGCAAATAAGAAGCTTGCCACTGATTGACAATACGCATCTTGTTGTTAAAACCTTTTGTGGAAATTTGGACTCTATTTTCTTGACGTCAATGATCACAACTTTCCAATCTCACCATATTTTCCCAACTAATTTGCCATTGCTCACGCTGGTAAGGGGCTGGGAAAATACTACCAGCTGAATGAATTGCATAAATGAATCACAATTGTTTGGCATTATTCATTAAAACACCAACACAATAGCCTACAATTTCAATTGTGTAGAAAGAATTGTGAATTAGTGCTCTCTTTGAAGCACTCGTGCCTCTAAGTAACAAAGTTGAGAGTTCAAGTCTTGTTTCAGGATTTCGACTTAAACATAAAAATTACTGCACTACATTGTTGGGAATAGTAGATGAGATATTAAACTAAAGTCCTGTTGTTCTTTCAGGGGAATTCAAAAGATCATATGGTGCTATTTTCAAAAAAAAAGAAATGAAGTTAAAAATCAAAGACAAAAATTGCTGGAGAAAATCAGCAGGTCCGGTGATATTCTTAAGAAGGATCACTGGACTTGAAATGTAAATGCTGCTTTCTCTTCACAGATGCTGCCAGACTTGCTGAGTTTCTCCAGCAATCTTTGTTTCTTTTTTCCAATTTCCAGCATTCACAGTTCTTTATTATACTTGCGCGGTTATTCTGCGTGCCCTGGCCAGTATTTATCCTATAATCAACAACACAAGAAAAAGATTATAGTCCCTGGCTATCATCACATCTCTGCTTGTGAAAACTTTGTGCATTCAAATTGGCTGTGGTACAACGCTACCATAATGGCTACATCTCCACAGTACTATGAAGTGCTTTAAGATGTTTTGTGGTGCTCAAAGGTGCTATGTTATAGAAGTCTTTTTTAAAAAAAACTTTATATTTATAGTTCCCATATTTCCTAACAAGCCAGTAAAATCTTGCACAGCTTCCACTTAGACTTCAATTTTATTAACATTATCAATTGGTTTATGCTTTACTGTGAACCAAATATTACAATATAACTGCAGAGTTGGGTTCTGACTTGATGAGCCTCAGGGGAGACAGACTTATTTTGCTTGAGAGTGGCTCTTCGTACATGATATTGCCAAGCTGAGTTTGGAGATTCCTAGAGAAATAGTACACAGCTGACACACTTTATAAATTTACCCATATCTTAATGTGCCAGCAGATTTCTCTTGCATTGATCATAATGAGTAATCAATGGGAGACCAAGATGCACATTTCAATCCAAACAGTTTGGAGATCAGTGCTGGGCTGTGAAAGAACTGGAGTGATGTAATACTTTAGAATGAATTAAAATGTTTATAAGAGAGCTCCTCAGAGGGACAATGCAGTAAGTTTCATTAGCCCCTGAAAAATGAACAAATATGCACAAACATTACAGGAGTCTAGACTAACTTCTTTTATACTAATTCTCTACATTGTCACAGCAACAATTCAAGAATGTGTAATTGACGGTATAGTACTTTGGGAGTTCAAAGACACTTTATAACTGCCCATTTATCCATCCTCAACACAATTCTTATAGTGTATTCACTACTTATAGTGAATCATAATGTAAGTAACACCTACTTAAACAAACATTATTAAAGTATTCAACTTTTTTCCAAACTTTTCCTATTTTCTAGTTGTTCCTGTTTTAGTTCGGAGAAAAAAAGATAAACACGTAATTAAAATGTACTACAGAATGAAAACATGAAATAACACATTTTTATTCATTTACTTACAGATATAACATGCTAAAATTAATAAATAGATCATCCCTTAAAGAAAGCAATCATTTTCTCTCCCATGAGAGTTCCATTCTTTACCTTGTCTTGACATGAATCAGAAAAGAATAATTCGTGGAGCTACATATAAAGGCCCTCTGGGAATAACTAAGTGTCTGAAATTAATGACCATGAAGACAGATGAACACTGGCAAACAACGGACAACATTTTCAGTCCTGCATACATAGGGATTCCTGTTCTACATGCTAAGTTTAATCTTTTTATATATTTTGTATTTTTGCATGATATTGCAAATTTTATTTTGTTTTTTGGAATATAAAGCAAGAAGGTAGTTACGGAGATTTTTAGAGAGTACTTGGTGCGATCTCTTTAACTCACTTTCCACTTTTTGCTGTCCACGGCTGAAATCATTTTGAACCACATAGCTCAGAGGGAGGACATTCAACCCTGTTTGAAAGAGTTATCCCATTGCTCTGCCTTTTCCAATCACCCTGCAACCGTTCTTCCTTCGCGTATTTATGCAATTCCCTTTCAGAAGTTACAATTTAATCTGCTTCCACACCCTTTCAGGGCACACATTCCAGATCACAATAACTTGCTGTGTAATTATACATTTTCTTATTCTTTCAAACCAGCTTTTTACCAATTATATTCTTCATAGTTTTCTCTCCAGTTTGGCACGTTCCATGCCTGCTTTAGTTGTTAAGTATGTTGATGTATACATGCTTTCAACCAGGCACATAGGAATTTGCAAGTAAACACACAAAAGATCAGTTAATTAAGTTGTGGCTCATGCAACAAGATGGCCAATGGCAACTTGGATAAAATTTTCACTTAATGACAAAAAAAAAAGTGAATGATGGTAAGTGGCTACCTTTCAGGCTGGAGGATGGCAGATAGCTCTGCTTCTCAAATATCAGTGTTAGGACTGCTGCATTTATTGATGTATATAGATAAATAACAAACACTGGAAGGCAGAATTAAATGTCATCATTTACACACAGTAGAAAGTTTGAGGGAGTGGTAAACAGTGAGGATGACACAAATTGACTTCAAGAAAAGATGAATAGTCTAGCAGAATTGTGGCAAATGGAATTTAATTGAGGGATGTGTGAAACAATGCATTCTGGGATAAACAGATGCCAACTTGACTTAATGGCAATTCACAAAAACAAAGGAAGTGAATGTGCATAAATCTTTGAAGTTGGCATAATTTATTAGTTAGAAAAGCATATGGAATCTTAGGCTTTCTGAATAGGAGTACTCAGAACAAAAGCAGGGCTGTTCTGCTAAATCTCTGATTGGGCCGCAACTAGAGTAATGCACACAGATCTGGCCACCACAGTTTTGGGTGGATATGAGGGTAGTGGAAAGGGTGCAGAGGTGACTTACCAGAATGATTCAGATTTAAGATTTTGAGCAAGTGCTAGAAAAGGAGGCAATGAAAAGTAATTTCTTTGCATGGCAAGTTGTAATAATCTGGACTTGCTAGGCAAGGGCAGCAGAAACAATGATGATCAATGATTTCAAAGGGAATGTGAACGGCCACTTGAAGGAAATAAACCTGCAGGGGCTGAAATTCTAGACTTTGGTGGGGGGGGAATGCAATCTAGTAATTGTTCGAGCGATCCAACGTGGTTCCAATGGGCAGACTTACTTCCTTCTCTCTTAAAGGACTTTTAAATGTGACTTAGAAATTTGCACAAATCATGATCCTGTATTTCTGGTGCTTTTAAGTTACTACGATATTTTTAAGTAGAATTTTTATTATCCTGTAAAAAGGCATTTACCTTGGTTGACTACAATGAATTTAAGTTTCTGTCTACTATTCAAAAATCTAAAGGAACATGTACAGCAAAGGTCATTGCCATTCAAATATGTAAAGCAAGATAACTTTCATAGAGCAACAAACTGCTGAATGAACCTTGATGTCCGAGAAATTTATTGAGCAATATTGACATATACTTGTTTCAAGAGTAGCGTAACAATTTGCAAGACACCAAGGTGCTGGTCTTGACAACAGCAGGACAGTGACAGACAACTGAACGTAAGCATACACAGTTTAATGAAACCCTAACCCCTCTAGTGACTTGCCAAGTAAGATTGAACATCAGTGATTACTTGACAATTAGTTTTGACCTTGTATACTCCAGAGGTGACACTCAGCAAATAACATTTGCAGATGGCAGAGTCTTAAGTCTCACGGTCATGATCACATTGAAAGCGATGGAAGGTTAACTATAGCACAGAAACAGTTAACACGGGCAAGTCCCCGTCACTATACTTTAGAACCAAATTTATCAACGTATGCAATATACAACTTAATGGCTTTTTAACCTGTGTGTGGGAGTACCCTGTATATTTTAAAACTCCAGTAATTGGGATGAGTCTTCCATTTACTAATAACTAGATGTCTCAAGGTTGCCACGAAAAGACTCACTTACTCTCAATGGCATCCAACCCTACCAACTACAGAAACATATTGCTATCATTGATAAAAATCTTCTCAGCTAATATTTACACTGCAACAGAGTCAACTGCCTTCATTTGAACCCGATTGGAGGAATGTGAAAATAGAGATGCAGCAATCAAACATTCAAGCTTGTGAAAGCAGAAGTCAGACTGTTGCCGACGGTCCTGCAAAAGATAGGTGCTGGCCAACTTAACATTCCAAAGTCATAACCAAAAAACATCATAGTCCCTGAGAAGGCCTGCATTTTAGATTGCAGGTTCTGTGTTTGGTGTCAGACATGCCAGCTCCTAATGTTATCATTAAAGGCTAACTCCTGTGGAGTTAACTAAGAGGAGCTGGAGTACTTACAACCTGGCATTAGCAGCAAGTGTTCAGTTTCTCCCAGCCCTTACCACAGCCCAGATTTATGCTCCTCTTCATCAGGACCTCATCACTGATGCACCGCCTGCATGCCCTGCACCTTCCGCAGCATCCCTGTTGGCCACCTGAATTTACTGGTCCTTTTTGACTATTTCTGTGACCATCCCACAAGTCACCATAACCTCATAATGCTCCATGATGTTCCTGACCACTGGCCTGCTGTTTTGTTGGAATCTGCAGCACATTATAGAGATGAGGCTGTGATGGTAAGACAAGAAAGGTCTCAATTGGGTTTGGCCTTTCCCGTGCACTGCTGGCTCACTTGCAATCTCACGACCTCCTTGTTAATATCAGGGCCAATGTGGTACTTGTCTGGATTTTCCACCTCAACATACTTCACAAACTGTAGGGCACAGAAAGAGTCCATAATGCTTGTGGGAGCACTTTGAAAGAGCTGTCCAATTAGCATCTAACTCCTCTTCTTTTCCCAAGCAACTGCAGTCTATCAAATATCCTTTTTCCTTTTGAAATTTACAGTACTTCCAATACCCTTCCAGGCAATAAGTTTGGTACTAACTTTCTGCTTAAAGAAAAATGTTATGTCTGGCTATGGAGTTATGTAGACATACAGCACGGAAACAGACCATTCGGTCCAACCAGGCTGTGCTGACCATAATCCCAAACTAAACTACTCCCACCCGCAAACCTTTCCTATTCATGTATCCATCCAAATATCTTCTAAATGTTGTAATTGTACCTGCATCCACCACTTCATCAGGAAGTTCATTCCACACACGAATCATTCTCTGTGTAAAAAATTTACCTCATGTCTTTTTTAAATCTCTCTCCTCTCATCTTAAAAATGTGCCCCCTAATCTTGAAATTCCCCATCTCAGGGAAAAGACAACTACCATCAACTCTGTCTATACTTCTCATTATTTTATAAACTTTTTTTTAAAAATTGGGTCACCACTCAACTTCCTACGCTCCAGTGAAAAAAGTCCCAGCCTATCCAGCCTTTCCTTATAACTCAAATCTTCCATTCCATTTTGACAATTATCTTACATCTCTGAACCCGTTGCTGGTACAAACAGTTTCGCCACATCTGCTCTACCAAACCTCCTCATTAGTTTTGAATGTTTCAGTTAACTCACCTCTTAAATAAACAGAGAGTTTTTGAGAAACGTCGTCCCCTTATGACCAGTCTATAGAAATTCCATGAGGTTGCCCTCGAAGGTATGCTAGTCTGCAGACTGAATGTTTATGAACCTATGCTCCAGTCAACTGACTGAAATACTGCTCGTGCACAGAGATAACAGCTGAGCTTACTGAATGCAATACATCATTTTTTTCAATGTAAGGTTTTATTTGTAGGGAATAAAGTTTTTTTTTTTAACATATCCCACAATTCCAAATAGTTTTGGAGCCCCTAACAAGGAATTTAAGAAAAAAAAAATGATAATTCTGATTTACACCTCAGCTCTCTCCATTATTACAAAACCAACATCACAAAATTATAACAGGATATCGTCAACATCTGGTCTACCAGCATTTCTGCTGTCTGTGTATACAGCTTCCAACAATAAATCTTACAAACTTCAGATATTCAATGTAAAACAGCTAGCTGCAGTCACTATACAGCAAAATACAGTACGTTAGCTAGTCCTTACTATTCCCTAAGCACATCACATATGTCACAGACTTCACTTTTAAGCTTTCTTCATACCCAAGGACTAGGGATCACATGACCTTAACTCTTGATTCTGGTGGAGTTTGATTTATACATCACACAAAGTTCCTTTTATTAATCCACACTAAATGCATGAAGATCATCCTAAATTGTACTTCTGCAACACATTTCTCTTCATCCTTCTATGTGTTTGACAGCCTTAACTGTACAACACTGCGAATGAACACTCTTCTCATTAATGAACTTGCTTGCAAAATATAGGAATAGCAATGTGCAGTTTCTAAGGTGTTGTGATAGGTTTGGGCTCCATTGGCAGTGACATTCAATCCAGTTTCTTTGCAAAGGATGGCTATTCCATGGTGGAAATTGACACGTCTACAATGATGGGGGCACTACGTCATGTCAAAGTGAGATGTGCCAAAGGTTTTAGCAGTGCGTTGCCACGGAGGTATAGGTGGACATCTCTCGCCGTATTGTGCTGAATGGAGAGAGCTCAAGTTCAGTGGTAAATTCATTGTCATTGTCGTCGCTAGCAACCGTGGATGACTTTGGCCCGCATTCCTCACAACAGCAGCAGCAGCAGTCCAAAAACGCGCGGCTGAATGGCTTGCACAGGCAGAAGAGGACCACTGGGGTCACACAAGACTTGAAAAACAAAAGGAACTGACTGATGAGCTGCAGCAGATCCACTGTTTGCTGGGAGACCCCAGTAACCATGTAGGCAGTTACAATATTGCAAATGTTTTCAGGGATGATACAGAATCCATAGAGAATGGTCAAGGCCACCACTGTGCAGTTCATCTGGCCTTCCAACTGAATCTGACGTTTATTCCCTCTGGCACAGGACTTCTCCGCTTTTCTGATTTTTCTAGCCGTCACGATGGAGCTGCCGATTGTGAAGAGGGTGGGCAAACAGAAATAGCAACCAAAATACCACCACATCTTGGCGCTGTCGTAAGTTAGTGCCAGCACGTACAGTGTGTCTGGTAATTTCGGAGATATCTTCACAACACAGCGGTCTGCAGTCACATCAGAGGCCGCCACCTCCTCAGTTACCAACTGCCGAAGAGCAATCTCAGGGAGCGCCAGTAACATGGCGCCCACCCAGATGACGGCCAACTTGGCCGTTGTTGATGAGCAGTTCTCAATCATCTCGTAGTACATCTGCACATTGGTGGCGGCCCTGAATCTGTCAATGCACAGTGCACACAAGGTGAAAGTGGTGACACCGAGGGAAGCAACCTGTTAATGAAAGGATAAGAGAAATGTTACTGGCGAAATATTATTTATTGCTGCACAAAGAGGAGTTCAATTGAGAGGCTGGTGAGCTCAGTTGGCCAAGAGTTGGTGCAGAATAACACCAACAGATGAGGGTGATTTCAATCCCTGTACCACTGAAATAGTCCCCAGGGTGCCCTCCTTCCCTTGCCCAATACTGATGCAATAGCTTAGAGCGTGGGGGCAACAGCATGCAAGAATCCTCCACCATAATCAAATTTCTTAGCGTATGTTTAGATGCAGAGTGACCTTCAAAATAGGAGATTGAGAGGTGACCTTATAGAAGCTCATAAATTAATAATGGTTACAGATTGGGATAATGGTAAGTGTCTTTTCCATAGGATGGGGGTTCTTATGACTAAAGGGCATATTTTTAAGGTGAGAGGAGAGAGATTTAAAAAAGACATAAGGGGCAATTTTTTTACACAGAGGGTGATTTGCTTGTGGAATGAACTTCCTGATGAAGTGGTGGATGCAGATACGATTACAATGTTTAGAAGACACAAATAAGTACAAATAGGAAAGGTTTTGAGAGATATGGGCGAGGAGTAGGCAAATGGGGCTAGTTTAGTTTGGGATTATATTCAGCATGGATTAGTTGGATTGATGAGTCTGCTTCCATGCTGTATGATTCTATGACTCTACATCTCCTGCTACTATTACCAATAAAACAAGTTTATTAGGGAAAATTAGTTCATGCTATTTTTACTAATCATTAAAGTCATGTGTTGACTTTATTATGTAATGTTTGACCAATGTTGGTCACTGCTGTAGGAAGGCTGTAAAATTTAATGCCAGCCAGATCATATTTATGGCTGAGCGCAAAAATCACTTCTTTGACAAGGTACTTCTGCAACAGTTGCCTGAGTAACAATGGGAATGTATTTCCCAAACATTGAAGAATGAAGATCATCGAACCAAACAGCAGGGAAATAGTCATTCAGCCCATCATGTCAGTGCAAGCGCTTTGAGAGAGTTATCCAACTATTCCTACTCCCTCGGCTTTTCCCATTGCCCGCTGAAACATATCTCTTTCAATTAGCTGCCTGATTTCTTTTTAAATGCTACTGCTGTGTACGCTCCTACTACCCGTCTAGGCAGTGAAATTACAGGTCACAACAACTGTGCAAAAAAACTATTTTATCATGTTGTCTCTGGTTTTTATGTCACTTACTTTAAATTTGTGTGCCATTGAAGACAATTAGCTTTTATGCATTTGATCAAAGCCTTTCATTATATTGAACACCCCTATTAAAGCTTCTTTAACCTTTTCTGCTTCTCCATGTAACTGATGCCCCACATTCCCGATGTCAAAAAAAATTACTAGTCATAACTTTATTCATTTTACTAGATATTAATATTTTTTACAGTCCCTATCAAATCTTTGCTCATAATTTACATGTAATAGAGTTTAATAATTTAATATATATATAAGTGTAATTTATTTTTACAATTATCTTTGCAAATATTTTTGAATGTAGATTTAAAACATTAAGAGGATAATCTGCTATTAAAAGTGTCAATTTATAAAATGGAAGAATATTCTACATTAATCCTAGTCTGTCCTTGCTATCAAGAGGGACCTAGAGAAGCAACAATGAGTAAATTGTTGAAGGAAACATTGATGGGGCATTTGATGAAAAAGGGTGGGAGGAGGCTAATGTGGAAGATAGCTATCGGTGTAGACTTATTGTGCTAAGTGTCCCAGTGAACTACTTGATCTTTTTATAACAATTCACAAGTTCCTTTGAGACTTTAACTTGATACCTTTAAAGTAAACAGAATTCAAATTCTCAAAATGGCTTGACGATTACCAACTCAAGTTCTCTAGATCATCAGTCCAGTAACACATTGTCATTCTGAATGTTACAGCAATAATGCTTAGATCCTATGATATTTAACCTTTGCTGCAAAGAACGAGGGAGTGCAATCTACGGTCAGACTTTCAATCTGCTAGACCCCTGTAAAACTGATGATGTGGCTAAGGTTCAGCTGCCTGTTAGAGAAAAAGGAAAGCAGGTGATTTTTTTTTTCAAAAGAGTGGTATGATTGCATCACCAGTTCTGGTACTAAGTCAAGTTGAAAATCTGCTATACTGATTGGAGACTGGTGCAGTTATGGGTAAAGTAAATGGGACCTGGTCTTCTTAGTGCATTGCATTGTAGAAACCCCAATGCTTACCCACTTCCAGCAATAACCACCTCACTCCGACATATACTTGGGCTACAAGGCCTAGAATTAACTGTTGGCTGATAATTCATGGCAGTTTAGTACAGGCCATCCATTGGCTTAGAAATCTAGGTGTGACAGACAGTTGAATATCTAAAAAAGCAGCAGTAATCCATAATGAAGTAGAAAACATGACAGAAATGGAGAAATTAAGCCAAGAAATAAACATGTGTGCGTTAAAAGTCCCTTGTCATTTGAATGGAAGTACTATAATTTTTGACTGTATCCAGTTTAACACATTTGCCTGAAGATGGTGAGTTTTCCCTAAAAGGGAATTTAAAAAGAATTTTTTCAGCAGATTAGAAATATTCAAAGGGAAACTTCAACACTGTCTTCTCTAAAGTTTTGATGACTGAAAGATATCCCACAGACAAGTTGCATTTACATAGCACCTGTCACGTCCTCAAGACTTTTCAAATGCTCCAGCATGAATTATTTTCAAAGTTTAATCATGTTACAATGTATGAAACAAGACAAGTAGTCCATGCACAGCAAGAAGTGACACACATAACAATGACATAAATGACCAGATAATCAATTTTACTCTTGCAGCTCATGCAATAATTACTGTTCAAAACATTGGAAGATCTTCCTTGCTCTTATTCAGATAGCATTGTGGAATATTTTGCATCTACTTGAGAGGACAATTTAATGTCTAAATTTAAAGACACACATCTCAAAGAGCAGTACCTCCTTAATTGTGCAAGTCTCTGGGTTGAGTTTGAACCACTATCTTTTGGGCTGATGCTTTTTTTTTTCAAAACACTGTACTTATAATATCTCCAAAGTCAAAAAGTTCTTCCAAATTTTATACTTGCACTAAGTGAACTCATCTTTTGAACAGCCAGTCTGTTATGATGACTAAGCTATAAATTTAAAACTAATTAATTTAGCATTGCTAATTTAATACTTTTATTTTATTGAAGTCATGAAAAGCTACTCATACAGGTTTTGTGATGCATAACATAGAACACGTACACTTCTAATATACACACATTGTAACACACATTCAAAGACTTTGTACTATAAACGTATCTAGAACTTCTCTAATGCCTTCATTTGACTTTCCTCCAAAATTAACACTTTAAAGACCATTGGCCTGCTCAGTATTTCGTTATAAATGCTATCACAACAACTGATTTAGATCATTGTGATGAAGAACATTATCCTTCTACCATCTTAAATATTCAATTCCTCCACCGCTATTGCACTGTAGCTGCATTATGTTCTAGCTACAGGTTGCATTGCAACGTCTTGCTATGACTTCTATGAAAGCACCTTCCAAATGAACTTCACCACGAGAACGCCAACATCTCCAAGTTTCCCTCCTAGTCTCACATCATATGACTCATGAAGAGTCTAGATAAAGTATTCTCTATTTCTCTTTTGTTGAAGGTTCCATAACTAGAGGGATAGATTCAGGGAAAGAGGTAGGTATTGAGGTGCCTAACCCACAAGGTGACAGCACAAAGGCAGATCTGAAAAATGGGTTAGGCTGGACGCTCGTCATCAGCAGGTGGGCTGAATGGCCTCCTTCCCTACTGTGAATTTCTTTGATTCTATAATGTAATATCATCCTGACTACTGCTCACCATTGCTAATATCCTAATACTTGTTCCTCAACAGCACTTTCACCACAACAGACTGCGGCAGTTCAAGAAGAACCACCTTCTCCAAGGTAATTAAGGAGAGAAACAAAGTGCTGGCTTTGCTATTGATTCCCATATTCCAAAAATGGATCAAAAGAAAAGAGGTAAATTTGCTAAATTTTGAGTTAGTCAATGAATGAATGAATGAATGAAACAGCCCCAAACATCTTACGTTATAAAATAGAAAGGAGACGTGCAAACTCAGTTTTGTCTGACAGAACAAGACTGATTCTTAATCTTTGATCAGTCTCATCTTCAAAAAACACATTTAAGGGAATATCCTTTTAATAAAACAATTTTTAAAATATTCACTCACAAATGATGCTTATGCTTTTGTTTGCTCATGAAGTGCTAGAGGCAATGGGCTGGGAACAAGGTGAATGTCACTAATCTACGCCACACTATGATGAATGTGCATGACATTAAGGAATCCCTCAACTTCAAACATTCTTCCTGTAGGGAACTTGTTCATTCAACACATAAATAAAACAAACGTACTTCAATAGGCTTGGTCTCTAATATTGATTTTTTTCCCCCTGTGTCCTTCAGTACAAAAGAAAACTGAATATTTCTGTTATGCTTTAAATGTTTCAACACTCTGGTCATTAATCAGAACAGAAGATGAGAGACTTGCTTCTCATCCAATCCAATTAAATAGAACCTATCTGTGTAGGGAAATCAGGCCATTATAAGGCAAAACATAATGTATTTTAATACAGTTTACATTGTATCATTTCTATAAAATCTGAAGTTCAAAAGTGTAAATGACAAATATCATAATTTTACTGCAAAGCAAATCATTACTTTAAACCAGTTTTATTCTCTTAACACTGTCCACGTAAAGCTTTGAAACATACATAGCTTCGGTTGAAAAGGGGTTGGGCAGAAGGGGAGAAGGCTAAGCTCCTGTCTTTGCGGCCAGTACATTCCTTTTTCATTACGCTGTTTCATTTCACATGTAGAAGTCAGAGCTAGTTTAAATCCAGTACTTTAAATAAATTGAGACACATATCTCTGACTTTAGTGATAAAAAGCTCTCACCTTTACATAAATCTAACCTTATTAAGTGCCTCTTCACATTATGCACAGCATGAAGCTGAAAATGGAAGGACTGAAAGCAAAGGGTTGTGCAGATAATAACCAGTCTCAAGTTATTGACAGTGAGAATTTCATTCACACGAGGTGTTATAGTTATAATTTAAGAAATAAAAGGTATAGAAATTCATGACACTGGCATATACTATAAAAGCATGTGTGCGACCATTTGTTGTGCTTGTAGATTTAACAACACTCCACTTCTGTCCCTTCAGATTTTCTCCCTTTCCACCCCTCCTCTTGGAAAGAACTGATCTGCGTTGGTGTATGACTCTGCGGTGACCTGATGTCAATACTTTGCCAAAAGAATGGATCTTCTCATGTGTATATAGACAGAGGTTGGGGTTTTCTGCTCCTGTGGCCACTAATCAACAATATGCTGTCTATTTATTTTAAACAGAGGCTTGTGAACTCAGAAGTAAAAAGTAAAACTGACAATTAGCAGGCTCTTCAAAAAGCCATTTTAAGCAATTCACCTGACGTCCTCAGTAGTACAATAGAAGGAATGCCTGGCTTAGTTGCGTCTCCTAGGCAGAGATCAACTCATTCATCACAAGGCAAAGATCAAATCTGGTGCCTTTTGGTCGCAAAACTGGAGCCTATTAGCTTTAAACCTGGCACCTACTGGCAGCATGGCTTTTAACTAATTTCAAAGCTGTGTCAGAATATAATGACTATTATTGAAGAAATTCTCCCTTCTTTGCTGCTAATCAAATTATGCTGCAAGAAAACAATTTTAAAAAGCTGGGGCACCTAACCAAAACATTATAAGAGAAGTCTACTTTATGGTAAGACCGCATAATACAAAGGGCGGACCTCACGAAGAGCTTAATCAAAATAATACAAGACCAAGACTGATCTTGAACAAAGCAATACATCATTAAAATAAATCAATGATTATATTATACTATTGTAGATTTCACTCTACTATTCTAAGTAATTTATGAGTAATGTAAGCTTTCCAGTCTAGAAGGGAGTTAGTTAGCAATGGGTGGGCAACATTAAATAATAACTTGTATGAAAGATTAATTATGATTATTTTAAAACAATTTGGATAAAATGTGTGACTGGAAATTTGTGAAAAGTACGTTTAGAGCAAATAACTGTAAGTAGTTATGTCCTCAAAAGCTAACGCATTCTGCTGGTTAAGATATAGGTGCGTAAACATTCCAGTCATTGGGAATACCATAAGATGCCATAATTAGAGAATTTTAGACGGATGGATTTCAATGAGTAAAATTGTTGTCTCGTTGCTGCCTTATGTTACAACCACAGTACACAGGTAATAAGAATCTACCTACTTCTCAACATAACTATCTGGACAATCAATATGCACTTAACTGGTTGAAAGGTACCAGATATTTAGGACCCACGTACCATACAGGCTAATGCTAGACCCTGCCACTCAATGTTAATATTCTATTTGTCCAGCAAATTATAATGTGCATATTTTAACATAAAAAGCACATCAAAATGGTAGGCAAATTAAAAGCTCTCTGAACAGTTCTATGAATATGGTTGCACTTTCTGAAATGTGGCAGTTTGTCATTCTAATTTATACACTTTCCAGACCAATTTAATTAATTTTGTGTGTTTAATGCTGTGGGTTCTATTGCGAATTACAGTGTGATGAACGTTAGGCTAGGCTAATTGCGCTATACAAACTGATATTTGCACTGTTAAGGTTTGATCTGTGTGCAGTTAACTGATACCAATTAGTGGGCTAGACTTATCATGATGGCAGAATAAACTGGGAGGTAGGATATTGATGAGGCAGCTCTTGTTTGGTTCCTCATTCAATGACAGAAAAAGATCATTCCTGATGTTTCGATGCAATGCAAGCTGAGATTTAGCCTTGAAGATTATAAACACTGCTGCAATGGTGCGGAGCATGATTCTGAATGCCCGCAAAATATCAGAGTTAAAACTCATAACAAAGAAGAA
The DNA here is from genome assembly GCA_024137785.1 of Ginglymostoma cirratum. NCBI lineage: Eukaryota > Metazoa > Chordata > Chondrichthyes > Orectolobiformes > Ginglymostomatidae > Ginglymostoma > Ginglymostoma cirratum. The sequence goes on from JAHRHZ010000021.1 coordinate 44,358,301, forward strand.
ATTAGTGATGGAAATGAAGGTAACAACCTACACATTGACAACTATGGCACCCTTGTGTCCCCTTCAGCCTGTCCCAAATGTTACAATGATTTAAGAGGCATTGACAAAAGGGTAATATTTGAAGTTCTGTAATTAACTACTGAAACTATTTTCAGTTAATTCATTTCACAATGCGGCAAAGTTTTGGATCTGTTGAAATAAACAATCTCTGCAACTGTATTCCTACCCTCGGCAGCAATCAACCAGGTTCCCACTTATGATTTCTATCTAACTTCGTCCCCAACCATCCACCCCAATAGAAAATGCACTGGTTTGTCTCTTTCCAGCTCAGCCCATGAGTAGGCATAATATTATACAGCCAATATTTATGGTGTTATATTTCACAGGTTGTAGATTTCATGAAATAACAGGACATTATTGTTTAAACTACAGATCTTAAACATCATATTTCTTCTTAAAAGAATACCTTAGAATAATTTAAATGCATTTGCTAGATCCCTAAGAACTCTACAGTAAGTGTAATGGTGTTTGTTAAGCAATGTTGTTGATTTCTGGCACACTAGAGGCTTGTTCAGTGGTTAAAAGTCAAACTGCAAACAGCCAATGAATGGATCCTATGCAGAAACTGAAATAGTGAATCCCATTTTTAACAGAGTTGGAATACAAATGCATGAATTTAACCTTAACAATTGAGAATTATCAAGACATATTATGGGATTTAACATAATACGATGCCACTGATAGATCTATTCAGTAATTGGCTCACATCCTCCTGTTATGCCCCTGTGTTACCAGTAAAACACGCAAAGAATCCAGGTTTATTTCACTTTGGGTATTATTTAACGGGATTCGTCATTGTTGATTTTCTTTTGTATTTGGATGGCTTATCTTGCTGTCATATTACAAATATAAATCAGCTCACAAGAAGGAATGCAATAGTTTATGATATTTACACAAGATAGATGTCCTCATAACTAACTATGGGACAGGTGAGACACAATGTATGCTTGTGCCTGTATTGTATTTGTATAAGGCTGCTAGAATATTATTACAGACTGCTTAACGTTAATTATTAACTTGGATGACAACATCTAGCTTAATGTAACAAGGCAGATGAACAGACAAGCTGTTTCCCTGACATGCTGTTACCAAGGAAACAGAAATGAAGCAAGATAATAACTTTAAGCAGCATATTATTCAATTCATTAATAAAGCTGTCTCTTTTTACCTGTTCTGCAATGTATTGTTTAAAAATCAGTTTTCATGTCCAATTTCTTCTGAAACATTAAGCCCTTCGCTCGACTCAGAAGCTGACTGACTTGCTGAGTATTCCTATTTTGGAAACATTATTTCAGGTTTCCAGTCTTGGTATCGACTTCTTTTCCACACGCGTGAATTCTACTGGTCACACAACTTTCACAATTTACAGTGGCCTTTCCAATGCAGGTTCAATGCTGTTATCAAGAAATTACCACTTTGCATCAAAACTAAACTGGCAGTATAGCTTTGGTTTGAGTCACTCTCCAGGACTTGGGGCTCATGGAAACACGATAATGTGGCTAAACGGGGCTGATTATTAACCTGTAAATTGTGCTGACATGCCTATGCCTGTGGGAAGAGTGGGAGAGTCCTCTGGTTAACGACACTGAATGGGCAGTGGTGCCGTTCCAGCAGAAAAAAAAATTAACTTTAACTAGAAATAAGCATGTGCTTTTGATCTGAAGAAGTCATACTGGAAGTGAAAAGTCAACTCTGTTTCTCTCTCCACGCCTGCTGAGTTTCTCCAGTACTCCCTGTACTTGTTTCAGATTTCCAGCATCTGTGGTGTTTTGCTTTCAGATAAAGACATGCTTTGTCTGTCACATGAGCTACTCGGCATGGTAGTAAATGAAGGAAGGAAGTATATCTCCAGAGTGGGCCGTGACCTATCCCAAAATAGTAGCATTAGAGACAAAAACAGAAATTGCTGGTGAAACTCAGCAGGTCTGGCAACATATGTGGGGAGAAAAAGCAGAATTAACGTTTCAAGTCCAGTGACTGCTCATCAGTAGCGTTACAGGTTGTCTGGAACAGACAGCATATGATGAATAGCTCTAGTGTGGTACAGGCTACAGGCAAAAAAAGGCTCATGGGGCACTTAGATCTCCAGGGCACGTTTACATAATAGGCTTGTCTGTATCTCCCACACAGCCATTATCTCCCACAGAGTGTGTATCTCCCACAGAGCACATATCTCACACAGAGCGCATGTCTCCCACACAGCCTGTATCTCCCACACAGCCTGTATCTCTCACAGAGCGCGCATCTCCCACAGAGCACGTTTCCCACACAGCCTGTACCTCCCATACAGCGCGTGTCTGCCACACAGCCTGTATCTCCCAGCTGAGCATGTGCAGGCATTCAGGAAGATCACGCAGACACAGGGAGAATGTGCAAACTGCACACAGACAGTTGCCCGAAGGTGGAATCAAACCCGATTCCCTGGTGCTGTAAGGCAAAAGTGCTAATCAGATTACTACCTGAATGGCTGTAAATTGCGAGAGGGGAGTGTGCAATGGGACCAGGGTGTCCTTTTGCACCAGTTGCTGAAGGTAAGCATGCAGGTGCAGTAGGCAATAAAGAAGACAAATGGTATGTTGGCCTTCATTGCAAGAGGTTTCGAGTACAGGAGCAGGAATGTGTTGTTGCAGTTATACAGGGCTTTGTTGAGGCCACACTTAGAATATTGTGTGCAGTTTGGTCTCCTTTTCTGAGGAAGGATGCTCTTGCTCTCGAGGGAGTGCAGTGAAGGTTTACCAGGCTGATCCCGGGGAAGGTGGGACTGACGTATGAGGAGACATTAAGTAGGTTGGGATTGTTTTCGCTGGAGTTCAGATGAATGAGAAGGGAATCTCACAGAGACTTAGAAAATTCTAACAGGACTAGACAGGGTAGATGCAGAGAGGATGTTCCCAATGGTAGGAGTGTCCAGAACTAGGGGGACAGTGTGAGTATTTGGGGTAGACCATTCAGGATGGAGATGAGAGACATTTCTTCACCCAGAGGGTGGTGAGCCTGTGGAATTCATTACCACAGGAACTAGTTGATGCCAAAATGTTGAATGTATTCAAGAGGCAGCAAGATATAGCACTTGGGGCGAATGGGATCAAAGACTATGGGAAGAAAGCAGGATTAGGCTATTGAGTTGGACGATCAGCCATGAACGTGAAGAATGATGGAGCAGGCTCAAAGGGCTGAATGGCCCCTTCCTGCTCCTATCTTTCCTGTTTCTGTGTTAATCAAGACCAACAAGCAATGACTGGTAAACACTGATCTTTCCAGTAAAGCCCATAAGTGAAGAATGAACTATTTACTCACAACATTTACACATTGACTTAAATGTAAGGGGATGGCAGTATCAAAAATTGTGCAAAAACTCATTCATTGCTGGCCAGGCTGGTTCCCTGATTCATTGCTCACCTCAAGGTAAGGGATCACCTTGCAGGAAATATCTCCAAGCAGCCACTTTTTAGTCAGCTCATGAAATATGACCAGAGGCAGGCAGAAAAAGATGATGATGAAGTCCCAGAAAGCCAGGTTGGCCAGGAGCGAGTTGGAGATACTCCTCATGTAATAGTTGTGGCAGACAATGCACATGATGGACAGATTGGCCATGATGCCAATCACAAAGATGACAATAGAGAGGCACATAACAGCATAGGCCCCATAGGAGTCCTCGGTCACAGGGTAGAAAGGGTTCTTCAGCTGGTGCCTCCTGCCTGGGGCTTGGACAGGTAGCAGAGCTGGAGCACCGTCTGCACCAGAGCCACTCGAACTGTTGAGGAACCCCAAAGCTCTAGGGCCTGTGCTGGAATGATCTGCTGAGCTGTTTAGAAAGAGGGGCACAACTAATTCCTGTTGCTGGCCGCCCTGCAGCTTGCCAGTGGAGTTGGGAGCATGTTCAGCCCTGTCTGCCTTCTCACTGCTCCCTCTGGGTTGGCCAGCCGCATCCAGGCCAGTGGCTCCCCTTTTGGACCTTGTTGTCTGCACCCGCAAAAGGCCACCCTGTTGCTCAGAAGCAGCTCCCTGGGGCAGCACTGGGACGCTCCCATCACTCCCTCGAGAGCTTGGTGCTGCCAGCCCTGCTGAGCCCCTCTCCCCAGCCCCAGGGCTCTCCAGCGGCACTCCACTCGGCTTTGCAGGGGATAGGGCACAGAATGCGAGGGCTAGAACACAGCAGCGCATCTTCACAGGCGGTCTGAGAGTCAGCAACACTTTCCAAGGGCTCCTTTTCAATCCCTCTCTCTGTCCCTCAGTCTTCACTCCCCGTCTGCACACACTGAAGCATCAGCAGTTTCCAAGCTTCCCATTTTAGTTTAGAAAATTCTCTGGAAGTACAAAGCCAGCGCCAACCAGACGAGTCTCAGCATCATCGAGGCAGGACTGAGCCAGGTTCTGCTCTTGCGCCCATTCTCCCCACCAAACTCCCCGGGGGTGGGGGATTTGCTCAGTTCTGCGTCCTCCCCATGACTCTTCTCTCCCAACGGTCTGCACCTTCCTCCGTTTGCTTTTCAACTAGTCCCAGCGTGCGAGCTCTCTGTCTCTCTCCCTCTCTCGGGAGGGGTGGTGGGGTTTCAAATTTCTTTTTGGAGAGGACGAGAGCAGGTGAGACTCAGGCAAGAGGCTGGGCTCCTTAGTAAGGTCCAAGGATTTTGGAGGGTGGACGCAGATCCTAGTGTGGACTGTATTCTGTGGGGGTGCAGCTCCTGTGTTGCCCTTGTCCTGTCCCCTCCGGAACAAAGCCCCCAGCAGCTACCAATGCTCATATCAACAGCTTGGCTCAGTCAGAGATGCTGGTTGCTCCATCATCTCCGGAGAGAAACTGCACATTTAACCGACTGCCAAGACCAGTTCAAGCTCTCCTTACTTCAGTCGGTACTTTTTTTTTTCCCCTTTCACTTCAACCGCGTTTATTCCCAAGGTGGTCGAACACTCGAATGGGAGGTGCATATTTTCAAGCGTTTTCTCCTCTCCCTATGTCGGTGTCAATGAACGACTGCTGAGTGGGTAGTCTTGACCCATCTTGGCAGGCTTTCTTCCGCTCTAACCTGTTAAGAACTGCACCCCAGCGCTACACGTCTGGGTACTGAACCTTTCCGTATTCAGCTAGAGCAGACAGTATACACACAGACGTCTCTAAACATCACCCGGACCATGTACCAACAGCTCCCTCCTGTGAAAAGCAAGTCATTGCAACAGGAGTGAACGCACTGCTACAGCCTGTTGTTGAGTTCAACATTTCACTTCTCCAGCACTACTCCTTAAAGAGACGCTGCCTTTCTCCGAAAACGACAACTGAAATGGTCTCAGAGATAAAAGGTACTGCAGATGCTGGAGAATCCGAGATAACAAGCATGGGGCTGGATGAACACAGCAGGTCAAGCAGCATCATAGG